>OY987263.1:37992717-38470217 GCA_963920665.1 Straminergon stramineum | reverse complement strand
ATCACTTTATAGTTTAAAGTTTCTTCATTTGAGTAGAGTTAGAAATCGAATTTCGCCTCCAAATGTATTTTTAGGAAAAATTCAGCATCCTTTTTCAACATTAAAACATGATAATTATGCAATCTATGCAGTCAAATGACACCAAATTTGGTGCATGTAATCTACAACAAGTGTACTACAAGATTGTATGGTTGAGATCTCTATAACTCAATGAAAGTTATATCTATAACACTTCAAAAAAAATGTTGTTTTTGGACCTGTTCAGGCCTTGGGCGGTGAAGGGTTAAGAATGAATCCAAAGAAGCATCAACAATATGGACATTTTTTCATATGAATGTGACCTTGTGAAGTGCAACTACCATGTTTTTTGGGGGGCCAAAAAAAGGATTTATGTCAATTCAAACACAAATATCTTGCAATCCATATGGTGGAAATTTTTGAAATTTTTTCCACATCTTTCCAATCTAGCATAAGACAAGATCCTGTGGTTACATGTGTCAAAAAATGCTTTTTTTTTTTTTTCTAAAATTTGGTACTTGTAATAGAAATGGCAATTTTGGAGTGTTTTTGGTTAAACATAGTCAAGGAACTTTAGGGGTTAAGAAGGCATAAATAGACAACAATCATTGAGCTTCAAAATGAGTTTAGCTATGCCCAATCATTTTGTGTTTGATGCCTAGCACAAGACAACAATTCTAGGCGACAAAAATTGTTTCTCCACAATTTATATTTTTGTCTTTGAATACACATTGAAATGGCTATGGTCTAACTAGTTATACAAAGACATGAACAAACAAAATGTACAATATTATTGAAGTATCCAAACCTACTATTAAGGAAAAATAATGTTGTTTTCATGAACAAATCTTTGACCAATTTTGTTGATCAATGTAAGATGACACCTTAATAGCCTATCATTCAAGATTCACATGCCCAAATTCAACATTGTGTTTTAAGTGAGTTGTCAAAGTGGAATGCTTTGAAATTATTTTAATAATTAATTACAAATATTTTTCAAGTTTGATGGTACATACAAATAATTCTTCATATTCACAATGCACAACATTTGTTTTTTTGCATGAAAACCTCAAAACAATTGTAAAACACACCTTTTATAGCATATTTAATTTTACTTCCCCCCCCCCCCCCGAATGGGGTTATAAGAGAGATATTTCATAGCTTCCAAGTACTTGATGAGCTTCGAAACATACAAAGTTTTCCAACAAATATAGGCTTTGTCCATACAAAAGTTTGGAGTAGAGTTTTGAATCTCATTCCAAGCTTGTCAAACTATGTTTGCACTATTAAACAAATGTACATCTCTATCAGGTATAGGGGTTCAAGTATAAGAAGAAGCTCTCAAGGTTGTCCCCCTTATTGTCCCAACCAAGGGTAGATGTAAAAATTTCCCCCTATTTTTTGTTTCTTCACCTCCCATAGATAATTTGGGGCCTTTGATTCCAGACATGAACTCAAAATTTACAAATTTTATCATGCTTGTCAAATGAAAAATTCCTACATTTTCTCCAAGGATAAAATATGGGGCAATAAGTGTGTGTGTGTGTGAATCTTCCTTGGACCTAAAACAAACTCCAAAGCAGTTTTGACTGTAAGGAGGATGGGTTGGGGTGAACTAATCCCCCTCGCTTGTCCCCCAAAGCCATTCCAGGGTTGCATGTAAGAAAAAAGACCCCCCTATTTTGTGCTTCATTAATTTATCTTCTACACCCCTTCTAACTAATTTGAGGCCTCTGATTGCAAATATGAATCCATAATTTTCAAATTTCATCATATATGGCACATCAAAAAAATTCAGGGTTTTCCCTCAGGGATGAGTGAAGGGCCCTGAGCAGTGAGTGAGAAAGTAAGGTAGTAACTCGTAATTTTGTGAAGATCCTGGCCAATCCTACTAAGAGAACTGTCTTTCAGTAGATGCTCTCTCTCACTAGTCAGTCATGCTAACTAAGAAGAACTAAGATAACTTTAACTTATGTGTGCGAGTGGAGTTGTCATTGTCTACAGTGAGTGAGTGAGTGCGCTCTGCAACGTGAATGTTGAAAGCTACTGTAACTTCATGTAAGAGCTGCATCTTTGTCCATTTGCCAAGAACTCCGTACATCACATGCCACCTCCATCATCTTGTTGTACCTGTCGGGATTTGTCACCTTCAAGTTTCACAAGAAGTAAGTTAACTTAACTTGCACGCCAAAATGCGAAATTCATGCCGGTGCCCATCCCAACCTCCATCAGGCGGGTGTTCAACATCAATTCTAAGCTAAGTTTTGTTTTTAAAAACTCACGCTGAAAATCAAATCAAGGCAACCATTTTTGCACTGACCCTGAAACTCAAGCCATTTGAACCTCTAATTGAACCAGTATTTCATGATTTTAAAAGGACCAATTTGATCAATGAATTCCTTAAGGTTCATGACTGACTGTGTTATAGGGAAAAAAACAAAACCTGATAAAGTTGCCATATCTGGTGCAAAAGAGCTACTGACAATGTCACAATGGAAAAAAAATAACAACTTTCTTTTGCATATTCAACCATAGGATCTTGTATTAGAATTGTATGAGAATGTGTACAACAAATTTCAGAAACTTTGGCCATTTAGATGGTATGATATTAGGTAAGTGATAAAAGTAAAACAAAAATATTTTTTTTGCAACTTACTTTATGAGGTTTTCAAACTTTGAGTTCACTTTCATTTAAATTTTTTATACTATTAATGGAATGGAGGGGGGGATATTTTAAGGATTTAGATAAAAGTGCACATGGTGTGGCAGAAGTGCACATGAAAAAATTGCATGTTTTGAACAATTTGCTACACTTTGAGAATATATCCAAGTCAAATGTGTGTGCTTTGAATTATTTGAATTGTTTTAGAGTGTGTTCAAAATTTACACATATAATTTGTGGAAAATGAAATACTTTAATTAAATAATCTAGAAGGTTGCCAAGATTTGACAAGACAGTGTATATCAAGAGTCCTAATGAGCTACTAAAAGGGCCAAATCTCTAACAAGAAAAAGATTCACCTTGTGTGAATATTGGGACTGACAAACAGTATAATGCCATTTCTTATTCAAGTGCTGTCAGACAAAGGTACTTACAATACTTTTGCTTAAATAAGATTGGGGAATCACGAATCAATGCTCTAACAATTGGGTATATCAAGGACAAGTAGTAATAGGGGGAAAGTTGTTTGGACACAACAAATCCAATCCAAGGTCCCTTTCAACAATTCTTAGTAGCCTTGTGGAGAGCCCACATTTTCTCTAATGTAAACAAGCTAATGACAAATGAAAACAACTAGAAATCTTTGAAAATATTGCCATAATAAAAAAATTCAATATATATACAAAACATATCTTTTGTATACAAATAGGTAACTAGATAGTACATAATCCGCATATATATATATATATATATATATATATATAAAACACTTAAAACAAAATCAAATATCCCTAAAGTATCAAGCATGACTCATTTATGAATAAATGCTATCATTGTACTGTACCACTTTACCATTATCTCTAAATGATGATACAAGTGATATTCTTGATCTTACATCCTTTTCCAATCATATATGTTGATAATGTCACACATATTCTTAATTCCTATAATATTTTTTATACTGCAAAGATTGATTGAAATAGAATCATGAATCAAGTTTTTGTCTTAGAAGTTACTTTCCTCTTTCTATTCAATTCCCATAGCATTTGTTGAACTTGTCAACATCATCTTGTTGGTAATGAGATAGTCATTTTTCGTTGATACTATAAAGCAAGTACTCTTGCAAGTTTAAAAACATCACTTCAAGATTGTCTATTCATTGCAATTAGCTTTGGTACAAAAAACAAGTACACTTGCCTTTGAATCAATCATCATGAATCACATATTTCCATTGTTACAAACATGTTTGTTTCAACATCCATATAAAAATTGAATGTTGATGAGGTATTCACATTGATGGCATTGGGTAGCCCATTCATAAGACTCTCTTATAGTTGAGTTCTTTTTCCAGATTATTCTCTACCTCCTCTTCTTTGTTCACTACCTTCTTCAACTTGTGTAGTTGCTCACTTGCTCACTCCATTTGATGTTCACAATTATAAAATGGAATTGAAACTTGTCAATCCTTATATTGAGACTATCCTAGCATATAATCTACACCCTATGGACATTTATGTTTTTTTAAAATTATGAAAATTAAGTTTGGAAATGAATCCTGCATGCTAGTTTTTCATGAAAGTGTCCAAACTTCTTGCTCAATAAGACTATTTATAATTTTCACATCACTATTTAAAGTGGAATGAGTAAAACTCTTAAATGTAGACAAAAATGTATTCTAAGAGAAAAAAATTTAATATTTAGTTTTTCACTACTTAAACTAAACAATGTTGTACATAGGAAGCCTAGGTGTGCAACTCCCATATTATATGGCCTTGATTATAATCACTTACAATGCATTTTAGTCCAATCTCAAGGGATTTAATTTGTTTTAATGTAGAAAACTCTTATAGCCCTCTCAACAAGGAATCCAAAAATATAATTATATACATGAAATGAATATTTTTTGAGGACAATAATAGCATTAAAAAAAAATTGTATGAATTTTATTTAATACATGTATTGTGGGACAAGCTACCCAACTTTTGGGGCTTTTTAATAAAAATTTCAGATTTTTTTAATATAAATAAAACACTATGAATGAATTTTAATTTGAGGGAACTTCTTGTATGGATTTTTGAAAATTAAGCATAAGTGTTTAAATTCTTCATATATATTGTGTATTGTTTTTAAAATGTATGCAACCCAACATTTTCTACATTGATAAAAATTTTGGTCTTCACCTAACTTTTTGGTCTTTCTAATTTGATATAATTTTTACAAAAGCCATCTTCTAAGCCATTTTAATGTTGACAATCCCTACGTATAATTCCAGAGTTGTGCACCCGGGATTAGAAGGCATAACTTTTTCTAATAGGCATCAAATTGTATAAAAATGATATTCCTAAAAATCTAGTACATCTTCTAACCTACTGAAAAAAATTCAAAAAACTACAATAAGATCTAAATCTAAAGAAATTGCCTAAATTCTTAAAAAATCCATTCAATCCAAGACTTTGAACCTTTCTGGGTCAACCTATGAATAATATAATTTAGAAAGCATCAAATTTTTTAATAGTTAACACAATCAGTTGAACACATGATACAGTAGGTCAAATAAAAAAAAGAAAAGAAAAGGCCAACACGCGATTTAAGCTCCTAGACTTAAGACGTCAGAGTGCCTACAAATTCAGTAAATGGAGCCCACTTTCAAGTTTCCATCAGTGGACATTTGCGGGTGGACGCATTCCAGTTTGGGAGTTCACACATGAGAATGAGCATCCCTACCTGGAGTGCCTCCTGCTGATCCGCAACTGTCTTCCGTGAAATCAGCAAATCAGCCGCAAAGGATTCTTGGCCGTGCTGGCCCTCACTTAGCTTGAATTGCTCTCCAACTGTCAAAGAATCTTCCTGTTTGATGCTCACGACCTGAAGACGACATATCAACAAACTCGACCACGAGCAACAGGCCAATTGCAGCCGCATGCCCAATTATCCTTCATGCGGTTGATTGATTGTAGCCAAAACTTCCTCCGCCATGTACCCGTACAGTACTGTATTGAACCTGTCGTCTTCGATCCACTAGCTAGACAGTCGATTAATTTCGAATCTTGACACTGTTCCAAAGCTAGACTGATGTGTCGATCTGGGCGACGAAGAAGTATTCAATTCGTGCTGAACATCTCTGTCAGCACGGGCCTCAAGTGGAACCGAAGGGGCCATGCATCGTTCGGTTGAAGACGGACTAGCCATTTCCTTCAGATCGATCTTGGACTGGACCAACGTTCGATCGAGGGCCATGATTCAGCGAGTTCACAAGTTGCACTTGCAATGGATCAAACAGTGAGACTGAACATGCTTGATAATGTAAGTTGGGGAACCTCTTCAAATGGTCGCAAGTTACGCCGTTCCCATGCGGTGGTGGGGGACGGGTGAGAAAACACACTTCAGTGGATGGATGGTCTGCATCACATTTTGCCACACCTACGGATTAATATTTAGATATTAAGCTTCGAGCCACGTACTCAGTTGGGATGGGACTGAGGCTTCTTAACTAAGGCGGTTTTCTTCACGCCGGGTGGAACTGGTCACTCTACATAGACCTACCAATGGAAATGAGGACTGGCATGGCCGGAAGATTCACAGTTGGTCCAATTGGTTGAATGTGCGGATCATGTCTATGTTTTCCCTAGTTAGAGCTAACAGAGTGCAAGGTTTTTAATTCAAAATTCAACCTACAATAGCAATTTTTTTTTAACTCTATCCAAGCTGTGCAACAAAGTTTTTTTGCAAAGATTTTTTACCAATCTGAGTTGTGAGTCATCGAGAAGTAGCCAGGGAGGCTAAGGAAGTTTGACAGTGCAACTTGGAGCTTCGTGACCCACATTTCATGTCATCAGTATATGGTAGGTAGCCCACTACAAAAGCTAGATTTCAAGAATCCTGATGGACACTAGAAAAAACATAGTGCCATGTCTATCATGGAATCATTCACACTACTTTTATGGTCAGTTTTCTCTTGGACTATAATGTAGGTCATTGCAAGGGTCCTAAACTATATAAGGTTTGTGCTTTCGGGTGTTGTTTCCTGGAGTACTTTTTGAATGCCACTTCAATTCTAGGAGAATTGAAGTCTTGGTTGGACAATTTCGATACAACAAATGGAACTTTGATGGTTGAAAATTACATTGCCTACAAAATTGTGCAACTTCAAAAGTTTAACCCCTAAAGGTATTTGACTATGTTTTCAATAAAAACGCTCCAAAACTATCATCTCTAGTACAAGTAACAAATTTTAGAAAAAATACATTTTTGGACAAATGTAACCGTAGGATCTTGTAGTAAGCTGGTTGAGGAATATGTGAACAAAATTTCAGAAATTTCCACCGTTTGGATTGCAAGTTATTACCATTGGAAGTGACAAAAAGCCATTTTTTGGCCTTGCGAAAATCCAGGCAGATGCACTTCACAAGGTCAGATCATTATGAAAAAAATTTCAAAATGGTTGTAACTCTTTGGATTCATTCTTCAAGTCATGTTTACTACATGCTTAAGAAAATTTAGATCATTTGGAATTGTACAACATATAGGAAAAAAATAATAAGTTGAAAGAAGTAGAGAATGATTCAAAATACTAAATTGTTAATAATTTATATATGGAATTGAAAAATTCCAATCCCAATGATGAAATTTTTGTAATAAAAAATCTACACCTCAAATTTTTATTTTTTTCCAAAAATATTAAAAATTGAGTTAAATAAAGGTCTTTAAAGTTTATTTTAGAGTTGAGATTCCATTACTACCCACAAACTATCCACAACTAAAACTCTTCATAACTTTCATCTCATAAATCAAAATGGAATGATTCAAAGCTTTCCATGTATATATAAATCAAGAAAATAAATTTCAAATTTTTATTTTAAAAAAAAGTGATTTTTAAAGAAGTCTTTTTTGCTGCCTAGGCTATGTGCCAAGCAATGAAAACAGCATATCAAACAATAACTTTTTAACCATGTATTCCAAAGTTATGAAAATTTTTAGGTCTCAAAGTTACTCCTTGGGCACATATTGTGTGAAAATTTCAAAGAAAAAAAATAAAATTCCATTTGTAGTGAGTTGCCCAAAATCGCTATGTTGCCAAAAAAACACCGTTTGGTCCTTTAGGGGTTAAATGCTTAGAACCTTTTGATATGCCAGACCAATCAAGTTGATTTTTTTTGGATTCGTACCGAAATTGACCTCAATACTAGCTCGTTTATTCAAAAAACAAATTAGGATGAAAATGTTCAGGTTTCACTAAAAGGCTTAATTAATTTTTTTAAGACATCTGACATACTGTGCACTTGATTGAGTCCAATTAACAACATATAACTTAGTTAATAAAATTTTAGCTTTATTGCACTTAGCAAATTTTTGAAAAGTAAGTATGTTTAAAACCTCAAATTTTATTTTAGATAATCTAAGATTCAAGACTCTGAACTTCATTCAAAATATCCAATGTTTCCATTCCATCAAAGTCTGAATTCAATGAAATACGAAAATGAAGCTTATTCGTAATTACGTACAGTGATTCTGCATTCTGATCAGATTCTCAAAACTAACATAAATAACATATGACAAGAATTTGATCATACAGTGTTTTGCATCCTTCGTGACAGAAGGAGCAATGCAAATGCGGAATTGAATGAGAAAAAGATGAGTCCGTTTCATCAAAGAACTGGTCAGAATTATTCAAGCTGCTCTCTATCAGTCTCTCTCCCTCTCAGTAATCCAACTCAGAGCGACTGAACATCCAACTCACGTCGAGGCATTTTTTTTGTCAGAGTGGCTTCATTTCCAAGCAACAGTAAAAGTAACTTACTGGACAGCCAGATGAACGTGTCGAAGGGCTGGAAGGATGAGACATCAGCTTCCAAAAGCTTGCGTAGAGCCTGACTGATCGAAGGCCCTGTCACGCAGATCAAAACTCTAGCTGATTGGTAGCACAGTTTTTGTAGAAACTAGCTAGTGGGTCAATATGGAAATCGTAGTTTTGGAAATTATAGATTGGATTTTCAGTGTAAAATAATTTGTTAGTGTTGTATTGGCAGTTTAGTCCCCAATCACAGCTAAGAAATTCTATCCAAATATGTAGACTTTTTTTAGTTTGACAAAACAACATAATTTCTTGTATGAAAGTATTTAGGAAAGTATTGAGCACTAGGAAAGATCAAAAAGTATTAGACTCTTGGATCATACAAAGATCCTTTTTAAACATTTCATTATAATGTCAATTTCACTACATTGGCATGGTTTAGAGCACCAAAGTTGAGACATGTACCTGAACTCTAAGAACTAGAGGTGGTATAGTCATTAGTGCTCATTCAAGGTGCCCGCATTTATTAATAGGTGCCAATGTTTTGAGTTTCAGTCAAGAAAATGAAATTGAAGTTTTATCTACTTTTATCTATCAATCAAGATTAGATTAGCTCTTCCCACCCATTTGACTATTTTGATTGACTCCTAGATCTTTCCGGCTTGTAATGGTGTCTCATCTAATAGAGTTACTTCTCTTCTTCCCAACAAAACCAAAATTAAAAGAATCAAATATACTAAAACCTTGCTAACAATACTTCATACTAATTAAGTTTCTATCTCATTTGCAAAATTCCAATTTAGTATAGGTGACTGACTCTGGGAAGCAGGGCAAGGCCTCATCAACCTGCAGCTAGTCAAAGGCCACGGCCATGGGACCATACCTCCGCGGCCATGGAGACCGACATGGACGAAGCTAGCTACAGTGTCACTGCCAACTCTGCAGTGAGGGCCCTCCATGATCGACAAATCTCTCACAAATAAAATCCTAGCGAACAGCTCTGAAAACAAACAGCGATGATCTGCCTCGGGTTCTCTACTTCTTCTCTACTCATCGTCTTCCTTCTCGATTCTTCGTCAAGCTTCCCTCTTGCTCATACGATTCCAAGCTAGCAAGCTTTGAAGTCATTCTGCTTCGATCGAATTCGCTTACTCTCGATGGACTACTTGAAAGTGGGCGTACGTGCACAAAACCGTATATCCAATACCTCCCGTATGCCATGCCCGAGTCCCTTGCACTGCATCTCGGCTCATTAGTTTTGCTCTTGTCAACATCTGCGGTAGCGATCTGTTCCGCATATTATATGGATTCTCGAGTTTCTCACTGGTTGTTTATGGTTGTTTATGTATGCAGCATGTGGTGTAGATTTATCTGGAGAAGTTAAAGATACAGTGTCTTGAATCGATCGATCGAGGGTTGCAAGTGGTTTCGAGGGAGCGATCTGCACAGGACGACGAGTTTTGCGAAGTCTAGAACGAGTGGGCAACCGTACTCTGACTGGGACTCTGGAACTTGCAGATCGTGTTGCAGTATGTATTAAATGCTGGCTTGCTGACTGAAAAACTTCTGCTTTGGAATATTTAATTAATATGAAGTGGAGAAGTTGAGTGCTTACGTTAAATGAACTCGGTTTGGGAGAGACCCGTGAGATCACTAGCTTGGATTGGATACCATCAACCCAGCGTAGTCATCTCGGTGGAGTGCTCTGTGAAATTGTTGTGAAATTGTTGCAGGCGATGGCGTGTCTAGTTCATCCCAGTCGGTGAAGTCATTCTCAGGAGGTGACGAATTCCGAAAGTGGTAGAGAGATCTAAACACGTCAGTTTGATCAGTTTTAAATTTCAACGGCACTAGCGCAGGGAGAATTGCTTTGATGACCGGCCGGCTTACAGTTTTCCAACACAGAAAATTTGTGCCACTAGGTCGTTTTGCCTCATGATGCAGTGACATTTCCTTCAAGATTACCCTGTTCCTAACTAGTGCAAAATCATCTGGGAACTTCTGACACTCCTGTTAGGAAAACAAGGATATAGACCCTTGTTCTGCCTAGTAAAAAGCAAGAACGTCGCAGATATATACACGATACTTTTAAGTAACTCTTAAGTATCATTAGCATCTGAGATCGACGTTGGCAGACTCTGTAAGAAATCAACTTCCACTTAGAACAAGCCTGCACTTGCTCTGCCAAGAGTGTACTTTATTATAACTAAGCGAGCGAGTCGACGAATCTGAACAGTACTTAGCTATGCAGGACTCCGAACCTGGTCTTTTATTTCTGGAAAAATTTTCAGTTCCTCTATCCAATTGCCGACCTTCCGGAGTCGGCTGGGACCGGTACAGTGATTAGAAGCCTGAAGACAGAATTAGATAATTTGATTTATTATTATGCACTAATCAAGTTTACCTTCTTCTCCGAATTCTTCACTTGGGAAAGCACGAACATTGCACTCCCAATTCATACTATATGCACTCACCGTTCGACATTTCTAATTTACAGGATTCTACTTTTCAACACTTAGAATGTTCTACGTCTCTGAACAAGATCTCTAGTTCTGTTGAAGAAGTAAAGATACAAGCTTCGGTTCCAGAGAGGAAGGAAATCCAGGCTACTTCGGCTTAACAATAGCAAGGACGTCGCAGCTAGCTACACGATTTAGGAGTAACTAACTCAAGCACATCGGTCATCCACAACAGAGCTCGACATTCACTTGGCATACTCTGTAAGAAATCAAATTTCACTTGGGAAAAGCTTGCACATGCATGCTAGCTCTGGAATGAGTCCATGGGCTTGCAATGATCATAGATGAAGCAAGCGAGTGAACGAAACGAAAATTTATTACCTATGTCAGTACTAGTAGATAGTATGAATTTCATTGTAATTATGCATTTCAATTCTCCGAATAGTTCCAATCACTTAGGAAAGTACTTCCTTTATGTACATGCATTCACAATTCGATATTTTTGATGTACAGGATCATAATTTACAACAAAACTAGAATGTTCGACCTGAACAAGACCCCGACGCTTGTTGAAGGAGAGGTAAATCCACAAGACTCGGGGACAGAGAAGAAGCTGCAGATCCAAGCTAATTCGGCAACGTCGGCAGCACCAAATACTTCACCAAGTTCTCACAGGAACTACACGTTTGATTCATCAGAGTTGGCACCGCTCCTCATCATGGTGCAGGACCTTCCCAATGACCACCCGAGCACCCCAAATCTTATCTTCAACTCTAACCATGCCAGCCTTCCACCACATACTTCTGCTTTCTCCGAAGCTCCAGCAACTGTATGGAGAGGCAGTAGTAGTACTGTGCCGCCCAAGCATTTGGCGATGGTAACAACTGCGGCTGGCGATGGTGCTCCAGCAATCCGTGATGTCACTTTGAGTCCCTTGTTTAAGCATGGCCGAGTGGTGGAGGTGTTGGCGAGAAAAGGTGCAGGCGGAGGATTGTGCGGGAATCAGAATCAAGCTTTGCAGTGTCAGACCACCATGGACCTTGATTGCCACGCCGTTTCTGACGGGGAGAGTGACAGTTGCAAGCCGAGAAATTCTGGGGACAACTCTAATTCTAAGGTACCTGAGTTGAAGCTTAACCTATACTGCATGCACGTGAACGGAGTAATCATGTTAACCATATTGGCTACTAACCAGATATAAAATATTAGATGCATTTCCTGAATTATAATCTCCTAATTATCGATGTCGTGAAATTGGCGCACTTTCAGTAGTTGCCCTGCTGAACCTCTATTGTCAATTTCGTTGAATCGGCGTGTTTCTAGGCACCCAATAATGGTGACGTTTTACCTGACTGTATACAAGCTCCAGATAATAACTAAGATTGGTTTAGATTTATGTTTCAGGCCGTTCTCAGGTCTATGTCTATACCAACTGGCATGGTCTTAGTTTTATTAAGAGCTTTTATTAGCATTACAATTTCGGCTGCTTGAAAACTCGCTATAATAACGAATGTGACCATGTGTATTCTGCCAGTCCAATCTCTTGATTAAAATAATTAACCTCATATTTGTTGAGATGGTTGTAACACTTTCGTTGAACTTTGCATAGCTTGCAAATATTTGTTATCCCAAATCTATAGCAGTCCTAAAGGTTATAACTATTCCTTTAACGCGCGGTCAAGCTTCAGAGAACCAAAATCGGAAAATTCAAGCTCTAAGAACTAGCTAGTATCAGTGTTCATCTGTGGTACTTACTGAGAAATTCTCATTTCAACGAATATGACTAAACTAGTTCATAAAATTCGATCATCGCATTAATACATGCCATTCCATGTACCGTTTCTTTATATCTCGACGAAAATTGTCGACACTTCAGTTTGTCTGGCTCGTTCTATTGATTCTTACTGGTCTCATTGTTTGTGTCTCAATCACTAGTAGCGAAGTCTCAGATTGCACTAGTCTCTGCAACCGATTTACTATGACCACAAGAATCCTTCTAACTACAATTTTGCAATGGCTTAATTCAAACTTGTGCATAGAATTTGCATTCCTTAAATTTGCAATACTTTGCAGCAGTTTATTTAGACATAGCATGGGCTCCGTGCCGAAGACTCTTGTAACAAGTTTAACAGCGCTGTTGCCATGGGTTGCAATAGACCCTGAGTTGAAGGTCCATCAGGTCCTCAAACCACTACAACATACACCATTGCAAAATAAATAATTATCTGTTGCAATCGCTACAGGCTTCCTGCTGTACTCTATATGACATAGTGGAAAAACATAAAACAATTGTCGTGCCATAATGTATGTGACAGGCCGTCCTGGTGGACTTAGACACTCTTCCAGATGAGAGCGCGGCGGAACTGCAGTTTCCATGGAGCCCAGTCCATCAAGGGGAAGCTCCACTCCACACCACATTATTCCGAGGGTCCTCCGAAAACCTCCAAGTCTCCGCCACCAAGCTGACTCCCAAGGAGCTCCAGGAAGAGTACCGTCTTCGGGAAGAGGCATTCCATGCAGCCTTCAAGTGGGAAACTGAAAGGTGCTCTCCCACAGCACGTTGCAGGAATTGCTTGGCTTTCTGCCAGGCGCGCTTGCCCAAGTTGCCCTTGAACAGTTCGCAGGAGGGCTGTGGTCCCAGTGAAGGGTTGCAAGTGAGTGAGGAGTGTCCGCCTGTGCTGAGTAATGTTGTAGACGACGAAGCTCGGCAGGCGAGGAGCATGGCCAGGCACGGGCCTAAGAGTAAGAGCTCCGAATATCGAGGTGTGACTTTCTACAAGAGGACCGGAAGGTGGGAGGCACATATCTGGTACCGAGGCTTTCGCTAGCTTCATGAACTTTGCAATTGCATGGCTTCATATACATTCACTGTTTGATCATGCATTGGAGTACTGCTTTCACAATATTGATTCTGTCACTGAGGTTACGTTTGTTGCCTCTGGACCGAACGGGAGGCTTCAATGGCTTGACAGAGACTACATTAGGAAGTTTGACTAGGATCGTCCTTGAAAAGCCGGCCAGAATTACGGAGACTCTTGTAGCGCTGCTTGTTTGTTTGATGATCTGTATTGGGGTTCTCTCAATTCTCGTATTTGGACCTAGCTATCATAATTTATTTTAAAAAAAACATCTTGAACATCCTTTCGAAATAGATTTACAGTAAAACGTTTGCATTCGTCCACCAAACGTGACCATGCATTGCGCATAAAAGCCAGTTTGTGAAACTGGTGCACTTACAGTAACATGGGGCGGTGGATCTTCAAGCACGGGGCGTTCAGTTGACGTTGAAGTTTGGTCGATTAAATCAAGTCCGGCTAGCTGCATTCAAAGATTATATATTATAATATTTCCTGATTTAAGCTTCTCGATCTCTTGATATGTCGCGCCACCGGTTTTGACTAATCCTTTTGTTCAACTCTTAATGTGGCAGGCACGATGGTGCCCAAGTGTACCTGGGTAAGTAAGCACTGAATGATTCTATGTCGCAAATCTGCTTCATTTTAGAAATCTTTTAATTTCTATTCCGGCCCTCAGATTCAATGCACTGTGGTCCCGTCGGCAAGAATTGAATCATCTTATGCAAATTTTCATTGTGTGCAGGGGCATCTGGAACGAAAGAAGATGCTGCCAGGTTTGCCAATACCTTAACCTGCCTCTGTGTTTCCTGGATTGAAGAAGTTAGATACATGTGCTTGAATATTTCAGTTTCCCAACACACCAATGCGGTCTATTTCTTCCATATGATGAGGAGATTGTACATGCTGTCCACTTATCCTATACTAGAAATAATCCTGATTCCATAGGATGGCTATGTAAGCATGCACTGGAAGTTAATTAGACAACTTGTAGATGATAGACAGTCTGCTCGGTTGGAACATTCATGCTTTGAAGCCTTATGGTAACTACACCTAAAATCGCACAAAGAAGAAATTTAGCATGGTTTCCATTATTATATTGAAAACTTTTTAGTAAGGTCTTGTTGGTAGTCAAAAAGGGATTTTAGATTCTCTTAGAATGCATTTTTTGGACACCATGTGAATAAACCACAAATTTTCAAAGTGCTGAAAAGAAAATTTAGGGTAACGAACCACAGACTCTCATGAATAGTGGAAGTACCGAAGTACTTTTTAGACAGGAATCTAGACTTTGCAGTTTTAGAAAGAGGACGAAATTAGGTGTAGTTACCTTCATTGGCAGTAAATATTTGGTCGGTGTGTTCCAACAGGGCGTATGATCAAGCTGCCCTTATGCTGTATGGGCCGGATGTGGACATCAACTTCAAACCAGAAAGCTACCAACTGATAATCTCTTATGTAAGACATCCTTGCTGACTTTCACTAGAATTAATTTCTGATCGAAATGATATTGATAGTAACCCATAACCTGTGGTCATTTCTCGATAGGAAATCTGTCTAAATTCTCAAAAATTATACAGATTTGCTGTCATTCTAAAGAATTCAAGAATTATACAGATTTACAAAGCACAAAATGTTGAATGACACAGTCAAGTGCACGAAGACTAAAAACAAGGACTGGTATAAATCTCTGGTTCCAGATGGTCTTCTGGATAAGGATCTGCATAATTCTCGAAATTGTACCACAGAGGACCCTCCCTAGTTTTACAAGCTCCAATGCCAGTGGAATTTCACAATACTCACACTCTCCAAAATAAAGAAATTGAAGTTAATGAGATAATTGGACAGCACTCCGAACAAACTCGCCTCTAGTAACGAACTTGATATCGATGAAACGTTTGTCAGTATTATTCGACTATGGATCAATCAAGGACCTGTCGTAGAGAATTTTTTGCAGAGCATCAATTCAAGAGGATGATCTGTTTCTAATTAATGTTTGTGACTCGTGATATTTTCCAGTTGTATAAGCTCAGCAAAGAACAACTTGTGATTTATCTACGCCGAGACAGTCGTGGCTTTGGAGCACAGATCTCGTATCCTGGAGTAAAGCATGTCAAGAACTTTTATCAAGCCATTTACGGGTATGTTTTCTACAAAGGTGGAGATTCTAGTTTAGAATGCTATGGAAATCACTAGGTTTCAAACTTCGATTGGATTAAGTTCATTATACTGGCCTATGTTAACAACACTGGCTTTTTCGAGACAGTGTACTTGCTACCGCAATCTAGACCAGCCCTAGTTTAAATAGCTTTGTGCTGCTGAGTATCACAATTCTCGGGCACTGGTGGCTTACTGGTTCCTGAGGTTTCGGAATTACTGTTTGTCCTGAAGGTCAAAGCTCTTGGGGACCTTCGCCAATGAAGAGGATGCAGCCAGGTACTCAATCCTGTTCAGCCCCTTCACTTGTTCATTCTTCAGAGTTTTTTGTAATCTCATGGTCTAGTCCTTCATTAGGATTGTGATGCATCGTTCCTCAGTAGAGATGTTGGATTGAATAAGATCCAACCCTGCATGAATTATTAAGGTCAAGTCCGTAAACGCGAAAATGGAGGGCTCCTAGTTCTCGCATATATGGAAATTGTCCCTCCTTACTCCAAATAGCAATAGGACAATTCATTGCGATATCTGGAATTATAGGAAACCTGGCTTCCATCAGTACGCGTGTGGTCTACGCCTGTGGTCTGCAATGAATTCAAATGGAAGAAATTGGAAAAGTAAATAATTAGAGGACATAAGAGAGCCTGCTTTCATAGTCTCCTTGTATGGAATGAACCACAGAGCCGTATATAAAGAAGCAGTGCGGGATTCTTTCGGAGCACTGGCCAATTTGATCCTCGACACACACCATGTTCGGAACATGCCCTCTTACGCATCCCAACGATTTGCAGCGTTATATCCGGGTAAGTCGGAACTTGGATTTTTTTTTCCCCTCGCAATATTATTACAAGGTCTTTTCCATGAAATTGATGCTGCATTTCTAAGAGATCATCATTACGTAGCAATACTCTTTGTAGTTTGAGTTCATGTTATTAATCTTCCGTCGAAATGATGGAATGATCGAAGTTCCAGTAACATCAGCTCCCAGGTGTCGGAATGTCTGAACCTGATCACAGTTTGGGTTCACCTGAATTGGCAAGCAGTAGTATTAGGCAAATTAAATGGTATCATATATCTACATCAAGGACCTTGTTACTTGACAATGCGCTAGATATTTCAGAATTTATTCCCATGTAAAAGACCAAGATCGACATTGCGAATTCCCATAGGAGAGGCAACGCTGAGTCCTTGAATTAGCATAACATGGCGCTCAGATTTCTAGAAGCAGTACTAATCAGTGTGAATTGTGCAATGATCAGAAGCAGTAGAGGGCACGCAAATGAGAAATCAAGAAAAAACAATTACATCCAAGAGACCAAGTGTGCCACAGAGACCGTCGTCTCCCCCACAAAAGAAGAGGCGCTCGACCCGTAAATCAGTAAAGCCAAATCAGGATTCCACTTCTCCTCCAGCTGCTGCAAGCGCATTTGCAGCTCCTCATCCAGGAGTGGTGGAGCAAATCCCAGGAAATAAGGTACAATCCACAAATCAACTTTCAATCCGCAAAGGCATTCAACGCTGGAATGGTCATGTTCGTTCAAATTGAAATTGCAGAGCGCGTAAAGGTGAATCAGAACTCGGAAAACTAGTGCTTCAAGTGCTAATATAGGCTTTCAAAATTTCAATTTAGAGTTCTAAGTCTTGGACGGGCCGGGTCGAGATGTGAGGTTCAACTGGGCTGGTGCAGTTTTGAGGGGTCCAACTTCTACGACTCTAGTTCAAATTTGGAAGACTCAAAACTGTTCCAGCCAGCCTTCGGGAAATTTGAACTCCAGTACTATGGTGATATATTACCCGTTCGCTTTCCATACTCAGCTGCTTTCTCACATAGCTACTTGCCTCGCATTGGCTATTTGAAATTTTCATTCCGTAGTTTCAAAAATCATTAACTTTTTTCTTTTCATCCGTTTACAACGGACCAACAGTGATAATCCCGAGAACCACTGTTCCAGTTCTTCAGAACATGATCAACTTTGAACTTTGCATTCCAATCTTATGAAATTTCGCCATATTTTCGAATCCATGTGGAGAGGCTTTCAGGGTTTAGGGTTCGCGAAAGAAACTGCCATTGCGTCAAAGGCTGATTTTAAGAAACGTGCGCAGATCAATGAAAACATCGAAGTGTCTCCAGGTGCGCTCAGCCCCACTAGCAGCTGGGGTGCCAGTATGGCGCGCAGGACACGCCGCCGAGACGCCGCTCACGATAGACTCATGCGAGCACAACATCTCCAATCCCATCCACACCAGCCCAGCAACGACATGAACACTCTTGCACCGCAACAGCTGAAAAACTGTCTTCCCAAGTTTGTTCGAGCGCCTGCAGCAACAACAGCTTCGTCGTCGTGCCACGCACCAAGTGTTCCGTCCATTCCACGCGCGACTGAAGAAGCATCTTCTTCGGGCGTCATCAAATTCAAGTTGTTCAACGTGGAAATCTGTGTGGCAGTAGAGCGTGGACATGGCGGCGACTAGACAGAAGCTCACGGTGAATCGGAACCACAGCTCTGTAACCAATTGATCTTACCGTCGAGGAAGAGGTGCAATATCACGGGGCAGCGGCACCTGCATCCCCCTACGCGAAGACACTGCAAGACGGAAATGCTTGATCACAGAGGGGAGAGAGTTTAAGGCAACTGAAGGGTAGAACTCTCTAAATCCGTTCACTTCAGCTGGTGTGCGTTGATATTAATAAGTTAGTCAAAAAATTTACAATTAGAGGTTCAGGACATGAAGGGAAATGGGACAAACCTTTAATTTTTGAAAACAACAATATATGTTTTGGAGAATTTTTATAATTTCTGTGAATTATCTTTAAGTTAAGCCTTGGAGGGTAGAGTCACACTCGTGTATTTTTGAATCATATTTGGAAAGTCTAAAAACCATTAAGCAAGGGGGAAAGGACGGGCTAGTGACTGTTGATGCTGAATTATTTTTTTTAATAATGAGCAGACTGACGTGCAGATGACTACTCAAAGACCTAAAATAGAACATAATAAGCAGAAGATCGAGCAAATCCTCATAACCACTGCATAGGGCATACGTTGCCTTCTGTGATTACTGGGGACGTTTGGGCTTAGATCTTCCACGGATATACAATTGGCTGTATCTACAAGCCTAGTCAGGCTGCTCAGGGAATTACAATGCCAAACTACGGGGTAAAAATAGGAGCGACATCACGTGCAAAAGCAATTCAATCAGGTTAGCAGAGATCCTTCTGAAGGATTCCTAAGGCTGTCTCTGAGGGATCTTCGTGAAGCATGTACACCACGTAGTTCGTATTTACTTAGCCTCACTAATGTACAGATACTCAAGAACCATATGCTCACGACTTGACATCATATTCTTGCATCAATCAACTGAAAGAGAGGAGAACTTGTCGATGTGAGTAATTCGAAATGTATGCCTAGCAATGAAGTCCTCACTCAAAACGTGATGAGGTCTCGGAATAGATTTTGAGGAACAGAGCTTTTACCTACATGACTAGAGAAATCTGTGTCAAAAGAAAGATCAATAAGGTCGGCACTGGAGTGACGGACGTAGGGTACATTTTCTGAAATGTAAGAGAATTCCTGGTTTGTGCCTGGCACTCGTCGCGGCAGCTGGCTCAATGGCTGACTTGAAGTTCTTTGCAGATGACCTGGCCCTGCACATGTTGCAGCAGGTAGAGGGGAAAAGGAATAAGGGAAAAATAATGAGGAACGCTCTATATAGTAACCACAAAGACCTCTTAACCCCTGAAGGACCATAAGGCCACCAGGTGGCTTCTGTAACACTGTTTTTTGCACCCCTGGTCCTTTAGGGGTTAACTCACATGGCTATCTACTCAATCCGTAAAATGGAATCACTGAAACGATTCATAAGACACGACATTCAACCCTCCTGAATTACACTGCCTCGGGGGAAATGAGCAGCTTGCCAGGGACTCAGAACTTGGCATGTGGAAATTGTCGAATGAATACACAACAGGAGAGATGTATACACAGCAGGAGAGATGGACACACAACAGGAGAGATTCCCAGAAAATACAGGGAATGTGCAACTACAGCGAGTGTCATTAGAGAGCTCTGGGCGAAACCGAAAGGAAAAGGAGAGATAGCAATTGAATTCCTAGTCAGAGAAGAAGGATGATGTGACATGAAACTCACCGTTTATTCGTAATGGCTGTCGAGCTGTGCTCTGGAGAGGAAGACTTCCAGTCATCCCTTGTCCGCCTGTCGACACCGACCTTGTAAACAAAGGAACACTCGGCTCTTTCTGTAAGCTCTGAATACTCTCCGTCAACTTCTGTATTTCAAGCTTGCTCACCATCGCTTTCCCTGGCAAGGGCACGTCGGACAGCAATCGAAACTCCTTGCAATTCTCCAGAAAAGTCTCCCAGGCTTGCATCTGAATACCAGCTCTCTTGCAATTGTGAAGCACAGCAAGGCTCTCCGAAAGCGCCAGGACATCCACTCTCCCTAACATTTCCTGAATCCGGAACCGAATTTCGGAAACCACCTTGTAGCCATCCATCACTACTAACACGAGGGCGCCTTGAATGACAGGATGCTCCCCTGCTTCGACCTCGGGATCGCACTAGTATAGTTCCTGCAGCAAACTTTGAAGACTTTCTAACTGATACAGAAGCTCCTCGGACCCCATGTACGCCACCCTGTTCTGCGTGATCTCGGCTTTCCACCTGTGGTCAAGATGGGTCTTCAAAGCATATGCGCATCGAAGCCTTTCGTCCAAGTATTGTGCGTAATTCCTCACCCACAACGAAAACTCCGACACCTGGTTGGACTTGGAGAAAGTGAGGTACTCCTTCCCTTCTCGAAGAGAACTGTAAGTCAGCAAATCTTGAAACAAGAATCCGCCGTCCAGCATACTCCGATGCAAAATGACGAGACACTTCACGGCCACGGCCCAGTTCTGGGTCTTCTTCAGACGTTTTACAAGAAGGCGCGTGCAGAAAGAGACTTGCATTCGAGAGCCGGCACCCGCGGCGAGAATGTCCTCCACGTAATTCTCCTCCGGCAAGCTCTCTTGATGGTTGGTGGCCATTACTATCGCGAACTGTAAGTGCGAGAACGGGCCGGTGGCTCTTGCCGCTGTCTGGTCCTTTAACAAACCAAGCACGGCGGCAAGCTTGGTCCGTCCTCTCAGCCATCGCGCCACAGCCATGCCCTAATTGGCCAATGTTGCCAAGTGGCAACCGTCACAAAGACTCATACCTGGAATTCAACCAACGTCTGGTTTTTAAACTCCTCATCCTGCGCCTCCCTGCCATGGAAAGAAACCCTAACAACGCCCATCTACTACACTCCACGCCATCGCTTCCCCTCCAAAACCTTTCCCATCAAACCCCGCTGCAAAAGAAGACTTCTTGGACTGCCAAAGAGGCGTACAATCAACCAAACCTACCAAAATCAAATTTTATCGCAAGCCTTCGCTTCAACGCAAGGACGGAAACGTCATCAGAAACTGGTCACCCTCAGAAGCTAATTCGCAATTCCTCCACCCAAGTCTTGATCACAACTACAATCAGCTGCGAAATTCTCAGACCAAACCCAACACAAATTGGGTACAGAGCACCCAATTAGAGGCTTGATCACATCATCCGAATTGATCAAACCCAACACAAAATGTCACGGAACGCGTCCCAATTTCCTAACACAACCAACAGAACTGTACTGTACTGTACTGTACATCTCGATCAGCGAAACAAATGGTCAAGGTTCTACAAATTAAAGCAGTGGCTGCAGTACCTTGGCTAACTCTGAATGCGGGGCCACACCGACTCCGGAATCTAATGCCGCATGAGAAGCAGTTAGAGATTCTGAGGGTTTTTTCATTAAAAATGAATTCTTCACAAGAGTTCTTCACACATTCAAGAGACAAATTGCGGTCGTGCCCTGGAGAATCCAATAAGCTGTCGTCCAAGTGCTTCGGAAATGAGTCTGTTGTGAGCATCACGAAAGCTGGCACGGGGCTAAAGATAATGAGCGCGAGATGGGGATGAGAGGTGCGGTGTGAACGAGGCATGGCGACTGGATTTTTGAATTCGGACAATCGTGTGGTACCGACATCTTCCAACGACAAAATTGAACCACACTCTTGTCTTTATATTTAGAGCATCGCCACCCATTCCCCCAAAACACGGCTTGGGGAATGGGCCCTTTTCCTCCCGGGTTCCATTTGGCCGGGAAGACATTCCAATCATCCCCGCCCAAAGAACCCGCCCAAAGAACACGGGAAAAAAAAGTCAATCACTTGCATAATGAGAAAAATATAATTTTTTAATTTGATTCAAATGCAATGAGAAATGCAACTTCGTCCTCCAAGGATTAACTTACAACTTTTGCTTTATGCTATTTGAACTTAAAGTTTTCTATCATGAATAATTGATTTAAATACAAAGAAAAACCAAAATACAAATAAACATGATTTTAATTCTTCCTTTTTTTTTCAAATTTTCAATTTGAATTAAAATTTAAAAACAAGTAGTGTTAAAAAATTACATTCAAAATTAAAAACAAACAAACAAAAATGCTTGAGGTGTGTTTGAGGTGTGCTTGAAGTCTACCTCAAGCAAACCTTAGGCAAACTTTTATATTTCTCATCATTAAATTCAAATCAAAGTTTAAGAAAAAATGTCTTCAAAAATTGTAATAATTTTTTTCTTATTTCTTAAAAGTGCTTGAGGTATGCTTAACCCCTAAAGGTATTTGACTACGTTTTCACCAAAAACACTTCAAACTATCATCCCTAGTGCAAGTACCAAAATTTAGAAAAAATACATTTTTGAACAAATGTAACCATAGGATCTTGTAGTACGCTGGTTTGGGAAGATGTGGAAAAAATTTCAGAAATATCCACCGTTTGGATTGCAAGATATTAGCATTTGAAGTGACAAAAAGCCTTTTTTTGGCCCTGCAAAAATCCGGGCAGATGCACTTCACAAGGCCATATCATTATGAAAAAATGTCCAAAATGTTTGTAATTCTTTGGTTTCATTTTTCAAGTCATGTTGGCTATGTGCTTGAAAAATTTTAGATCATTTGGAATTGTACAACATATAGGCAAAAAATAGTAAGTTGAAAGAAGTAGAGAATGATTCAAAATACTAAATTGTTAATAATTTATTTATGTAATTGAAAAATGCTAATCCCAATGGTTAAATTGTTGTAATCAACAATCTACACATCAAGTTTTTATTTTTTTCCAAAAATATTCAAAATTGAATTAAATAAAGGTCTTCAAAGTTTATTGTAGAGTAGAGATTCCATTACTACCCACAAACTACCCACAACTAAAACTCTTCATAACTTTCATCTCATAAATCAAAATGGAATGATTCAAAGCTTTCCATGTATATATAAATCAGGAAAATAAATTTCAAATTTTTATTTTTAAAAAAAGTGATTTTTATAGAAGTTTTTTTTGCCACCCGGGCTGCCCGTCGAGCAATGAAAACAACATATCAAACAATAACTTGTTGACCATGTATTCAAAAGTTATGAAAATTGTTAGGTCTTAAAGCTACTCCTCAAGCACATGTTGTGTGAAAATTTCAAAAGAAAAAAATAAAAATTCCATTGGTAGTGAGCTACCCGAAATCGCTTTGTTGCCAAAAAACACCGTTTGGTCCTTTAGGGGTTAAGGTCTACTTGAAGGATACCTCAAGCACACTTTTTCTTCTCTCATTGGACTTGATTCAAAATTTAAACAAAAATTATATTGAAAAATCCTATACAAATTTTTTTAAATTCAAAATGTGCTTGAGGTGTGCTTGAGGTCTACTTCAAGCACACCTCAAACACACCTCAAGCATACTTTGATCTTTTTGAATTTTTCAAGAAATTTTTAATGGAAATGCAATAAGAAAAGTAAAAGATGTGATTGAGGTGTGATTGAGGTCTACTTCACACACACCTCAAGCACACTTTGATTTTTTTTCAAATTTTGAGTAAAATTTTTTCATGAAGTTTTTAAAATATTTTTTCTTATTTAAATACAATGATAATAGTGAGTGTGCTTGAAATGTGCTTGAGGTACACTTCAAGCACACTTTGATTTTTTAAAAATAAAATATGAATTTTGATAAAAAAAAATTTTAATAATAATTTTTATTCAAATACAATGAGAATAGTTAAAGTGTGATTGAGATGTGCTTGCAGTAGACGTCAAGTACACCTCAAGCATGCTTTCACTATTATTGTTGCACTTGGATTTAAAAAAAATAAAAATAAAATTAATTCAAAATATCTATTTCATTATTTATTTAAAGTGTGGTTGAGGTGTTTTCTTGAGGTAGCCTTAATTTTACCTCAAGCAAACTTTCACTCTTTTCATTGCATTCAAAATTTAAGAGAAAATACATATTTGTTGTAAATTTCTATTCAAATTTTTTAAATCATCAAATGTGGTTGGTATGTCCTTGAGTTTTACCTCAAACACACTTGCAACATATTTTTACTATTCTCATTTCATTTGAATTAAAAAAAAATTAAAACAAACTTTTGAAAGAATCTTAATTTTTTTTAAAAGCTTACTTGAGGTGTATTTGAGGTAGACCTCAAAAACACCTCAAGCAAACCTCAAACACACCTCAAGCAAACCTCAAATACACCTCAAGCACACCTCAATGGCACTTGATTGTAAGAAAAAATTGGAATACAATTTTTCTACTGATTTTTTTTTTGGAGGATTTTGATTTAAGTGGATTGAGAAAAGTAAAGTTGTGCTTGAAGTGTGCTTGAGATAGACCTTTAGCACACCTCAAGCTTCTTCTTCCTCTTAAATGTTTAGGATAAAAATTTCCTAAATAAATTTTTTTAATCAATTGCAATGAGAAAAATAAAAGTGTACTCGAGGTGTGCTTAGGGTTTTCCTCAAGAACAATGATGCTAGGATGTGAGCATGTGAACGTGAGCCTATGAGTGGTGAGCGGGAATTATGTGAGCCTAGAGTCTTGAAATTTAAAATATGATATAATTTTTTTTTTAATTGGTTAAAAAAATTAAAAGTCTAATGTTTTTTCAACAAAATTTAGTATATATAGAAAAATATGACCTATTACCATAGGATCCATGACCGTGGATTTTAGATTTAAAAGCTTAACAAGTTGATGGTATTGCATGATTTGAAATTTGTATGATGTTTTGAGAGGCTGTTCCAAAGTGGTTTGATTAAGTGAGAGTATAAATAATTTGAAGTATAAATTAAAGTATAAATAATTTAGACACAATTCTAAGGATGAGAAGAAGGTGAATGCAACAAAAACATTATAGGATGTGGAACCTTGTATATATAATAAAATATTCTTTCATTACTACAAGAAATACATATTGGAATATGAATATAACATTTTGTTACTAGATTTGGTAATTTTTAAGATAATATATTGATACTACATATCTATTTCATATCATGTTAATATCTGTCAACTAGTTTGTTCATTTGTGTGTCTTAATGATTTTGGTAAGGATAAAATTGGTATCAATAAGAATAGGCCAAATGACTTGGGATCTTAAATTAGGTAAGAACATGCAAACATTTAAGTCCCACAACGCATTATACAATTTGGTTTGCACAAAACCAAAAATTCTTAGTCTAAATTGCCATGCACTTATAATCATGTTTTTGTTCCTTATAAACAAAGGCAACAATGCTTTCCTAATCATAATAATCAATACCTTGCATTTGTCTTGTATGTACTTCTGAATGGTGTGACATCATTTCCTCGACTTGTGTGAAATTCTCGCTATATCCATTTCAATATATTGCAATCCATCTCTACTACAAATCGAATATGGGGCATAATTGAATTGAATTCCTCAACTACAATTCTGAGTTAGACTCTAGCAATTACCAATCTAGTTTCAAGATGAAGATGAAAGAAGTTAACCTTGTGAGGTGATGAGATAACTTCAAAATTGATCGAAGGATCTGATTTTCTTTGTTCAAATCAAAATACCTCTTTTCCCTCAAAGTACAGAATTCGAGTGTAAATGTCTTTGACTCCAAGCATCTCATTGAATACATTTTCAATTTTCTTTCTGTCTATAAATGTCATAGCTCTCTTTAATTTCAAATCTTTTATACATGGGCCTTTCTTAAAAAAGCCTCTCTGGAGATAAATCCTCTAGTTAATCATTTGCATGAAGGTTCAAATTCAGTCATTAGACATGGCAATGAACTAATCAAATATACATTTTTCAAAAGCCTACAGACATTTGTTGTGCATTGTTTCTTCTAGGTTGCATGTTGGGATGTTTGCTAGTTTAGCTACTGTCAATTTTAATTCTACAAAGATGATTAATGAAATAATTATTTAAATGATTTAGGATTTAGGATTTAGGGTGGGAAATAGAAAAAAAAAATGAAATTAAAGGTGATACCATTTCTATAAATCCAACCCACTAACGGTATCAAAAAGTGCCAAAATGCAATCCAATTTTCTAATTCAAGAAAATTTTGGTTCTTATGCAACTTTGAAAAGTATCACCAAGATCTGATATACAAATACATGTTGTTTGCTTCACATATCAATGTTGCATCCTTGTAGAACATATAGAGTCACATATGCTAGTTCAAGAATTATTTTGTGATTAGCTTCTATATGTGCTTGTCATGTTTGTTGCCTAATGAAACAAGTAAATCTTTTCAAAAATTGTAAAGATGGTTTGCCAAAAATTAGAAGAATCCAATAACAACACATTTAATCAAATATCAACTATTGTTTGACCGTCTACCATCAAGAAAATTTATTATGATGAAATGAAGGAATTGTTTCATTAATAGTTAGTGAGATTGAAGGGTTGAAAGGTCATTTTTAAAATGAAAATCATTGTTTGATACGAGTTCTCAAAAGGTATGAGACTATTTGAAGATGAGAGCTTAATCACTCATTGTCAAATGAAATGCATGAATTTTGCTCAATGTAGAAATTCAAACTTTATTATGATAAAATAAAATAATCTTTTACAAGAAACTTTGAATTGCAAAAAGTTGAGGAATAAAGCCTAGTTTCATCTCTTGAAATCAATTTGTAATTTTGAGACTCCAAAAATAGGATATGGACAAAAATCAAAGAGGATATTTGAAAATATTAAAGAAAATATCCCTTCCAAACCTTCTTTGAATTTTGTTCATAACTTTTGATTAGAGTCTTGAAATCTCAAATGGATTTTTGAAGATGAAGTGTAACTTGATTTCTCAACTTTTCTTAGTTCAAATTTTTTTAGATTAAGTTATTCTACTATGCCAAAATGAAGT
The DNA here is from genome assembly GCA_963920665.1 of Straminergon stramineum. Classification (NCBI taxonomy): domain Eukaryota; kingdom Viridiplantae; phylum Streptophyta; class Bryopsida; order Hypnales; family Calliergonaceae; genus Straminergon; species Straminergon stramineum. Next base: position 38,443,016 of record OY987263.1, on the reverse strand, counting down.
CCAAAGTTCTACATTTGAACACAATTCCTCCTTTTGACTTAATTGGATATGAGCAGTTAAGCTATTACTAATCTTAATTTACATATTCTACATGGATTGTTATACCTCCTACCCTTCAACTTTTATAAAGAGCTTGTCTTCTACACTAGGAATATTTGTAATAAGTGGCTCTTGAATTTATGCAAGGTGGTTGCTCAATAATTTTTCAATCAATTTGATTTTAGTACTTACAATATCAAAAAATGATATTGAAGAGTATTGAAATTTTTTTTGAATTTAAATTCAAAATCTAGCATTAGACAACAAAATCTTTCTATATTGTACAATATAGGCTATGATTTGGTAAAATGTTTTGTTTTTTCCTTCTTAATGGGCAACCATTAACAGCCACACTTTTGAGGGTTCAAATGCTCTTATATTTTTATCTTCCCAATAGACAACCTTTAATGGCCATGCTTCTTAAGACTCAAATACTTTCATATTTTTGCCTTCTCAATGGATAGTTGTTAAGAACTACACTATTTGAGATTCAAATACTTTCATATTTTTACCTCCTCAATGGGCAACCGTTAACAGCCACACTTTCTTGGATTCAAGTTTGTTTGCACCATATTCTAGAATTTGGTCAAATGTTGCAATTTTCTCGGCCTTTCCAATGGAGTTAACAACTAGGCTATTTTCCAACCTCATTCAATATAAATGTAGTTATTTAAATTGGATGTGATTCTCATTTCATTTTTCGGATACTAAGGATTTAATCAAATGCTAAAATTTTCTTGCTTTTCTAAATAATGCATAGTCATTAATAGTTGTTGTGTTTAATTACATATTGTATAATACATATACATAAACAAAATTTTTTTCTGATTCTAAAATTAGATGTCTTTTCCAAGATGTTGATATAATGAAATCCACAAGCACAAAAATTAAATGTTGTATTTCAACCTCTTTTGAAGATCACTTGGAGTTACAATTGCATGTGTTTTTGAAGAAAAAACTAATGTTATTAATGATATTATCAAATCATAGAATCTGAATATGGTGCAAGCAAATATTGCATTGTAGAAAGGATTGAAAAAATGATGAAGATCTCAAAGTTTTCTATGACAAGATGTATATGGTGTGACATGACAATCATTGTATACAAGCATAATTATCTATTATCAATTAAGATCAAATAGACAACTTCACGCAGTATTATATTATTGAAAATATTGTTTTAGAGGTCAAAGAAGTTATTGCAATTATATTAACAAACATTTTGTAAAGTCAATTGATAATCCCTTTAATTTCTTTATTGATTTTCATTTCATTTGACTTTTTAGTATCTAGAGTTTGTTTGGTTAGAACCATTGTAATTGTCACTATTCTACATTTTTTGGGGTGTATGTTTACTTCACATATTTTAACATAGTAAATCTTGTTTTGCCAAGAAAAAGTCAAATTTTTTTTTCATATTTCTATAAATCTTAGTTACAAACTTTATTGCATTCAAAATATAATTGGGCAACCACTTTCATATTTAAAAAATTTGTATCCAAAAAAAATCTTGCTACAGTTGAAGCCAAGAAAAGGTCAAAACAACAAACTTAATTCACTTTGACTATTGAGGCTTTAAATTCCAGAGTCTTATACTAGGTTCATTTCATATTTCTTTCCAATTCTTAGGTCTTTCCTTTGTTCTTATTGTTAATTTGAATTAATATTATCTTACTTTACTAAGCATAACATTTATTATCAAGTGCAATTGTTTTTATTCTATTGTCTTGTTCTTCAAATTGAAATTTTCCATGTATGATGTGGCAACATCCCATTTGGTGTCCTAAAACTTCAACCTATGCCCAAATTGAACATTAAATCATGAGCCTTAAATCACACTACATCACTTAAATTCATAAAATACCACAAAATAGAATTTAACTTGGAATCCACCTAATCTACTACCATTCCATCAATTTTCTAGTCTATTTTTTTGAAATGATTTTTATTTTTATTATTTTTAGAAAAAAAATAAAATTTGAAAAAGAATGGCTCAAAAAGAGGGGCATCAACTAGAAATCTAGTTGTTTAAGTCATTAGGGGTTAATACATTTATTAGATGTATAATATATGACTACTTTGTTTGTTTAAATATTCAATGTCTATGATATATATTTTTTATTTCAATGTATAGTTATAAAAATTAGAGAAAATAAGTGGACCATTTTCATCATTTTAATTTATATGAAAGCCCATGATGAAGACTACACTAATCACTTAATCATTCAAAAGTATTGTTCCTGATTCATTACTTTTAATGTTTATAGTTTTTTCTTCTCACCAAATTTTTGTCCAACCTATATTTCTCACTTTGTTGCTTTTTCTATTTTAGACTTTATAAATGTCACTACTATGATGGTATTAAGATGTATTGCAATTTTACATCTATGTGCTTCATAGTGAAACATCCTAAACGCTATACCTATTTTCATTGTGCATTTGCTTACACACACTATCTATTTTGACTATATCTCATTTTTAAGAAATATATTGGTTCAATTTTTTTGCTACATAATCGCATAGTAGCATATTCATTTGTTGTTCATTTGGATTGTGCATCCTTAAATCTAATTTCACGATCATAGGTCCCTAATGGATTTACAAATCCTAAATGGAAAAAAAGCAAGCTCACAGGCTCACTAGCTTACAAGCTCACAAGCTTATAGCTAGATTCACACTCACTAGCTTACAAGCTCACAAGCTTATAGCTGGACTCACGCTCACAAGCTCACATGTTAGCACCTCCACCTCAAGAACATCTCAAACACACCTTGGATGTCATTAAAATTTTAAATACAATAGTTTGATAAAAAGAATTTAAAATTTTCAAAAATGGTGATTTGAATATAAATCCTCCCCAACATTATTTACAATTATCTTCTTCAATAGTGTATTCTTCTACCTTGTGTCATTACATTAGCAAGCCAACAAAATATGAAGCTCGACGAAACCGTCTACAAAGAATAAATTTACAAAATCAACAAGCTTAGTGGGGACAATGTCCTATAGTTTCTGGTGCCATTTCTATAGTAATTGGGCTCCCTCTTTCTGGGTCCAAGTTCATGGTGAATCACTTTTTTGTCATAGGCTCATCCTAATCCCGGGCTGGAAAGCTTCCTAGTAAATGGGTGGCAATGTTCTTAGAGCATTGCTACCTCCATTCACACCAAACATGGCTTGAGGAATGGGGTGGTTCGGGATTTGTTCCTCCCAGTCTTCTCCTAGCCGGGAAAGACCCCCAATCATTTTTGCCTTCTATGATATAGCAAAAAAGTCAATCATACAATTTTAATGACTTGGTAAAGTTACGTTGCTTCACTAGAAGGTTGTCAAGGTCATTGGAATTCAAGAAGGATAGGATAAACTCTGTCATTGGAAGAATTGGAGAAGAAACTATGAACTTTAGTTTGCCCGGGAATTATTGATGGAGAAAATATAAGAAGTGAGTTGTTGTAGTATGGAGTTTGAGGGATGCTTAGATTAGTTTTTGAAAGCAGAGAAGAGGGGTTATAACCTTGAGTTGTTGTGTGGTTAATTTAGGTGTTTACGAGAGGTTTTGGGGGTTTTGGGGTGGTGGAGGTTGGGCTACAGATGAGACAAAATTCCATTGCAAAGAGGTATAGCGAGGGGGGTTGGAGGTGGTGTGTTGAGTTGTTGTACAAGTTCAATTTTATGTTTTTTTTGAACTCCCTTAGAGTTGCTGCAAGGTCCAAGGAGCTATTTGAGTGATCATTTTTTGCCATTTTTTGAACTCCCTCAAAGTTGTTTTCTTGTTCATTTCTTGGATTTCTTTGAGCCATCTTGCAACTGTTTTAGTGTTCATTTTGTGATAAAGGTTTCAAAAAATGCATTCTTAGAGGGCTAGGTTGTTGGTTGTTAAAGAGAGTATGAAAGAATATGAAGAAGAGAATGATTAAAGCAAAACAATGTGTTAAAGTAGGCTTGGATTAAAGTAAAAGAAAGTGTTGAGGTGTGCTTGAAGTGTACTTGAAGTGTGTTTGAGGTAGACCTCAAGCACACCTCAAACCAAGTCTCAAACACACTTCAATACTATTTGATTTGTACATTGAATTTGACTACTAAAATATATAAAATACAAAAAGTGCTTAAGGTATGCTTGAGGTGTGCTTGAGGTCTACCTCAAGTACACCTCAAGCACTTTTTGTGTTTTTACATTGAAGTTGAATCAAAAAAATAAAAAAATAAAAAAAATAGTGTTGATGTGTGTTTGAGGTAAACCTCAAGCACACGTCAAACACACTTCAACACTATTTAATATTTATATTGAATTTGACTACCAAAATATTTAAAATACAAAAAGTGCTTAAGGTACACTTGAGGTGTGCTTGAGATCTACTTCAAGCACACCTCCAAAATTTTTTGTGTTTGTACATTTAAGTTGAAAAATTAAAATTTTAAAAAAAAAATTTTAAAAAATTAAATTTAAATTAAAAAAATTAAAAAATAAATAAATATATATAGCTTTGATATGTGCTTGAGGTAGACCTCAAGCACATCTCAAGCACTTTTTGTGTTTTTACATTGAAGATGAGGTTGTAACCTTGAGTTGTTGTGTGGTTAATTTAAGCGACAAGATCAAGCTATAGCTAAACTCAACAAAACATTAACTAACAAAATGTGCTAACAGAAAAGAAAATAGTCAACAAGTTGGACAAGGACCCAGAGACGATGTCTTATGGTTTTTGGTGTGATTTCTATTGTAAGTGGGTTCCTACTCTCCCTCGCTGGGTCCCTAGTGGACTACTTTTTTGTCACTAGGCCTGGTCTAGATTGGGCCGGCCAGCTTTGACATGAATGGGTGGCAATGCTCTTAGGCATTGTTGCGGCACTTCTGAAAGCTCAAGTCAAAACCCTAACCTCCTTTCATCCCTTCAAGAGAGTTGTAACTGGATAGAAATTGAAGCCAAATGTACTAGTACTTGAAGTCATTTTAAGAAAAATTGGGAAGTGGGTTTTCTTTGAAATTGTTCTTTGTAATTTTACTTCAAAAATACAAATCAAAATCAAAATATTGAGTGGAAATGTTCATGAAGTTTTTCTTTCAAACATGGACTATGGAAAAAGGAACTAGCTCAATTACACTCATTAGAAGGGATTTTAACCCTCTAGAAGACTATGAGATCCCTGAATTCTTGAACAATAGGGAACATATCCATAGTAGCAATCTAATGTGGCAATGAGATAATAATATTTTGTTTTATTTTATTTTATTAGAAAAATAATAATAATTCTTAATTTAATTTTAGTATTTTTAAAAATTCTAGATAGTAGAGACTTCTTCATTGCACAAGGAATAAGCCTGAAACAGTTTCTATACCCTCAAATTTCCCCTAATGACAATAGTTGATGGTTCTCTCCATGCATTTGAATTCCTTGCACTCCATGATAATTTCTCGACAAGTTTTGTGGGGGATTTTCTTCCAATCAATGGCTCCAAGCACAATTTGGTTTGCATTTTGGTGTGGAGCTTTCAGAATCCCATGCCTTCTTAGTAGTGCATTTGCACTACGTAATGAATATCTCTATTATATAAGAAAAGTTTGGTCTCTCCATGAAGGTCATTTGTTTTCACCTTTAGAACCTCAAATTAAGCTTATCAAATTGCATTGAAGCTTTCTGGAGTTTATAATTATAATATCTTTCATAATATCAATATCAAACTTTAAGAACAAATAGCCAAAAGTGCTTGAATTCTCTGTGTGAGTATTTTGTTTGTATGAAGTAACACCTAGTATGAAATCAAAAAATAAATGACATGCCTTCAATGTATTCAATGTAGTGGATACAACATTGATAGCATTGATAATCTAAAATTGAATGACAAATATTTATTTTTATAGTATAAATAAGATTCAATTAGCCAATCATAAACATCTTTATAGCTCTAGTGATCTATTGGTAGAAAACTTCAACATTGTATGAGATTCGGGCCAAATAGAAGACTAGAAGTTCCCTGTAGTTCTTGGTAGTGGGGAACTCACTGAACTTTGCCATTATAGCAGTGTTGATGTGGTCGGGCTTTGGCTATGTCAAAATTTTCTTTTAAATATTTAAAATTTTTGACTTTTTTTGCAATTTTAGGATCGAAATTTAGTTTTTTAGTATTTATGATGGCTAACAATAGTCAACTATGCCCTCACTGCTACAAGAGCAACATAGGAAACAAGCCTGAAATGACCCCTTATTTCTCCCAATCCCATCTAATGTATCTCACAAGGTTATTACCTTCTTTCCAAAATTTGCACTTCTTCAAATGTATATTTTTGGAGGTTGATATTTCTAATATTATGCACAACTTTGGTGAGAATTTAATTAGCATTAATAATAGCCATTCAATATTGTAATATTTTTAGATGTCTAAGCTATCTTTTCTACTTAAAAGAAAATCTATGCAATTTGTGTAGGAGACGACAACAACAATGAAAACTTTGGAACCTTCTATGTAAAACTTTCTCTAAGTTTTAATATCCATTGATTGAATCAAAGAAGAGTGTTTTTAATTTTGATATAGAAATATATTTATGCATATTGGCCATTGCAAATTTAATTCTAACCTTGTAGATGTAATTCAAAATTCATAATTTTCAACTTAATGTTTTTGTTTAATTAAAGCATGCTCACATTCTTTATCTCTAATTGGTTGGAAGTCCATACTCTATTCAAATGATGAAGAAAATGTAATAGGTGATGCAATAAATACCTTCTCATTCATCAACAATAATAATGAATCTTCAAAAATCAACCTTCTTTTCAGAATCAACAAATGAAAGCATAATATATTTAGAATATATCTATATTAACCCCTAGAGCTTTGACATCCATTTTCTGGAAGACGAAAAAATTGAAACTCAAGTTTCATCCTCATTACTACTTGGATGAAATTCATCCTAATTTGTAGAGTTACTTTGTCAAATTGTTGTCCTATCTAATGATTGGATTTGGTATTATTAGAGTCGATTATTGTTCTAAAATTACAAATGTGCAAGTGTGTTAATTGTTAAGAGGTTGACCAAGCCAAAATTGCATTAACTTTAGTTCAAAACTAGATGTGCAATGATGAGGTCATAGTAGATTTTATCCCCTAAAGGTCTAAGGCCATTTTTTTTTGTGAAAAAACACTAAAAACTACCTCTACTGTTGTGTTCATCAAAATTTTCATCAAAATGTTTCTTTTAAAAACCTTCCTATAGGATCTTGTAGTAAACTTGTAGAAGAAGAAGTAGTAAAAATTTCATGACATTTGACAATACAAATTGAAAGATTTAAGAATTTGAAGGGAAAGTCTTTTTTTTTTCCAGTGTGTCCTATGATTTTAGATGCCATTGACGATTGATTTTGGCAAATCTTTGCACTAAAGATTTTGAATTGAAAAATTTAGCATGTTTAGCAGGATGTTAGTCACTAATGTCTCCAAAAAATTTCAAGCAATAAAATGATGTGGAGAACATCCAAATAGATCTTCCAGTGCAACAATGTCCAAAAGTTCACAATGCACAACAAAAAATTTTGAGCACATTTGCTACTACATAATTTTGAAACTTGGAAATCCGCATTCAAGGGATTGAAATATATATTAATGCTTTACAAGTTACAAAAAATATTTGGAAAAAAAACAAATCCTTTACTTCCTATTGTATGTAGAGGATTTATGTGAATAAATTGTAGGTGTAGACAAGCATTTTTAATTTGATGGAAGTATCTTGGAGAGAAGAGAATCTCTTTATATACATATGGGGTAGTAGTAGGTAGAACAACCCATGTGGGATATGTAAATTAGAATTAGTAGGAGCTCAACCACTCAATTAAGCTAAAAGTAAGAATTGTGTTTAAAGTAGAATTTCAAACCTCATTTAGGCATAGTAAAATAATTTTTTCCAAAACATTTTGAACTCAGCAAAGTTGTTAAATCAAAGTATCTTTCATCTCCAAAAATCCGTTTGAGATTTCAATATGCCAATAAAAAGTTATAGACAAATTTCAGAGAAGGATTGGAAGGGAATTGTTTTTTTTATATTTTGATACATCCTCTCTGAAATTTGTCTATAACTTCTTATTGGCATATTGAAATCTCAAACGGATTTTTGGAGATGAAAGATACTTTGATTTAACAACTTTGCTGAGTTCAAAATGTTTTGGAAAAAATTATTTTACTATGCCTAAATGAGGTTTGAAATTCTACTTCAAATACAATTCTTACTTTTGTTTGATTTAACTATAAGCGGTTCAACTCCTCCTAGTTCTAATTGACATATCCCACATGGGTTGTTCTACCTCCTACCACCCTATATGCATATAAAGAGATTCTATTCTCACCATGGTAACCTCATTAAGATGAAAATGCTTGCAAAGAAATGTAGGATAGTTATTTATGTTTTGAATGTTCAAAATTTGTAGTTGAATTTTTAAGTAATAAAAATTTGGCCCCCTTTGTGCAAAGGCTCTTGGACATGCTATAAACTTCAAATTCTAGGGGCCTTGACATTTTGGAGTATTATGCCTAGTCTGTCACTCGTTGCTCACCTCAGCCTTTATCCTATTAACTTGAGCTGCCTATGCATTTGCCCTTGGGCTTAGTCATCAAAATATTGGTTGCCTAGCTTGCCTCTAGAGTTGAAATTTGCCTAAAATGGCCTATAACTTCCTTATCCAACAAGGGATTTAAATAAAAATTATACATTCACAAAGCTCTAACAAAGCTCTATATCCTCAAAAAAATTCAAGAAAATAAAGTAAAAATTCAGCTCACAGGAACCTACCAAACTCCAAATTGGCCTCGAGGGGACAATGGTCCTTTAGAGGTTAAAAACACAAAAATTTCAAAAATTCACCATGTAAACTATAAAGAGAACCTTCTTTCAAATTTATTCCAAAAAATTTTACTCTAAGAATATGATATTTTTCTAGTAATCAAATTTAGAAGGAAATTCTAATTTTTTTTCAAATTTTATAACAATAATATTAGTAATAGCAATGGTGAATCTCACCATATAAATGGAATCTAGAACTCATAACCAAAAACTTTTATTTCTATGTCAATTCCAAAAATTCTTCCAAAAAGCACTTAAATAATGATTTTTTCTCAAATGGTCAATTTTGGAGAAAACTCCATACACTTAGGGATTAACTACTAAAGGACTAGGGGTGTTTGAATTGAACTCTTGTTTTCTTGACTAGCTTTTGTAACAAGCATATTATTAATTCCTCAAATGTGTGGAATGATTTTGATGATCATCACCATTGAAATGAAAGAGGACTTATATAGCTTTCCTAACAAAAAAAGATCAACAAAGTCACATAATTTTTGAGAAAATGCCACCATTGAGAAGATTCATGAAAGATATCCAATTAGGTGGAACTTTGTACATACCCTGAAATTAGAATCCTTAAAAGTGATCCAAGAACTTTGATTTTTTTTCCACAAGTACATATTATCATGATTTAGATGTGTAATTTTTCTTAAATCATTTTGAGTCCTAGAAAAAAAGATATGAGGATGTGAAGTAATAGCCCAAAGTGCCTTTTCCATTCTCAAAAAATTCACCAATAATCGCTCACTCAATCATATCTCAATCGGATTGTACCGATGGATTTAGCAAAAAATATCATTCAAGGTCTCTTTGTTGGTCACAAGTTGTTAGTGAGGTTCACATGTCAAATTTTCTACAAATATAGTTGCAAAAGCCATGTAGTGGCCTTATGGTCCTTTAGGGGCTAAGCAATGTATTTATATAGAGTATTTTCTTGGAATGCAACAAATCAAAAAGAGATCTAGAAAGTATTGGACTATTATAACAATTAGATAATTTGAGTTTAAAAAGCTCAAACAAACTATTTTTGAGCATTAGAAGTCAAAGCTTTTGTTTCGTTTTTTAATTGATCAAAACATCAAATTGTAACTTGGTTGCAAAACCAAACTACACCAAGGTGGACCAACCCGATTCCATCTGCATTCTAATTCTGCCACCCTATATTTGGCCCAAATTCCATCCGTTTAAGCATTTCAATTTGTCCAAAAATTAGTCAAATTTGTTCTAGATTCTAACAAAAGTAGAGAATTATTGCCATTAAGGGTATTGTGTCACTCTTTTAATGGTTACTTTCCAAATGCTAATAGATACATGAAATGGCAGTTTTAGGTTGTTTCTAGGACATTTATGAATCTAGTCTATAGGCGGTTTTGTCATTTTAGCACAGACCACTTCAGAAATTCATAGAAATTACAATTTTGATCAAAAAATTATAATTCCATTGGGGTTTGACTCATAAAATAAGCACACATCTTTGAAAAATATTTGCCCTTCTTAGAATTGGCCTCAACATAGTCAGATTGCAAATCAAGGTAGTAATAGGCTTGTCTACTATAATTCTTGCTTGAAATGGACATTTTTTAGCATGAGAGTTTAGTGCCAATTTTGAATGCATCAATATTGAAAACTTTGAAAATTCAAAATTTATTCCTACAATATTCAAAAAATAGATGCTATAAGATTCTAAAATCTTCCCTCATTTGACAACAAGACTCAACAAAATAATAAAGAACTTTAACCATCTAAGGCTGAACTTATAACAATAGTCATCAATTGTGAAATTATATTATGACTTGATGAAAATGTGCATTCTTTCCTAACATTCTTTTGTTCATTAGTAACATTGAAAGTCAATCAATAGACTATTTGGCCTCTAAATTGTTACATATTTTGTTGTAGAAATAATAATAGGAACATGGATAGATGCTTAATTATTTAGATGATTGTGGATTTGAGCCTTAGATTCAATTTGCCATATTCAAGTTAATATGACCTAAAACCCTAAAAGCCCAAGGGGTTTGGAAAAAACACAAATATGTTATAAAATATAAGTTCTATAACTTTTTTGAAGTTTACATCAATGAAGATAATGTGTTGTGCCCCTTAGTGACACTTACCACCTTAAGTTTACTTTCTAGTGTTTTCCAAGCACTTCACCCTTTAGTGACACCAAGGGTCACACTCTCCTAACACTGTATATCCCACGCATCTACAATGTTAGGTTCCAACTTATATTACGGGGTTCTCCATTCCTCCATGACTCCCAACACTTCCATTCCAACCTTTCACTCCCACAAGATATCGGTGTTGTGATGTGGGCCGTCTAGTATTTGAAGTTGACATCTTCACTAGTTTTAAAAATGTTGTTAGTGTTGGGCATCTTTTGTGTTGTTAGTGTTATAAGTTGTTTGTTGTTAGTATTGTGTGTTGGGAGGTGTTAGAGTGTAAGGAGGTTGTTGTTGTTGACCGTTTAATTGCCGGTTGATAACTGGTTTGTTAGTAGTTGATACTAGGGTAGTGGGGTTAGGGTTAGGGTTAGCCGGCGGCTAGCTGTCGAGGTTTGTGGAGGGTACTTAAGGCAAGGGCTGGTCCTTTGCTCCCTCTCTTGTCTTTGTTTTTTTGTTTTGAATAGTAAGAGGGGAGGGGTGGACTTGAGGATGGAGAGTTGTTTGTTGTGAAGATTTATTTGAAGTAAAGTATTGATTTGAAGGACTTTTGTGTTGCATTTGGTAAAAATATTGGATGTATTAAAAATTTTAGATCTGAGTTTTTAAAGAGTTGATACTTAATGAGGCCAAGTTTCAGATCTAGATCTATTATGAACAAAAAGTTATGAGGGTTTGAAGTGGAGAGGTTTGGATTTCAAGGCAGCCAAGGAGGGCGTATTGAGGAGAGTGTATCTTTTTGGCGTTATATGTTTTGACAATGAAACTTGGAGGGTACTTTCTTTATCTTATCTTATCTTTTTTGTCAAATTTTTAGCTTCAAGAGACTCTAGCTCTATGAGTTATGCATAAAACACAACTGGAGTATGAAAGCAGTGAAGGATTGGAAAGTTAGTAGTAGTAAAATGTCCACCAAAGTTGGACAGTATCTTGGATTAAGTTGAAACTTGGTATGTGATGTTTCGGATAGTTGATCTACATTGTCACAAAGTTTCAAGATGTTTGAAGCTACTGTTCATATTTTATAGTAGCTCAAAGTTAAGTATGACAATTTCTAGCACTAGAAGAAAACACGCAGTCGCCTGACTGCGAAATTTAGACACTCAGACGTCCGATCAGACATTAGGCATGTCGACGTAGGTGTCTAATCACATTGCGTCTGCAAAAATAGGGGTCGGACATCCAAGAATTAGCCTGGACAGCAGCATGCTAAGCACCGGACATCCAAAAAAACACTGGTCAACGAGTGTCAGAACTCTGCCATGTGGCTACAAATTTGGTGCCATGTGAGCACGGGCAGCCGGGTTGGCAATTTTCTCATCCATCCAATTTTGGTGATGTGGCATCTGATGTGTACATTGACCGGGGAGTCAATAGTAGGTGACGTGGCATCTTCGAATGCTGACGTGGACAATTTTGGTGCGTGGAGAAGCCTCTTTTGGAGCTTTCTACATATGTATGAAAGATGTCTTTTCAGACATCAAAATGTCTAACACGATGTTGTCCTAGACATACCTATGTTAATGACAATGTTTATGCGAAACATGCACTGCTGGTAAGCATGTCGATTCTAACGCCATTTGTGTCGTCTGAGGCTTTCACAGTGGGGAATTTGACATGGTTAAGGACATGTTCATGCTATTTTCTACTAGATGTGTGGCACGTTGGATGTCAACATTCACATGTACAACATTTTTACAAGTAACAAATCATTGTAGACAACGTGTGCATGCTTCATACGAACGTCCTTGAAGATTGGGTTTGAGCATGGGATGTCTGAAATGACACTAACTAGTTAGGCAATTGACAAGCACAAGTATGTGTAGACAATGTTCAGGACGTCTATAGGGCTAGGTTTAATGACATGCATGCATAGCTTTTGATGCTTCCACGTTTAGGGCAAGCTTAGATGTGATAGCAATGTGTACTGTGAGACGTGAATGAAGACATGTTGTAGACTTCACAGACATTGACACTAAATTGAAGGGGTCTAGGATTATGTCCTACCTAACCACATGGTGCATTCCTATGTGCACTTGTAGACACACGTTTAGACATCAAAACAATGCGGTGCAACATTGCAATGATCGTGAGGACGTTGAACATTAGACATTGTGCCCACATTTGAAGAGACCTAAACAACGCTCTAGCATGGCACGTATTTACCAAAGTTGGTTTTACACTATATCAATGAATGACATTGCATAGCAAGAGAGCTTAGCACAATCACAATACTTGAAATACATGCACCACTGAATGGAGGAACCTCTAGGCAAACAAAAAATATCATATTCATATACCGGTAAAGTGTTGCAAGGAAAACAAATCTCCATGAGGAGAACAAAGCTTTTGTAAAAGGTAATATAGCACAACATGCCCCACAAAAAATATGATAGACACTAAACCCGTTTAGATAATCATGAAATAGTGCCACAAAGAAGTTCTCACAATGTTGCATGAAGCGTCCTCTATGTCTAAGCAAACATCTGAGCGTTGAAGGCGAGGTCTCCATGGATAGAAGGAGTCCTGCAAACAAACGCTGGACATTAGTGACAATGGACAAACAAACAACTGAAGGCCTACCAGCCACATATCCATACTTTTGAGAGAATCAAAACACACCTCAATGGTCATTTCTTCCGTGATGCTTCTCCTTTTGGGGGCTGCCCCCCTCCTGTAGGGGGATTGGTTTTGGGCACTTGCTACATGGTTCCCTTCGTAGCCTTCACAGTGGTGACTACTTGTGTTGGCTTTGGTGTTGGCTTCAAGGTCCTTGTCACTCGATTGACGCGAGACGACGATCCCGTCGATGGAAGATTTTCAACCTGATTACATATAATACCATCGTACATACTATTAGAACTAAATGATAAAACACTATAATAAGAGAGAGATACAGAATGTCCACTACAATGTCTAAAACAACACACCAATGTCTAGCTCCCATCTATGTTCTTATCCCGTCCAACATGAGAAATACCTCTCAAGGGTTGGATTGCCCTGCCAAGGCAATAGGAGTACCCTCTCCCTCGACGGATGCAGGCTGAGCCACTATGGAATATGGATCTGCAGGGACGTCCACGGGAGCGCTCACCGCGTTATCAACAAGCGTTGCAAGGGGGTTAAGGGCCACTCCGTCAATGCCGGGAGTAGTACCCGCAGCAACATCAACCTCAATCTGTTCGGGATCAATGTCTCCTGCGTTGTCCGGGGGATGGTCCATCAAGTAGTCAACCTCACGCTCCGCGTCCTCATCTGCATCCATGCCAATGTCTACACCAACTTCACCAGCCTGCACAGCATTGGTTCTATCTCCATCAACGTCACCTGCAGCAGTGTTGTGACCGTGAAAGACTTGGGGAATATCAGTGTAGACATTGCCCTGCAAGAGTGCCAGGCCTGCGGGCGTTGATGCAGGAATCTGATGCTATACACTGTCAGGGCCAAAGGATTGCACAAGCAAATGGATCAAGTTATTCATCTTAGCAAGACGATTTCCAATCTCTGATGTTGTTGCACGCACTCCCTCGATGTCTTGGGGGGATGCATATCGGATGTTTGCATTGCGGAGCTCTTTTTCATGCCAGGCAAACTCTTCTTTGGTGGCACGCTAAAGCTCATCATCCCGGGGTATGCGTCCCAGTTTCAGAGTCTGCCAATTATACATCACAAGCTCACTGTTAATCTACAGAAACAGTAAAGAAAACAAAGCATGTGCATCTAGACATCGATGAGGAAATAAATAAGAGGCCACTTGTCAACACCCATGCTTATACATGCATGATAACAACATTAACTAATGCTGGTAAGGACAACAAATTTAGCATAGAAACATTGAAACACCACTTAGAGTGAAGCACATGTTACCAACTCCCCCATCATACGCTTCTCTATGGACCTCATCTGGGTTTCCTTGTTGCTCTTAGACTTTGAAATTGCACGCATCTGCATTGACTTCTCTTGAGCCTTTGCTGATCTACGCTTTGCTTTGAGGGTTTCCCAAACCTCGGGGTCCAAGCCGATGGGCATAGGTAAATCAAGGTCAATGAGCCTCATGAGGCTGTGGCGTACATTGATCAAAGTCTTCATCACAAACTGAGCATACCAGCCTGGGTTGATCTCAAGACCACCTTTAACAGTCCAATCTGCAAGGGCAACAAAATCAAGTGAACTAAGAGTCCAAAGTAGTGAGTCATCTGATAAATTGACATCTTCCTCAACACTAAAACGTCCGAGACAGCATGTGGACGTCTATTGCACCAACACCAAAACGCAAACCATTACAACAACTCCAATGTCAATTAATACCTGCTGCCACGCGTTCAAAGAACCGCATCTTGTCCTTCATTGGCTGGTCGCCCCACCCATATGCTAGGTGGAGATCCTTTGCAAATGACTTCACGTCATTTGCAAGATATTCAGTGGCTTTTCCGTAAGGATTGCCACGTCTATCCACCTTCACTACTTGTTTATCCCCCTTTGTAGTGTCCTCCTTCTTCATGATCCGTTTCACACGATTCGAGGGTGGATTTGGAGATGGAGTTGGCTCCTTTTCCAACATCAATGTGTCGGGATCATCGTTTGAGGACGACAAGTCCCCGTACTCGGACATCTGCCTGTGCCATGAAGAACACAAAGTCAAACCAAGAATATCTCTGCTACATAAAGATATACGACGTCTTCATCGATGTCTAGAACAATGTCTACATCAACGTCTCATGATGAAGCCGGTGCTAGAATCAGTGTCTACTACCAAAATTACGTTGACGTGAGATTCACTTGACAACACCTCAATCAGCTGAATGGCCTTCACATGGACTCCTACGACATGCTACTACAGGCAAGCATTGTCTAAGAAAACCTGAAACTGGAAACAAAGGGACAAAATGAAAGTACAAACTTGGATTTTGAGGGATCATCGGAGTCATCGCTGGAACCCTCATACTCCACTTCATCTTTCGGGTCAGACTCCTCCACCTCCTCTTGTGCCATGCGTGCTCGGCGCTTCTTCAATGGTGGACTCCTCGCTGCAGCCTTCCCCTTCCCCTTCTCTTGTTGGTGGCTTGCCACTTGCCAATTGTCATTGCCATTCTTCGAGCGCTGCTCCGGGGACGAACGATTGTGGACCACTTGACGTGGCCTAGCATCTGATGAAATTCCCTGGCCATGTCGTGACTCTAGTCCACGCTTCATTGGCAATTTCGAACGATTTGGTGCCATTCTTGGTTCTGATAAAGGCCACTTCACAAAATCTTCACCTGCTACTTGGAACAAACATGCAAGGAAAAACACCAAACGGGATCATTGTGACACTTCCTAAACATCACCTATGGCGCCCAAAGCTAAATATGCAACACTTCACATGACTGAGATGTCTATTACAACATCAGTCTCAACATCTAGACATCGTTATAGGGTTCACTCACGTGACCTTCATATATTTCAAGATATCAAAAAGGGTGTCTAAGTACAGGGATTTCCAAAAAGGTGAGACTCAAGAAACATAGCTATTGCTGTAGGCAAAAATTGAGATTCAACATGCACAAGGCCTTCATCACTGATCATGACAACACAAGTCTCACAATTACCGATTTGAACACCATATGACTGCAACAGCACGGTCCCATGGTCCTGGAATTTCACCATGGCGTTTAGACATCTTAGATGTCCACAACGACGGATTTACATCAACGACATGCAGTCTCACCAAAATAATCAATAAAAATATAAGCCCAAACACAAGCACCTTGGGGGGCACAACCAATCCATGTCAACACAAATAATTTAAAACATCAGGGGGGCTTCCAATGGGGGCCTCAATGTTCATGAACATAAACTACGTTTCCTGACCTATTAAAACCCTAAACCCACAGAGAGGCCAGAATCCGTAGTTAACAACTAGAATCAGCGCTGCGACCAATGTCCAAGACACGGTCCAACACAGCGTTCAGACGTCGAAGCCAACACTCACAGGTCGTGACCAACGTCAAAAGACCAGATTTGTGGCATCACCTAGGTGTCTTCACCAAATAACTGAAAACAATGATTTCAATTCAAAACACTCGCTAAAGACAGGCAACAAAAAGCACACAATGAGTTCACCGAGATTACTTACAAAAGCTCCCAGACTTGATTCTAAACTCCAGCAGAGTTAGGCGTCCTCACTCTCAACCTCAGTACAGTAATCTGAGATCAAGAGAGGCTCGTGATGTCAAGGCCACCGACGTTCACACCACCGACGCTCACACCCTTGTGCTCCGACCACCAACGTTGACACCCTTGCCGCGACCCTCGCAGTTCAACCTCCAACCAAGATTCACTACTCGATCACTCCACCAGAATCTGAAAACTACGCTACCTCACCCATCACCCAAGGCTCCTCCGAATTCCCAAGGCTCCTCCGAATTGCAAAGTTTCACAAAATTCAAGAACATAGAAGCAACAAGCAAGCACATTGCGAAGAAAGAGAAAACACTACGGTGTTGCCGAAGATATCTAGAATGAGTATTGTGGAACGCTAATGGATGGGGATGGATGAACGCCAAGCCGCCAAAGGAGATGAACACCATAATTAATAGTCTACGTCCGCGCACCCACCGTGATTGATGCCCACCATCAAGTAAGAAATTCAAATTTCCCGAAGCGAGCAACCGCTAGGCAAAGGGTCGGCGCAACTGGGAGGGACAAACAGCGGAGCTGTGAGGAACCAGGCTCCGGGCGGGACGCGGCACCGGGCGCAAGTGCGAGGAGGACCGGCGCCTCCAGCACCGTACCCCATCGGGACGTCCACGGGAGCGCAAGTGAGGGACAGGCCAGAACCCTAAAACTGCACCCTGTCCCTCTCTAGGTTGATCTACACACCCCCGTGCACTCTCTCCCTCCGATCAGGCAAGCAAAATCAACCTCTGTCGAAAACCCCAACACCCTAAACCCAAACATAGTGTCTAAACAGTGAAGGTGTGTAGTAAAGAGAGTTTGTTACCTTCTTCTTCTTCGGAATTTGTTGCAGGGGTGTTGCAATTTCATTGATCAACTCACTTGGATTGTGTAGGCGGCTACTTCTACGGAGTTTTTGGGTGGATGCAGTGGGCGCCTCAGCTGCCTCCATTGTTGAGGTGAATGATGCGGCCACAACCCCCTCCAAAAAGTTCTTGAAAATGCTGAGACCTGCACTATCCCTATCAAGATCATGATCTCCTTCTGTTAAAGCTCCTTCTCCACTTCGAAATAGAAAACAACTATGCGCACCTGAGTGAAGTGTCATGTTGCACACAAAAAATTGCTCTCAATTCCAAAGCTAAATTTCTGAACAGTCTGCAAGAAGATGCCTTAGGGTTCCACACGACAGGCAAAAGCAGGCGTCCATCTTTTTAGGGTTCCGTAGTCACGATTGTTGACTATCACTAGATTGAAGATATGTGGCATCCCGATGTTCTACAGAACATCATAACGTCCATTCCAATGACTTCTAAGACATCTAAGAGTCCTAGGTGGCACGCCTTTTTAAACCATTTATGTCAAAATAAATGACAACAACAGTAGTATAATATAATTTCAAAATCTTGGAGGCCTGCCCATGATTCCATATTTTGTTTTATGAAGATGCTTGGAGGCCTACACATGTTTGCATATTTTCTTGGATTTTTATGACGATGCTTAGAGGCCTACACATGTTTGCACATTTTTTTGGATTTTATGAGGATGCTTGGAGGCCTACACATGTTTGAATATTTTTTTCTTCATTTTATAAGGATGCTTAGAGGCCTACACATGTTTGCACATTTTTTTGGATTTTATGAGGATGCTTGGAGACCTACACATGTTTGAATATTTTTTTCTTCATTTTATAAAGATGCTTGTAGGCCTACACATGTTTGCATATTTTTTGGGATTTTATGAGGATGCTTAGAGGCCTACACATGTTTGCACATTTTTTTGGATTTTATAAGGATGCTTAGAGGCCTACACATGTTTGCATATTTTTTTGGATTTTATGCGGATGCTTGGAGGCCTAGATATGTTTGCATATTTTTCTTGATTTTATGAGGATGCTTAGAGGCCTACACATGTTTGCATATTTTTCTTGATTTTATGGGGATGCTTGGAGGCCTACACATGTTTGCATATTTTCCTTGATTTTATGAGGATGCTTGGAGGCCTATACATGTTTGCATATTTTTCTTGATTTTATGTGGATGCTTGGAGGCCTACACATGTTTGCATATTTTTTTGGATTTTATGAGGATGCTTGGAGGCCTATACATGTTTGCATATTTTCCTTGATTTTATGGGGATGCTTGGAGGCCTACACATGTTTGCATATTTTTTTGGATTTTATGAGGATGCTTAGAGGCCTACACATGTTTGCATATTTTTCTTGATTTTATGGGGATGCTTGGAGGCCTACACATGTTTGCATATTTTTCTTGATTTTATGGGGATGCTTGGAGGCCTACACATGTTTGCATATTTTCCTTGATTTTATGAGGATGCTTGGAGGCCTACACATGTTTGCATATTTTTTTGGATTTTATGAGGATGCTTAGAGGCCTACACATGTTTGCATATTTTTCTTGATTTTATGGGGATGCTTGGAGGCCTACACATGTTTGCATATTTTTCTTGATTTTATGGGGATGCTTGGAGGCCTACACATGTTTGCATATTTTCCTTGATTTTATGAGGATGCTTGGAGGCCTATACATGTTTGCATATTTTTCTTGATTTTATGTGGATGCTTGGAGGCCTACACATGTTTGCATATTTTTTTGGATTTTATGAGGATGCTTGGAGGCCTACACATGTTTGCATATTTTTCTTGATTTTATGGGGATGCTTGGAGGCCTACACATGTTTGCATATTTTCCTTGATTTTATGCGGATGCTTGGAGGCCTAGATATGTTTGCATATTTTTCTTGATTTTATGAGGATGCTTAGAGGCCTACACATGTTTGCATATTTTTCTTGATTTTATGGGGATGCTTGGAGGCCTACACATGTTTGCATATTTTTTTGGATTTTATGAGGATGCTTGGAGGCCTATACATGTTTGCATATTTTTCTTGATTTTATGTGGATGCTTGGAGGCCTACACATGTTTGCATATTTTTTTGGATTTTATGAGGATGCTTGGAGGCCTATACATGTTTGCATATTTTCCTTGATTTTATGTGGATGCTTGGAGGCCTACACATGTTTGCATATTTTTTCTTGATTTTATGAGGATGCTTGGAGGCCTATACATGTTTGCATATTTTTCTTGATTTTATGTGGATGCTTGGAGGCCTACACATGTTTGCATATTTTTCTTGATTTTATGGGGATGCTTGGAGGCCTACACATGTTTGCATATTTTCCTTGATTTTATGAGGATGCTTGGAGGCCTATACATGTTTGCATATTTTCCTTGATTTTATGGGGATGCTTGGAGGCCTACACATGTTTGCATATTTTTTTGGATTTTATGAGGATGCTTGGAGGCCTACACAAGTTTGAATATTTTTTTCTTCATTTTATAAAGATGCTTGGAGGCCTACACATGTTTGCATATTTTTTTGGGATTTTATGAGGATGCTTGGAGGCCTACAAATGTTTGCACATTTTTTGGATTTTATGAGGATGCTTGGTGGCCTACACATGGTTGCATATTATTTTGGATTTTATGAGGATGGCTGGAGGCCTACACATGTTTGCATATTTTTTCTTGATTTTATGAGGATGCTTGGAGGCCTACACATGTTTGCATATTTTTTGGGATTTTATGAGGATTCTTGGAGGCCTACACATGTTTGCATATTTTTTGGGATTTTATGAGGATGCTTGGAGGCTTACACATGTTTGCATATTTTCTTGGATTTTATGAGGATGCTTGGAGGCGTACACATGTTTGCATATTTTTTTGAGATTTTATGAGGATGGCTTGAGGCTTACACATGTTTGCATATTTTTTGGGATTTTATGAGGATGCTTAGAGGCCTACACATGTTTGCATATTTTTTTGGATTTTATGAGGATGCTTGGAGGCCTACACATGTTTGCATAGTTTAGTTTTTAGTAGGAGGATTGGAGGTTTGCAAAGTTTTTTCATGAGATTACTTGAAAACAATAGAGAGATTTCAGATGCTACTCATGTTTGCATATTTTTAGTTCAAATGAACATTATCAATTTGGAGACTTTCAATCAATTAAGATGTGTTAGTTTGGACATTTTTGGTCCATTCTTTGTCATTTTAGACATTTGTTTTTGAATGTGGACATAATTAGTGTATGTGGACCTATGAATTTGGACCCTTTTATCTTCTTTTGTTATTTCCTAAGATGGATTTGGTATACTACAGATGTGCTCATGTTTGTTTTCTTTAGCGGGATGGATGGTCCTCCTTTTGGGGTTATTGAAGTTACGAGGCCCACACATGTTTGTATATTTTTCCTGATTTGGGTGCAAAAGATGTCTCCATTTTTTTCCTAAGTGGGCTTTAAGGGCCTACAAATTTTTTCCTAGAGGGGCATTTGGAAATTGAAATCATTAAGAGCACCGGAGATGCTTCCATATTTTCTATTGAAATGAACATGATCAATTTAGACACTCTTTGTCAATTAAGACATGTTACTTACAACCTCTTGGGTCAATTTAGGGTCATTTTAGACATGTTCCCGTCGATGCAGTCCTCATTACTAAATTGTGTCCTAGCAATGTGGACATTGGTCATTGCTATTTTTTTTCCTTAGGGGAATTAAAGATGTTGGTTCTATTTTTTTTTTTCATTCTTGACTAGAATGAAGACCCTAAACCCTCACCCCTATTTCTTCCATCACATCATCAATTTCCATCAAGAGAAGTGGGTCTATATGTTAATTTGTTTGTGGTTTTAGAATTGAATGACCTTAAGTACATAAAAGTAGTGGACATCCAAAAGTGCTAGGAGATCTATATATCTTGTACCCACAAATATGTTAACAGTTATGTTTTTCGTCCTGCACAGAAATGGAAAATAGTCTCGCAAACTCTGCCTATTCTATAATGCTTGATTGGTCTGCTAAACGACACACATCATGGGATTTTTTAGTTGCCTCTAGTGAAGAAGAGATCCTTGTCTTCCCTAGACTAGCAATAGCAACAAAAGTTGGCAATCAATATCTCAAGGAATGGGAAGAGAACCACATAGTCAACATGAATTGAAGCTCCAGGTTTGATAGGTGCAAGTCATCATTACATAGAGTAATGTCTAGTTTGACGTTCATGATAGTTTTTAATGTCAAAATTGACTTTTTTCAAATAATTCCTTGTCCATTTGGACAAACTGTATCAATTTCAAGATGGTTAATAGAATTAGACTTGTCCATTCGGACACTATGTTTTTAAAGTGATATGATATGGCATTTATCCTGGATATTTGGTATTTCGTACTGTACAATTCATGACATGTATGTGTGCAATTTCAAATATGATGTACACCTAGTATAGTGTCAGAGGAGGTAGTCTTTGTATTTGGCTTACAATATAATGAATGAAATGAATGTGCTTGTTTAGGGTCTTCATTTGGGAAGTAGTAGTATCATGGATGCACATGCTGGCATGTTTAGAACAAGGATTATGTGTCAAAAAAGAGGTCTACTTTGACTTTCTAGAGTATAGAAAATTGCTTTGGTAGACCACATCCCGTTTGTCCTTCATGTTTATGAAGATGTTTTTTCCTTGTTGTTGGACATAGTATGTCTTTTATAGTGTCCATGATAGCATTGTGAAGTCAACTGTGGCAGGCTTCTGGAAGCTATGCGTACGGCAGTTTGCCACTTCCAATGTTCATTTTTGTGATGGTTTTGTGCAAAACCAAAGTCCTAACGTGTTGCATGTGTCTCATTGCATCTTGTTGCAATAGGAGGGCTTCTTCAACTTTCTTCCAAGGCTCTTAGCATAATGTGAAGCTTAAGAAGCATATACAACCATGGTACGTGAAGCCTCGCTACGAGGGGCACGAATTAGAATCAATCACGATGGTCGAGTTCTCCGCCACATTCCCGTGTCAGACCTCATCCTTCAAACAGAGTTGAGGGTGGCAACGGAGATGGATTTGCGGAATTACCGTTGCCCTTGCCGGACTTGTCATGGAGGGCCACGCCGTGCCATAGATACTATTAGAAAACATCTTTGTGAGAGGGGTCGAGATGAATTCCTTATGAAGTCGATGGTGGGAGGGGACCCTCTAGATGGTTATCCTCATAATGGCATTTGGGTAGAAGACCAAGTTTATGGTGACGATGTCATTGACAATGACGCAAATATTGAAGGCAACAACATTGGTGTTGCAGACAATATCCAAGACAATGAAATGGAGGATGACAATGTTGGCTTTGTACCACATGACGAAGACAATGCAATGGATGTTGGACATGATGTCGAATGGCAAGTCTTAGAGGCTTTTGATCGTGGCGACACATTGCATGCAGCTACCATGGCGTTTGAGCCCATCCTTGAGTCCATAGAGGCGGATGAAGAAGATGATAGAGTGGATAATATGGAACGTCTGTACGAGCACGCCACCACCCTAGTGTACCTGGATGCAACTTGTAGTATTTTCTCAGCCACCATCATCATCATGAATATGTGTGCAATCTTTCGTGTGAGTAACAAGTTTGCGGATGAATTGTTGCAGTATTTGTCATTGGACTTGCTACCACAAGGCAATAACATGCCAAGTAGCCATTATGAGGCTAAGAAGATGATGAAGAAGTTGGGCCTAGAGTACAACAACATCTATGCTTGCCCAAGTGGATGTGTACTATACGAGGCGGAGCATGCAGAGCTAAGCACTTGTCCTAAGTGCACAAAATCACGATGGTTGGAGGGCTCAAATTCCATACCAGCGAGAGTAATTCGGCATTTTCCCTTGATTCCAAGGTTGAGACGCATGTTTCGATCTTCAGAGTTGGCCCAAATGTTGACCGGTTGGATGAAGCATGTCAATGAAGATGGTGTCATGCGTTCAGTGGTGGATAGCCCCGCTTGGAAGCATGTCAATTCAGACCCTGTCTTTGCCAACTTTGGTGCTGAAGACAAGAATTTACGTCTGGCATTGGCATTGGATGGCGTGAACCCTTTCAAATTGAGCAACACCACTTGGTCTACATGGCCCGTGCTCATTTTGATTTATAACTTTGAGCCATGGTTTGTAACTAAGAAGTTCTTTATTTCATTAAGCATTCTCATTTCAGGGAAACATTCCCCAACTTCGAAGAACTTGGATGTGTTTTTGTGACCACTACTTTGGGAGCTACATGCCCTTTGGCAAGGGGTTGCAGCGCAAGATTTCTCTAAGCCTGCAGGTTCAAGGCAGTTCATCATGCAGGGGTTGTTGTTGTGGACTATATTTGATTTTCCAGCGTACGGCCTCATCTCCGGTCTTTGTTGCAAGGGTTATAGAGGATGTCTAGATTGTGGACCTGAGACAGATTCTAGAATGGCGCGGACGGGTGATGTCCACGTAGATCGAAGTGTAAGAGGGTCCAAGATTGTTTATGGTGGTATATGCAAGTATTTACGTTGTAATCATCCATACCATCGGAATCTTCGGTTCAATGGTTGCATAGAGCATCGTAGTAGACCAGCTCGAATAACCGGAGAAGACGTCGTCCGATATACTGCATTGCGGCAATCATATTTGGATTTGGGTGGGAAAGAAGATGGACCAGATGACCCGGTTCGTTTTACTGGGGTCAAAAGGCTTTGTGCTTTATACGAACTTGATTACTTTCAGGTGAGCATTTTATAGTTTCTATAACTTAGGTTGTACGCTGATGCACTTGTGATGTAAATTTCAATGTTGTAGATGCCGTAGGTGTGCACAGTTGTACTCTGTGTCTAACAATGAAGATGTCCACTTCTGCAGCATCTTCTGGAACGGCACATTTTGGACGTCATGCACTGTGAGAAGAATTTGTGCAAGAATATAGTGAAGACGCTTCTTGCTATGAACGATAGCCCTGGAAGTCGAGTTAATGCACAAGAGTTGGGGATTCGCAAAGAAATTTGGCTACAAGATTCACGTCGTCGACAAGATGATTTTTACATGCCCCATGCGCCTTACATCATGACCCCAGAAGAGCGAACGGAATTCATGGACATTATATGCAAAATTCGCACCCCAACAAACTATGTGGGGTCCATTCACAAACGATTCCAAGATGGAAGACTTCAGTACATGAAGACACATGACTACCACGTGCTTATGCAACAAGTGAGCCACACAATCCCATGATAGTTGTTATAAGTGAATGATGTCTACAGAACCCACCAATGAAAACGTCTACAAAATCCAGCAATGGGCTCATGATGAGCATGCTTTGTCCATAATACTGTTGTAGTAGACATTGTGCTGGAAGTGTTGTTGTCTGTTACAACAGTCAGCTGGATAGACTGTGTCTGACTGCGCTAGTTGAATAGATATAGAGCTTGTCCATTTCAATGAAAACTTTCCTGTTAGATGTCTATGGTTGAAGTGGAAGCCTTCAATTAGGTGATTTAGGTCACATAATAGGCCACATGTCTTTAATGAAGTAATTTATGTTGCATGCAGATTTTACCGGTGGCAGTCCGAAACATCTTGGACAAGAACGTGAGATTGGCTATTATAAAAATTAGCAAAGTCTTCCAACGACTATGTGAAAAAGAAATCAGAGAGGTAGACAAAGAAGACGTCATGGATGATGTGATCATGGCAATATGCTTGTTGGAAAAGGAGTTTCCAACAACTTTTTTGAACATCATGACACATCTTCCACTACACCTTGTGCAACAATTATTTGTATGTGGACCAGTGCATTGCAGATGGATGTATCCTATAGAAAGGTACATGAAGACACTCAAAGATTATGTCCGCACATATGCACGACCAGAAGGTAGCATAGCAGAAGGATATCACAATGAAGACACTCTTGGCTTTTGCATGGAATACGTGAAAGATTTTCGAGGAACACAGCACCGGGTATGGGACGTAGAAGAAGACCCCATCATGAATGATGAGGTCATATGGAGCAAGGCACCAAAGAAGCACCCCATGTCAGATGAATTGTGTTTGTTGGTACATGCATTTGTCATTGACAACGCCACGTCCTTGGAGTCTTGGCGCAAGTAAGTTGAACAATGTCAATAATGATGTTCTTGTGTCAATTGTGATGTTGTCT
Organism: Straminergon stramineum; assembly: GCA_963920665.1. NCBI lineage: Eukaryota > Viridiplantae > Streptophyta > Bryopsida > Hypnales > Calliergonaceae > Straminergon > Straminergon stramineum. The sequence continues at coordinate 38,416,803 of OY987263.1, read as the reverse complement.
CTATACTATCCATGTGTTTGACAAGATACTTTGCATTCTCAAGGAATGTCTAATGTTTGAATGATTTTAGGGCATCCTAGATTCCTTTCATCATTGTCTTGCATATTAGTAATTGGAATTTATTACCAATGCTCTTGGATACGGCGTGAAAAATAGCTTAGTTTGAATGCGGGTGTTTCTCACTAAACAAATGCCAACTCTTTGCACTTCATATTGGAGATCTTTTTAAAATATTTAGAGGGTTGATTCCATGAATAGGGAGTACATTGAGGCAAGGAGTCAAAGATGGGAGCAACGCGAAGAGTTTCGTCGGCATTCAAGGCGTTCACATCCTCACAGAACTGTCCAGTATCCTCAAGAATTGAGTGACTTCCCCCCTTTCACGCAGTGGTTGACATCTACCGTGAAAGAAGCAGAGTGTTCTGGACGTCATGTTCAGCAAGATGTGTTGCAGTACTCGCAACCCCCTCAACGAAATGCAACATCACATCGTCAAATGTATTGTCATGGTATGCATCTGCGTGTCTGTAGTGCAGAAGGTGGTCTTGTTACACAAGATTCATGTGTTGTTGCATCTTTTCGCCGGCAATGTCGTTGGGGTCTTTTGAACGGGAGGCCTCGTGAAGTTTCACAGGAGTATGTAGGATACATTGAGGAAATATTGGTTTTAGATTACCGAAATCATTGTGTTACCATTCTGCTTTGCGATTGGGTGCGTGGGACTCGAGACGCTCGTTTTCCAAGTATTGAATGGGACCGGTATGGCTTTAGTATGGCAAACTTCAATAACATGGATGGGCAGGTCCATGTTGATTCATTTGCCTGTCCACTTCATTGCCAGCAAGTGTTTTTCTCAGATGACCGGCATCGACGAGGGTGGAAAGTAGTGTGCCGAACTGCTGTTAGAGGAAGACATGGAGCAATCCACTTTGATGAAGACACTCCAAACATTCTGCAATTGCGAAACGATGGTGACTTTACTGGCTTGCAGCCAGTGGCAGCTCAATCAGACCCTATTAGACATCCCATGGATGTCGAAGAAGACGTTAGAGACATCCTTGATAACAATGTTGTGTCCGACGATGAAGCTTGATTGACATTGTCCCTTGTACACGTAGCATAGGGTCGCCTAACACATAGCCGTCTGTGCAGACATCATGAAAATACTGTAGACGATATGTATGTCTTAGTGCATGTTTCAGTACTCCCAAAACATTCATATGACATTGCCAATTTGCATTGAAGGTGCCTCATGTGAACCCTCTAAGCAATGCATGTCTTTGTAGTTTCCCACATCATCATGCTCCTCCATGCCACTTGTTCTTATAACTTTTGTATCAGATTATTAAGAGCACTCATGAACCTTCCCCTATGGACATTTATAGTTGGAAATCATCTTCCATGGTGAACACCCTAAACATCATAGTAAAGTTTCATGCTTTAGACACTGCATAAGCTAAATTCTTGTGAATTCAATGCATGTCATCTCAGACAAACATACCTTGTGTTGAAGTGCACATGTGCAAGACAATGAAGACTACCATGCCCCATTGAATGTCTTAGGGAATGTCCGTATTGCCTTATCCTAATCTCATCATCAGCATCCTCTTGTCTCATGTGCCTCAATGTAAACACCCGAATATTAATAGGAAGATCACCCTCAACGCCAATAGGTCCTCTGAGACATCATTTAGAACATTAAACGTCTACGTGGATGTCTTTTGGGACGTCTTGGAGTTGCTCATGGCATTCCAAAGAAGGCCATCAGAATGGTTAAACTAAGAAATTGCTGATGTGGCAGTGTCTGCCAAGTCAGCATATTGTTTGCCATGTCGGCTTTGGAACACGTCATCTGCCATGTCATCTGCCACGTCACCACTTTTTAACATACCCTGCCCAAAAAATGCTGCCCAACTCTTTTTTTCAAGTGGGCAGCGTTGTTATTTAAAAATATAATAATGTAAATGAAAATTACCCATGGTCAAAGTGGGTCCCCACTGCTGACGTGTCAAATATTGTTTTGTCAGACAACCATTTGAACATGATGATGTTAGGCACCATCTCAACATCAAAGTGGATGCAAATAGCAACACCACCGTGTTTTTTCACGTGAATTTCACTTTTTTCATCTCCAACATCCACTTCAACCCCTAGTAGACGTAGAGATGTACAAGAAGACATGAAATGTCCAGGCCTTAGACAGGAGCATGTTAAGGCCTGACACCAAAAAAAACGTAATTTCTTCCTGTGAGCGAAGATCATTCGGAGCAAAGAAAAGAAGACCATGGCCGCCATGTAGAAGGAGGTGACACATGCACCAAGCAAAGAGCAGGCGGGACTGTGGCCAAGGGGAATGAAGCACACAGATGGAGAGAAAGACGAAGTTGATGTTGCCAAGTCTGGTAGGCCTTCCAAGCCTGTGAAACACAGGGATGACGAGCAAGATGGTGGTGGGAGTGCAAAGGGTGAAAAGTAGAAGGCTGTGCGACTACGCGAAGATACTCCACCAATTGAACCACAAAGAAACAAGCATGGTGGAAGTGACACTAAGGATAGTGCAGGGGACTTCATGGTGATGGTGAGGAACAAGAAAAGGAATACAACTACAAACAGGGCAACTTAGCCGGTAGCCCCTCACCAGGAACGCAACCCGCCCGAAGTGCTAAAGAAAAAAGCAATACCAGTGTAGAAGGAGGCTCAAGCCAAGAAGAAAATTGTCCAACCTGTGAAGTGTACCTAAGGTCGGTAGTTTGAAGATTTTGACCCTATATGGGAACCGCGTGCCACAGATCCTGCCAAAACAACAGAAATGGCAGGGCAGAAACGAAAACTCCGGTCAATGACTAAGGAAGGATCATAGAGTGCGACAGTTGTTACCCCCAAGCGGTCCAAGGGAGAGAAGAGACAGCCCGTTTTAATCACAAGAGTGAGGACGGTTCTCTCTCCAGATAGTGGTGGATTAAGCAAAAGAGATGAATACACACCAGGTAGTCACCTAGGTACCCCACTTTCCGACATTGGAGTGCGTACTTTGCACAATTGAAGGGAGAAGGCTGAAGCCTTACAAGAGGAACACTTACAAACTCTGACGTGAGTAGTTGAGATGGACACAGAGCTTGTAGAAGTGTTTGAAATACTTGAAAGTATGCAAGCAGATGACATAGTACACCTAAATGAGTCCACTCCCGATTGCTCTCCCGACTGTAGCCCCGGACTAGATTCCCCCTTGGTAACAACATCGACGCAATTGAATAGGAATGTGGACCGCCTACAACTTGTCTCTTGGACGGGGAATCATGAAGGTAACTATGCATTACATAGGTATTGGATGTATGGTTTAGGGACTCTGAAACCATGTATATATCATCTGGAGTTGGCTACCTCTACATTGGGACGAATAGAGCGTTTGTTGCGGGACGAGCGTGAGGTGAAAATGGCTACCTATGTTCCAGCCGACGCCTTAGCAGCAACATGGGCGAAACCAAAGCCGCCATTCAGTTGTCCGGCACCAAATGTGTATCATCTATTGAAAATCAGGCCACAACTTTTGGATTGGCCATGGGAGGGGCTTTCGGCATAGGAATTCAAAGATCGATTCACAAAGTCTTGGTCTGATAACAAATTCCAAGTCACTACTCAAGAGTGTAGCATGTGGTGGCTCTGCAAAGCAAAGGTAACATCCACTTATCCTTCCTTCTAACTTCTTCAAATATACAGTTATATTTTGACTGCGTACTATTCTCATGTATTGGTTGATTGCATTCCAGTGTTCTCTTCTAGTGTTTCATATATGTCTCAGTCCATCTTAGTACAACGACATTCTTCAAAGAAAGTCATCCTGTATTTGGATATAGGAGGAGGATTATTCCAACTTCTTCACAGCTGTTAGCCATGCTGTGAACTCATTGTGCTATACTGCTATAGTATCAAGTACGGGAAAGTACCCCCAAACATTGAACTCATGGCAAAGTATCTACGATATGTCAAAGACCTCGTGCTTTACAAGGAGGATTGTTGAACATTCATGGAGAAACTTCACATGGAGTAGGAGCACATTGTGGAGGACGTTGTCACAGACTTTAGACATCAAACAAGAATCAAATGTGAGGCTTGTTTGTAGGAGTGGTGCCCACTCTAGATGGTCGTGGTGGAAAACAAGACACTCTTCTAGAAGCTCCCGCCATTGCCCTGGCGTTACAATGGTAATTTCTCCCCTACACTTGGCCGCGGAAGCACTATTCCATTCACTATGATAGTGTTTCGTACAATGTTTCGATATCAGAAGTTTGAGATAGTATTATATCAAAGGATATGGTGCGATGAATTCATATGCGTATGTATGGTGTAGATGAAGAGGCTGAGGAAGTCCACTGCATACTCCTTGCAGATAGAATTTCTAGATTGAAGCCTCTACCACTTGTCCAAGTGCTTTGCCTTACATTGCACAACACTTTTAGTAGGTGGAGGCAACTAAACTGTCCCATATTCAGAATCAATAGGTCTTTAATCAGGACCATGTGTAATCGACACCATGACATTATGCTCGAACTCGCAGTCTTTAGGTTTGAAGCCCTGTTTCGTTTCTCAAGCATGGCAAACTTCGAAGCTGAAGTTGTGCACATTGCCGTTATGAAGGACGCCCAGATGGTTTGCCAGGGAAAAGAAGAACGAGTAATGGACAACATTATGCAATGAGTACAGAATGTCTAGCTCCGTGCCTTACAAGACCTAGCACACAACTTGCTAGTAGTGTTTTGCCGGTGTTGGATGACCACTTTACATGAGCACTAGGGTGATCAAGGGAAATTTTGGTCGAAAGGCCTCTACATGCGAGACGACTTGGACATCAGGTGGATTTCAGACGAAGCAACCTCGAAGTGGGCTTGTTGGTGGAGGACACACGGAAGAAAATCATGGAGCTTGTGCATTCTATGGACATAGCAGTAGAGGAAGATGAGAACAACACTTGGGACGCGTACTATGCAGCCTCTGCACGAAGTATTCAAGCGAATGAGCCTAAAGTAGTGGATGTCACACATGTCGCTGAGGACCCAGTAGTAGCAACCGAAACTATTACCATGTCCCAATTGCAAAGAGAGGTTCATGTGGACGATATTTCTATGTAGGACTTACAGCTGTAGGGACTTCTGCTCTCAGACACTCTGGCAAATCTTGTTGCGCTTGTGGGCCATGACCCCGCAGTTCGGGAGGATACTATCCACCTCATGCGAGCCACTCCACAAAGCCTAGTAGAGGACTTTTCAGTAGTTCATCGTCACGAAGGTGACGGCGCTTCTCAGTTGGAAGAGGACAACGACGGACAGGAAGACCTGAAGAATGAGGTGATCCCCCTTGCCCCCGAGAGTGCAAGGAGAGTAATTCATCGGAAGAGCGTCACGTTTGCCCCTCTTCCTTGGAAGGACCAACACACGTCGGCTTGGTGTAGGCCTAAGACCTATGATTACTTCCGCATAGATGACCTCATGGAAGCCTTGCTGAGGTACTTGAGTTCTTCGTATTTAATTTCCTACTTGTGTGCTCTTCCTCAGTACTAGTTCTGTTACTCTATGTACAAAACACTTGTCACGTAACACTATATCTGACCCTATTGCTGCCCCGTCTATGCAAAAGAGGTTGAGGTGATAGTGATTTGGGAAATGTGAACTTATTTGCGGGAGAGTGGGACACACTACCAAGTCCTTTGGCTTAGCTTCAGGATCTAAGGAGGTGTAAGAAGTACCTTGGGCAGAACATCGTCGACCTCCTTAGTCGTCGACTTCGGTGGAGTTTGTCAGATGCAGCCCGAGGTCGCGTATACATTACCTCTTCTTTCATTGTCGGAACTCTTGGACATGCGTGGGATGTTCACTCAAATGATGTGCTCTTGAAGTGGGGTCAACAATATCTTGTTCCACCCCAAATCTACAACAAGTGCCCGCCGAATATGGAAGTGCTAGTTCCATACGTTTCCTTTCACCATTGGCCCCTCTTTGTATTTACAAAGACCTCCGTGCTTCATCTAGATAGTGCAAACATTCACAAACAATCACCGGATAAGGAATATGTCAGTCGGTTGTGGAAGGTTTGGCAATTGTTACACGAACCGCATTTTAGTCTGTAACCAAAGACAAAGTTCGTCCGCACTTTTGTTCAAAGAGGGAATTATGAGTGCGGATTCTGTGTTTTGTGCTTCATGGAGTCCTATGTTCGAGTTTTTCACAGTGATGACCCTATTCTGAATGATGCAAAGGCTTGGAACATGTTTGAAACTCAGGTGAAGGCAGTAGAGCAAGGCCCAACAATGCAGAAGAACGTCATTGCGGCAATGGCAGATGTGCTCAGCGACACTAGCATTTCATTGCTTTATGAGCCCCCCTTCCGTATAGTGTATGAGGAAACTACTACAGAGTCATCTTTGGAAGTTCATGCTAGCCCTTCACTGGTTGCCAAATCCAAGGTACAAAGTACACCACCGTAGTTGATGTGCAAGTTATTGATGTACAAACTAGTTTTAGAGGTCACCGCTTCCACCTTTATAGAGGTTTTGACCTTAGTGTTTCGTGTTAGCGATGTTGTATTACTAAAGCTATCTATGAATAGACTTTTTATGATGGCCGTAGTTTCAAAACCCCATGTTGCAATGAAATGTTGTTACAGTGTACTGAAAGGTGGGTGTCCTCTTGTCCCTACAAAGTAGAAGAAGAATTATCACTTCTTGTTCTATATGTACTATATAATACTTTGTTGCTACATGGACATCATATCACAAAACAGTAGGGCTCATAGTCTTTTGTGATCAAGATGTATAGAATTCCCGCATACATTGTTCCCTGAACCCACCTCTATTTTTTACTTGAAGATGGAGTATACCTTTGGTGAAAGTGATGACGAACTTCCTGGAAAATTAATATTGAGGATAGGGGGGAATTTCCATAGCATTTGTAATGACTAGTTCTATTTTTGTGAACCCCATTATTCTTGCTCATATTATTAGATGTCCACACATATGTAGAACATACATGTAATACTTTTGTTTTGAAGATGCACAAACGTTTTCTATTTTAAACCAAATTGGTGTGTGAGGTGAAAGGCAGAAATGGGAATGGTTACATTGAAAACTTCAGAATAGGAAAAAGAATTGGAAATGGACATAAGAAATACTAAACACAAAAGAGAAATTGTGAATAGGAAAAAAAATTGGAAGAAGAAAAAAAAACTGGGAAGAAGATACAAAACAAAACAAAAAAGGGTAGTGTGGTCTTCATCTTTACTTCCTACAACTGCCGGCCTTTTTTTCTGCTCTCAAAAGGAATTTTGAGGGTCTAGGAAGTGCTCCAGATGGACAAGCAAAATAATAAAGAATGTTCTATCAATAATGCCTACAACCAAAATCGTCTCTAAAAGGAAGACAAGGAAATGCTTTGCCACATCGAAAAGTAGGTCCTTCATTATGGGCTAGAGTTTGAGTCATGTCATGCTTATAGATGAAACAACAAATTGAGGATTGGGACATTGGAGTGATCTCTTCCATACAGAGATAATTTCCTCAAACCACGAAAGTCGTGGGCAGGATTTTCAATGCAACAACTGTCATCGTATGAAATATTAGCCGCAAAATACTTTGATATTGTAGAAATATAAGAAAGTAGCTGTGCAACCTAGAACTTAGAACATTTTCTTATACACAGAGTGTATATCCCAAAATGCAAAATAAAAAACATGCAGGAATAATCCAGAAAGGTAGAATGCCTAGAAGGTTCTATTGAAATCCTGAGAGTTTTGTAAACTATTATCCTAAATCTTCCTTCCGAATCACTACACCGCTCTAAATTGATAGTTTGTAGTAAGGTGGTTTGTCATGCAAGGGAGTCCCCACCCATCCTCAATCTTCTTGATGCCGTTGGTCTTGAAGTCCGCTCCATCATATCTTTCAAGCGACCCAAGCGCATACCAAGGCCATCCTGTATAGTATGAAACACTAGGGTTGTTCGTGATGGATGGATGTTACCCGACTCCATTTCAGCCGCCAACATCTTCAACTTTCCCAATGATCTATTGAAGTCCGCATGCAAGTGCTCCATCAGCGTTGTGTTTCCATCTGCAGCATCCAGCAATACTTTTGTAAGCACTTGCAATGTCAAACGCAGGTCCACTGCTAGGCGTGTCAACTGCGACTATAATGTTGATAGAAATAGAGATTCCATGAAACAGGAAGGTGGACTAGACTTGGACGCCTGCGCTCTAGCTCTGTCGGGAGTTAGTACATGGCTTAATCCTATTGTAGCTATCCCTTCAAGGATTCAACATACCTAGCCACTGTCCCCTTTGCCAATTGAAGATGAAGTAATCGTAAGACCTTGACCTTGTGCTTGCAGGTGTTCCCCTTCTGCGCATACATACAACTACAACTGGCCCACAATTCAGCAAGATTGTGGACAGTGTACCAAATATGCCTATGGGTGGTCAATGTAATATAGGCCGGTCCACCATGAAACTCTGGAGTGTCATGTCACTATCTAGAATATTCCGCGCTCAAATGAGTGCAGATACAATGATGTCACGTTCCTTCCGATTGTCAACAAAGCCGAAATGTTTCCTCACTCTCTGATACCAGTAGTGTGTGAGAACATCACCGGTGAGAGCGTGGATGCATCAATCCACACGACGACCACTAAGTCGACTCTTCTTAGCCTTTAGGATGGACTTCATATAACTGTGGTAGTTTTCAACTACAACATTAGTGTCCTTCCCAGTGTATAGAAGGTTCCTGTACCCAACCACCCACATATGGACCTTTGGTAACCACTGCTACAGAACGTAATCCCAGAACTCATTGGCTATAGGGTACAAATTCTGCAACTGCTCCAGTTTTTGAATCACCCACACAGATGCATCATGTCCGAGTGGCCCCTTACGGTCATACATTATGGCCCCAAGTCCCCTCATGATTTGTGCCCGTAGCACACTATCTTGAATTTTGATGCATGCTTCCTTTTGCCAAGCCTTGTGAACATGCCACAGACATAGAAAGATAGCAGTGGATGGCCAGATGATCCTACACCATTCAGAAAAGAAGTAGTCAATGTCTTGAACCTAAACCATATTGAACCATCTCATTTTTTTTAATCCCCCAGAGAAGCTTGGTTTCTGTTTAAAACAAAGAGCAACAGCTACAAGTACAGTGTTTAGCAGAACATGATCTCCATACAGTTGTTTAGACTGAATGCTTGTGAAACACTTACCTTAGACTATTCATCTCCCCTCGTGCACAATCGACTATGAAAGCGTTTGGCTTCCAACTTGGGCTCTCATTTTTCATGTTTCCATCCAATGCCCTCATCCAAGGAGTGAGGTCGTCTTATGTGGAACGTGATGTCAATACAAAGGCCACGGGGATTCCATTGTGCCACTCATCAAAGACCATTACAGTGTACAAAGGAAACTGCACAAGACAAATGGTGAATTAGGTATGGAGTCATTTAGAAAATTCTAGCAGAAGGCGTACATGAAATAAGTACAGAGGCCACCTGAATTTCTAGTTTTTAAAACATTGTCAGGAAATGTGTATCTTCTTTTCATTTGTGCCAAAAATGGCATCAATCAAAACTGCTCCCTCGTGTCCAAATTGTAGCATCATCTCACATTGCCAAGGTGTTTGAATCTCAACGGTGTAGGGGATGTCGGACAATGTCAACCCTCCTTGGATGGGTACACTTGTTTCTTGGTAGTAGAAAACACTGTCTCCATTTTCCTGTACCTACAATTGCACACTCTTGGCATCATCACAGTTAAGCATGTATGTCTCCTGCACTACCTTTGTGGCCAAATTCCAGACGTTCCGCTCGGGGAGAAACATATCTCTTGTCACCTCCCTCCCATCTTTCAAAGCATCCTTGACAACAACAATGTGTTTGGGCATTATCTGCGGAACACTATGACCATTTCTCAGTAGTGCCAAGACGAACTCATTGATTTCAAGAGACAAATGCCATGAAAAGGCACCGCGGTCCCCTGCATCCTACAATCCATGGCATTGAACCTGGTCTTGGTTCACGTGGTCTACCTCGTAGATGCAAATCTCAGTTACTTGCGGTAGTAGGTAAAGTGTTTTGATGCTGAAGGAAGTTGTACATCCACACTTTAGTGCCCCCCCCCCCCCCCCCCACTACTTCAATGAGTCGCACGACTTCTTTGGCATAGTCCTTGCAAGAGCACTACTATGATTGTAGCTAGTGGATTGCCCAACTACACCCAATTGCTTGTCAACAGTGTTTTGCGATGCAACAGTGTTCCATTCGACAACATTCTCTCGCGGTCTCTCTCTGGGTAGCATGTCTGTAGTATTTTCTATTGCAGCAATGTACAGAATGTTAGCATTGTTTCTTTCTACAATGTTGTTTATAATGGATGTCAGATTTCCCAACGTAGCATTGTTTTCCAGTATAGGGAAGTTGAGTAGGGTTGTGGAGGACATGGAGGGAGTATTATTGTCACTAGGATCATTCATGCCAAGTATGACCGCCTCTCTATCGTAGTCAAAAGGAAGAACATTTAGATCAAAGGCCAAGACGTTCTTCTGCACTATTGTGGACGCTTCTTTTTTAGACCCAAGACGCTTGCATGGACCTTCCCTTTGCTACTACGCTTTGCTTCCTTCTCGTTTTGAAGTGTCCAATATAGTGGATTTCTTCCTTCCTCTCTTTTTCTTCACTGCCTTTGACTAGTCAATGGCATCTATGATTGCATTTGTCTTCTTCCTCGAACACCGTATCTTTGCAATCGATGCAACCACCATCTTTGGTCTCTATTTCAGTAGTAACAATGAAGACACAATCTTAACCTTCGTAGTGTGGTCCTACGGACCATATTGGCAATGGTATCTGCAAAAGAAAACAGAGAAAAAGAATTGAGTATGATCACTGTAGAAGGTGGAGGAACAGGAAGACAAGAATGGATAAAAATTTACTAAGTACAAGGGACAAAAATTTATACCTAGTGACTTCCTTGGATGCAATTACAATAGCCTTGAAAGTACCAGGTTCCTTTGCTGGCTTTGTCAAGTCCTGGACTCTACTAGTCGGGATAAAACACTACTGAGCCACCACCAAGTCTTTCTTTCGATTCACATGCTCTCTTCGAACTACGTGCATCTCCTGTAGCTCCCACAACAAATCCACTCTCTGTATGTTTCCTTCGAGTGGACGCTGCACTTTTGCTTCGACGTCACAAAGCTGCAAGCAAAATTGCTCCCTAAAACAATCATCCTAGGAAACACTAGGTACAGAATTGAGTGTGAAGTCTTTGTAAGCAAAAGCAAGTATGTCGCAAAATGTGCGACTGCCTTCTAAGTTTGTCATGGAAAACCTCGCTCTAAACTGTAGTCTTCAAATGCATATTCGTGGTTGTACCTCATAGTGATAAGAAAATCAATCATACTCTAGCACTCTAAACCGAAGAGGACCCAAAAAGAACAATCCATATGAATATCAGACTACGAATCTGTACAGTACGACGTACAACTCCTAAACCCTAAAACTGCCACACCCAAGCATGCATTGCACCCCAATCCACAATTCACTACAGTTTTCGTCAAGGTCTCCGAAGTAAAAAAGATGCAAGAATCTCTCCAAAGCATCCTTGTCTAAACCTACAAGCAATTCGTCTAAACAAGCAATTCTTAGGTTTGCCATCATTATAGCATTAAGAGAGCAACCCGAAAAGCAATAGTGCATGAAAAACGGGAGTGTAACCCTACACCTAACAAGAAAGCACCGCCGCAACCCTAGCTGCTGTAAACCCTAACCCCGTTGTAGAACTGGACACTGAAATATTGATCAAGCGCAATAACTGAGGATGAAACACTATCATCGACGCGGAAACTGAGACAACAAACCGCACTATGCATGGACATGTAGCAGCCCCCATGTATGATGTTCATGCATGGACATGCATGATGGGGCATGTCATCCGCGTCAAAACACTACAATTGTAATTCTTCAAAACTTACCATGGGAGCAACCGTTGGAGCGAAAACCTATCCAACTGGATGTTAGATAGGGGACACAATCATGCAAACAAAAGCCTTTATGGTCCAGGCTCATTATGAGCCGCTAAACCTAGGGTGAGAAATAGTGAACGTGGTGAGGCTCCAACACTAACCTCACCACCTCGAGCCACTTAGGCTCACCATGGCACCATCTGGGAGTGAGGACGAAGACCATCCCTCCTCATAGTACTCTCTACGGGATTCGGCAGCCCCCCCTCATACTAGAGGTCACCGAGAACCCCCAAGATACTCCCAAATTTAGAAGACCACCCAATTCCAAGTGGTATCCCCCAAACCGGACCCCCAAAGACTCCTGATCTTTCCATTGGGATAACTTTTAGCTCAAAGCTCCAAATCTCAAGTGCGAGCCCATTTTCTTGATTCGAATTTTTTGTAGATCACCGTGGACTATTCATTTTCCCCAATATGACAAGTATTGAGGAAGTTATGGCCCTCCAAAGGTACGAGTCCCCCGGGAGGTGTAGTTCTCCACGACTCCACCCTCTTTGGATGCCCATAACTTTTAGCTCACAACTCATCTCTTCATGAGCCTTATCATACTAGAAATCTTGTCTCCTTAGCTTTCCAATGATATGCGTCATGCCCTATTTGGCTCAAAGGAATCCTCCCAAACCTTATTTCCCACATCTCCATGCCTCGAGATGTGGCCAGGACACTATCAACTTTGAGGAGCCATAACTTTTGACTCCCAACTCAGATTCTCACGTTCTTTGAACCCATGGACGCGTTTTCTCACAATCTTCTCAAGCATGTATGACACGCCCCCTAATTCATCCGGATCAGAGTGCTACAACGCTCTGATCACTCGGGACTCCTAGTCCCCCTCACCCCATCTCTTGCAAGGCTTGGGGAGTCACCTCCAATGTCCCCCTTGCTTACCAAGGTGGCACGAGCATGCCTTGTGATGAGGGTCATGACATAATGTGAAGCATGAAAAGTAGAAAGTATCCATACATTCAAAATTATAAAACTATTTTTAGATTCTCTTCAAATGAATTTTGAAGATATAACTTCAAAATTCACCAAAAATACAATTTCTCTCTTTAGCATTTGAATTTTTTTATTGGTTGAAATTGTAGTTTCTATTTATTTGTGAAAAAATACATAAGATCTAGTAATGAGAACACCAACACTTTTTCCAAATAGTAAGTTTTTCAATACTAGACAAATCCTAAACACTTTGTGCTATTTCTCTTATAATTTTTGTTTAACTCTAGCAATCTTAATTTTGAATAGAAATATTGAAAAAACAAGCTAATCTTTCATAAATAAAATTGAAAAAAACTTTTTCCGCCCAAAAATGCTACATGAAGTTGGGTAGTGACCGAAAAAGCTCACATTAGATGAGATTTGGAACTTATAGAAGACTACAAGTTCGTGGCACTTCCCAACGATGGAAAACTTGTTGAACTTCACTATTGCAATATTGTTGATGTAGTCGGGCATCAGCCATGTCAAATTTTTTTTGAATTTTTTGAATTTTTTTCAACTTTTATTTCAATTTCAAGACCAAAAAAATTATTTTTTTTTAGTATTTATGATGGCTGATAGCAATTAGCTATGCCCTCATTACTATGAGAACATCTTAGGGAACAAGCCTTAAACAACCCCTTATTTTTCCAAATCCCATCTAATGCTTGAGCACTTAGGGGTTAACCCCTAAAGTTCCTTGACTATGTTTTCACCAAAAATGCTTTGAAATTGCCATTTCTAGAACAAGTACCAAATTTTGAAAAAATTATATTTTGAAATAGTCACATGTAACTGTAGGATCTTGTAGTATGTTGCTTTGAGAACAAGTGGAATTTTTTGTGGAAATTTGTACCACATGGATTGCAAGAAATGAATTTTGGAATTCACAGAAATCCTTTTTTTGCCTTGCAAAAAATTAGGCAACTTCACTTTATAAGTTCATATTTGTATGAAAAAATGTCCCAAATGGTAGTGCTTCTATAGATTCATTCTTCAAGGCTAGTTTGTTATATGCTTGAAAAATTTTAGATCATTTTGGAATTACACAACATTTAGGAAAAAATAGTAAGTAGGAAAAAAGTAGAGATTGATTCAAAATACAACATTGTTAAGAATTTAGTTAACTAAGAAATTGAAAAATTCCAATTCTAATGGTTTCTATGTTTTAATAAACAATCTACATTTTATAAGATTACTTTTTTCAAAAAATATTAAAAATTGAGTAGAATTAAGGATTTCAAAGTTTATTTTAGAGTACAAAATTCATAATTATCCAGAAACAAATGCTCCTCATAACTTTTGATACATTGATCAAAATGGAATGATTCAAAGCTTTCCAAGTATATAGAAATTTAGAAACCAATTTCAATTTTTTTGTTTTGAAAAACGATTTTCTTCTATCTACCAAAACTAGCAAACTACCCATTTACAAAAAAAAGTAACATATTAGGCCATAACTTTTGACTCATAATTCCAAATGTCCTAAATTCAAGTGCACATGAAAGAGATTCTTCCTCTACACCTTCAATTAAGGTTTGGGCCCAAAACATAGAAATCTCCAATCACACATATTTACCCAAAATTGCTATGTTACCAAATTCAACATGCTAGTCTGGCCTTTAGGGTTTAAATTAGCATTGAAAAATGTCCCATTTGCGCAACATGCCTACAAACTACTACAATTCCTTATTAGTAAGTGGATATGTTTTTTTTTTGTAGATGATTCTAAAATTCACCAATACCACATTAGACACTATATGCAAGTCTTGACTTTTGACACTAAATTCACTCATTGTCTTACTTTTTTTAATCTTTTCCTTAGACTTTAACAATTTAAACATCAATAAGTTTCTTTTCTTGATTTCTTTTTCAGTTTTTCTTATTTTGTTCTGGACTTTTTGACCAAAAAATTTAGGCCTTATTTTTAAAAATATTTACCATAATAATTTTAATATTCTACAAATCATTTATATTTTATTTTCTTCTCATTGTTTTCTCCCCAAAACACATTATACACTTCATTAATGGGTTTTTTTTTCAATTTTTACATATCTCTTAGGAGGCAATCACGTAAGATGAAGATGCCTACATAGGAAACAATTAACTAAATTAATCCATTTGAGTTACACATTTTACTCAAATATTGAAATAAGATTTGATGAGTTGCCAATCCAATCTCCAATGAATTTGATAAAAAGCTGCCCTCCAAACCCTCATATTCCTATAATCTTGTCTCTAACCTGTTAACCACGTTGAATTTTGGCCCATAAATTGCTCACAAAAGTTATGTTCCTCCATGTACGTCCCCAAACACAACATCCAATGAACATGTCCTTAGTTTCCCCGTGACTGAACAGTTTCCAAACCTTCCAACACAATTCAAAAATACACCAATGTGACACTACTATCCAATGCTTCTGAAGTCTCAGAAATTTATAAAAAGTCGTTAAAACATAAGTTATAATGTTTTTTTTTATCAAAATTAAAGGTTTGTCTCATTTCCCTTGATGTCCAGAACAACAACCTCTAATTGTAATTTGACTATGACTAGTTAACTTATTAATATCAATGCACACCAGCTGAAATGAACAGATTTAGAGAGTTCTACACTTCAGCTGCCTGAAACGCTCTCTCCTGTGCTCGCAAGCATTTCCTGCACATTTTTTTACGATTCAGGATTGCAGGTGCCGCTGCTCCCGTGCTCTTGCACCTCTTCCCCGGAGGCAAGATCGATTGGTTGCAGAACTCTGGTTCCGATTCACCGTGAGCTTCTGTCCAGTCGCAGCCATGTCCAGACTCTCCTGCCGCACTGATTTCCACGTTGAACAACTTGAACTTGATGACGCCCGAGGCGGAAGATGCTTCTCCGGTCGCGCGTGGAATGGACGGAACGGTTGCTGCGTTGCACGACGACGAAGCGGTTGTTGCTGCACGCGCACGAACAGTCTTGGGAAGCCAGTTTATCAGCTGTGCGGACTGCTGCGGTGCAGGAGTGTTGGTGCCGTTGCTGGGCTGGTGTGGATGTGATTGGAGATGTTGTGCTGCCACGAGGTCGATGCAAGCGGCGTGCTTGGGGCCTGTTCTGGGGCCTGTCCAGGTTGCACCCCAGCTGCGAGTGGGGATGAGTGCACCGGGAGATACTTCGATGTTTTCATTGATCTGCGCACGTTTTGCTAAAATCAGCCGTTATCGCAAGCAATGGCAGTTTCTTTCGTGAACCCTGAAATTCTGTCCCCAGGAAGTAGAAAATGGCCGAATTTCATGAGATTGGAGTGCGAAGTTCAAAGCAGATCATGTTCTGAAGAACCGGAACTGACTGGTTCTCGGGAGAATCACTGTGAATCTGTTATAACGGATGAAATGAAAAAAAAAAAAAAAAGATTTGAAACTACAGAATGAAAAGATCAAATAACCAAATGCGAGGCAAGAAGCTATGTGAAAAAGTCAGCTGAATATGGAGAGCGAAGGGTAATATATCACCAAAGTACGGGAGTTCAAATTTCCCGAACGCTGACTGGACCAGTTTTGAGCCGTGCAAATTTGAACTGGAGTCGTTGAAGTTGGACCCCTCAAAACTGCTCCAGCCCGTATAAACCTCACATCTCTACCTGTCACGTCCTAGATTTTATTGGACTCTTGAATGTCCATATTAACACTTAAAGCACTCGTTTTCTGAGTTCTGATTCAATCTCCTTTTTGGCAATCTGCAATTTGCAATTTAAACTAACATGACCATTCCAGCATTGAATGCCTTTGCGGATTGGAAGTTGATTTTTGAATTGTACCTTATTTCCTGAGAATGGCTCCACCGCTCCTAGATAAAGAGGAGCTGCAAATGCGCCTGCAGCAGCTGGAGGAGAAGTGGAATCCTGATTGGGCTTTGTTGCTTCACGGGTAAAGCGCTTCTTGTTTCTTACGGAAGACGACGGTCCCCGTGGCACACTTGGTCTCTTGGCTGTAATTGCATTAGCTTGATTTCTGAGTCGCGTGCCCTCTACTGCTTCTGATCATTGCACAATTCACGCTGATTAATGTTGCCGGCCTTAAGAAATCTGAGCGCCATTTCGATCCTAGCTGGTCTTTTACATTGGAATAAATTCTGAAATCTCTCGCTCATGATCAAGTAACGAGGTCTTGTGATGTGTATATATGATACCATTTAAATTTGCCTTCTACTACTCCTTGTCAATTCAAGTGAACCCAAACTGTGATCAGGTTCAGACATTCCGATACCTGGGAGCTGATGTTACTGGAATTCCGATCATTCCATCATTTCGACGGAAGATTAATAACGTGAACTCAAACTACAAAGAATATTGCTACGTAATGATGATCATTTAGAAGTGCAGCATCAGTATGTAAGAGACCTTGTTATAATACTGCGAGGGGAAAAAAAAATCCAAGTTCCGACTTACCCGGATATAACGCAGCAAATCGTTGGGATGCGTAGGAGGGCATGTTCCGAACATGGTGTGTGTCGAGGATCAAATTGGCCAGTGCTCCGAAAGAATCCCGCACTGCTTCTTTATATACGGCTCTGTGGTTCATTCCATACAAGGAGACTATGAAAGCAGGCTCTCTTATGTACTCTAATTAATTACTTTTCCAATTTCTTCCATTTGAATCCATTGCAGACCACACGCGTACTGATGGAAGCCAGGTTTCCTATAATTCCAGATATCGCAATGAATCGTCTTATTGCTGATATATTGGAGTAAGGAGGGTCAATTTCCATGCGATAACAAGGAGCCCTCCAGTTTCGCGTTTCCGGACTTGACCTTAATAATTCATGCAGGGTTGGATCTTATTCAATCCAACATCTCTACTGAGGAACGATGCATCACAATCCTAATGAAGAACTAGACCATGAGATTACAAAAAACTCTGAAGAATGAACAAGTGAAGGGGTTGAACATGATTGAGTACCTGGCTGCATCCTCTTCATTGGCGAAGGTCCCCGAGAGCTTTGGCCTTCAGGAGGAGCAGTAATTCACAAACATCAAAAACCAGTAAGCCACCAGTACCGCAGAACTGTGATAGTCAGCAGCACAAAGCTATAATTTAAGCTAGATATGACTGGTCTCGATTGCGGTGGCAAGTAGATTGTGACTTGAAAGTGCCAATGTGAATATACGCCCACATAATGACATTGGCATTACTTAATCCAATCGAAGTTTGAAACCTAGTGATTTCCATAGAATCTCCACCTTGAGTTCGGAGAAAACATACCCGTACATGGCTTGATAAGAGTTCTTGACATGCTTGACTCCAGGATACGGGACCTGTGCTCCAAAGCCACGACTGTCTCGGCGTAGATAAATCACAAGTTGTTCTTTGCTGAGCTTATACAACTGGAAAGTATCACGAGTCAAAAATATTAATTAGCAACAGATCAGCCTCTTGATTGATGCCCTACAAAAAATTCCCGACGTCAGGTCCTTGATTGATCCATAGTCGAATAATACTGACAAACGTTTCATGTGATCGATATGAAGTTCGTTACTAGAGGCGAGTTTGTTCTGAGTGCTGTCCAATTCTCTCATTAACTTCAATTTCGTTATTTTGGTGCAATCGAGAGTGTGAGTGTTGTGAAATTCCACTGGCATTGGAGCTTGTAAAACTAGGGAGGGTCCTCTGTGGTACAATTTCGAGAATTATGCAGATCCTTTTCCAGAGGACCATCTGGAGCCTGAGACTTATACCAGTCCTTGTTTTTAGTCTTCGTGCACTCGACTGTGTCAACATTTTGGTGCCTTGTAATCTGTATACTTTTTGAGAGCTTAGACAGATTTCGTATCGAGGATTAAATAACCGCAGGTTATGGGTAACTATCAATATCATTTCGGTCAGAAATTAATTCTAGTGAAAGTCAGCAAGGATATCTTACATAAGCGATTTCCAGTTGATAGCTTTCTGGTTTGAAGTTGATGTCCACATCCGGCCCATACAGCATAAGGGCAGCTTGATCATACGCCCTGTTGGAACACACCGTCCAAAGAGTTACTGGCAATTAAGGCTTCCAAGCATGAATTCTCGAACCGGGCAGACCATGATTTGAGGTCACATACAAGTTAGGGGTTTATCTTCCAGTGCATGCATAGCCATTCTGACTATTGAATCAGGATTATTTCGAGTATTGATAAGTGTACAGCATGTGTAATCTCTTCATCATGATATGCAAGAAATGGACCGCAGTGGCTGATTTGCATGTTGGGAAACTGAAGTATTCAAGCACATGTATCCAACTACTTCAATCCAGGAAACACAGAGGCCGGTCAAGGTATTGGCAAACCTGGCAGCTTCTTCTTTCGTTCCAGAAGCCCCTGCACTCAAAATGAAAATGTGCATACAAGGTGATTCAGTTCTTGCCGACCGGACCACAGTGCATTGAATCTGAGGGAATAGAAATAAAAAGATTTCTAAAATGAAGCAGAACTGCGATATAGAATCAGTACTCACCAAGGTACACTTGGGCACCCTCGTGCCTGCCACATTTAGCGTTGAACAAAAGGATTAGTCAAAACTCAAAACTGGTGGCACAACATTATCAAGATATCGAGAAGCTTAAATCAGGAAATATTATAATAATCTTTGAGTGGACCAAACTTCAACTCAACTAATCGCCCCATGCTTGAAGATCCGCCGCCCAATGTTACTATACTTTCACCAGCTAGTTTCACAAACTGACTTTGAGCACAAAGCGTGGCCACGTTTGGTGGACGAACGCAACTATTTGACTGTAAAGCGAATTTGAAAGGCATTCAAGATGCTTAAAGCAAAGATGATGATAGCTAATCTAAGTGAGAGAATTGAGAAACCCCAACACAGATCATCAAACAAACAAGCAGAACTACAAGAATCTCGCACTGTAATTCTAAGGTAGCACATTCAGCTGGTCGGCTTTTCAAGGACGGTCCTATTCGAACTTCCTCATGTAGCCTCGGTGGCTCTGTCAATCCAAAGCCTCGTTCCGCTCGGTCCATAGACAACAAAAGTAACCTTAGTAACATGATTAACATATATCACGGATTGAAGCAGTACTCAAATGATCAAACAGTCAATGTACATGAAGCCATGCAATTGCAAAGTTCATGAAGCTAGCGAAAGCCTCGGTACCAGATATGCGCCTCCCACCTTCCGGTCCTCTTGTAGAAAGTCACACCTCGATATTCGGAGCTCTTACTCTTAGGCCCGTGCCTGGCCATGCTCCTCGCCTGCCGAGCCTCGTCGTCTACAACATTACTCAGCACAGGCGGACACTCCTCACTCACTTGCAACCCTCCACTGGGACCACAGCCCTCCTGCGAACTGTTCAAGGGCAACTTGGGCAAGCGCGCCTGGCAGAAAGCCAAGCAATTCCTGCAACGTGCTGTGGGAGAGCACCTTTCAGTTTCCCACTTGAAGGCTGCATGGAATGCCTCTTCCCGAAAACGGTACTCTTCCTGGAGCTCCTTGGGAGTCAGCTTGGTGGCGGAGACTTGGAGGTTTTCGGAGGACCCTCGGAATAATGTGGTGTGGAGTGGAGCTTCCCCTTGATGTACTGGGCTCCATGGAAACTGCAGTTCCGCTTGGCTCTCATCTGGAAGAGTGTCTAAGTCCACCAGGACGGCCTGTCACATACATTATGGCACGACAATTGTTTCATGTTTTTCCACTATGTCATATAGAGTACAACAGGAAGCCTGTAGCGATTGCAACAGATAATTATTTGTTTTGCAATGGTGTATGTTGTAGTGGTTTGAGGACCCTGACGGACCTTCAACTCAGGGTCTATTGCAACCCATGGCAACAGTGCTGTTACTTGCTGGCAGAATACATGGTCACATTCGTTATTATGGCGTGTTTTCAAGCAGCCGAAATTGTAATGCTAAATCTCCTAATGAAACTAAGACCATGCCAGTTGGATTAGACAGACCTGAGAACGGCCTGAAACATAAATCTAAACCAGTCTTAGTTATTATCTGGAGCTTGTATACAGTCAAATAAAACGTCACCATTATTGGGTGCCTAGAAACACGCCGAATCAACGAAATTGACAATGGAGGTTCAGCAGGGCAACTACTGAAAGTGCGCCAATTTCACGACATCGATAATTAGGAGATTATAATTCAGGCAATGCATATAATATTTTATATCTGGTTAGTAGCCAATATGGTTAACATGATTACTCCATTCACATGCATGCAGTATAGGTTAAGCTTCAACTCAGGTACCTTAGAATTGGAGTTGTCCCCAGAATTTCTCGGCTTGCAACTGTCACTCTCCCCGTCAGAAACGGCGTGGCAATCAAGGTCCGTGGTGGTCTGACTCTGCAAAGCTTGATTCTGATTTCCGCACAATCCTCCGTCTGCACCTTTTCTCGACCACACCTCCACCACTTGGCTATGCTTCACGGGCCATACTATGACATGACGGCCTGCTGGAGCACCATCGCCAGCCGCAGTTGTTATCATTGCCAAATGCTTGGGCGGCACAGCATCACTACTGCCTCTCTGTACAGTTGCTGGAGCTTCGGAGAAAGCAGATGTATGTGGTGGAAGGCTGGCATGGTTAGAGTTGAACATAAGATTTGGAATGCTCGGGTGGTCATTGGGAAGGTCGTGCACCATGATGAGGATTGGTGCCAACTCTGATGAATCAAACGTGTAGTTCCTGTGAGAACTGGGTGAAGTTTTTGGTGCTGCCGACATTGCCGAATTAGCCTGGATCTGCGGCTTCTTCTCTGTCCCCGAGTCTTGTGGATTTACTTCTCCTTCAACAAGAGTCGGGGTCTTGTTAAGGTCAAACATTCTAGTTTCGTTGAAAATTAGGATCCTGCACATCACAAATTAATGTCGAATTGTGAGTGTATGTATAAAGAAAGTGATCGAATCGGAGAAGTGGATAAACCACCATCGATTCATGAGTTTGTTCAAACTAGAATCCTCTACATCACAAACGTCGAATTGTGAGTGCATGTACATAAAGGAAGTACTTTCCCAAGTGATTGTAACTATTTGGAGAAGTGGATAATTACAATCTATTAGGAGTGACATAGGTAATAAATTTTACTCGCTAGCTTCATCTATGATAGCAAGCCCATGGACTCATGACAGAGCTACAGTAGCATGCAGTGCAAGCTTGTTCTAACTGGAAATTGATTTCTTACAGAGTATGCCAAGTGAAGGTCGATCTCTGATGTGGATGACCGATGTGCTTGAGATAGTACTCCCTAATCGTGTAGCCAACTGCGACGTCCTTGCTTTTGTTAAGCCGAATTAGCCTGGAATCCTTCCTCTCTGGAACCGAGGCCTGTGCCTTTACTTCTTCAACAGAACTAGAGATCTAGCTTGTTCATGGACATCGAACATTCTAAGTTAAATTTGTTGAAAAGTAGAATCCTGTACAACAGAAATGTCGAACGGTGAGTGTATATAGTATGAACTGGGAGTGCAATGTTCGTGCTCTCCCAAGTGAAGAATTCAGAGAAAAGGGTAAATTTGATTTGTGCATAATAATAAATCAGATTGTCTAATTTCGCCTTCAGGCTTCTAATCACGGTCCCAGCCTATCTACTCCAGAAGGTCGGCAATCGGATCCAGAAACTGAAATTTATACAGAAATAAAAGACCAGTTTCAGAGTCCTGCATAGCGAAGTACTGTTTAGGCTCGTTGACTCGCTAGCTTAATTATAACATATTACACTCAGGACAGAGCAAGTGCAGGCTTGTTTTAAGTGGAAGTTGATTTCTTACAGAGTCTGCCAACGTCGATCTCAGATGCTGATGATACTTTTGAGTTACGCAAAAGTATCATGTATCTGCGATATCCTTGCTTTATATTAGGCAGAACAAGACGTTATATCCTTGTTTTCCATACAGAAATGTCAGAAGTTCCCAGATGATTTTGCACTAGTGAGGAACAGGGGAATCTTGAAGGAAATGTCACTGCATCATGAGGCAAAACGACCAAGTGGCACAAATTTTCTGTGTTGGAAAACTGTAAGCCGGCCTGCAATCAAAGCGATTCCCCCTGCGCTAGTGCCGTTGAAACTTAAAACTGATTCATTGACGTGCATACATCTCTCTACCACTTCAGGAATTCGTCACATTAGGAGAATGACTTCACCGGCCTGGATGAACTAAACACGCCATCGCCAGCAACAATTTCATAGAGCACTAGGTCGACCTAGACGACGACCCTGGGAAGATCGTATTCAATCGTGTCTCGTGATTTCACGGGTCTTACCCAAACCAAGTTCATTACATGTACTCACTCAACTTAATTCTTCGACTTCTTAATTAAATCATTCCAAACCACAAATTTTTCAGTCAGCAAGTCAGCAATTTAAACATACTTCAACTCGATCTGCAAGTTCCAGAGTCCAAATCAACGGTCACCCACTCATTCTAGACTTCGCAGAACTCGTGGTCCTCAGCAGATCGCTCCTTCAAAACCATTTGCAACCCTCGATCGATCGATCAAGACTCTCAATAGACTCTTAATTTCGCCACATGAATCTACCCCACATGCTGCATACATAAATATAAAACCAGTGAGAAACTCGGAACTAACCATAAAATGTGGAACAGATCGCAGCCGCAGATGCTGACGAGAGCAAAACCAATGAGCCAAGATGCAGTGCAAGGGACTCGAACATGGAAGACTAGAGTTAGTGGATGTGTGCACGTACGCCCACTTTCAAGTAGTCCATCGAGAGCAAGCGAATTCGGTCGAGGCAGAATGACTTCAAAGCTTGCTAGCTTGGAATCACATGAGCAAGAGGGAAGCTTGACGAAGAATCGAGAACGAAGACGATGAGTAGAGAAGAAGTAGAGAACCCAAGGCAGATCATTGCTGTTTGTTTTCAGAGCTGTTCGCTAGGATTTTATTTGCGAGAGATTTGTCGATCATGGAGGGCCCTCACTGGAGAGTTGGCAGTGACACTGTAGCTAGCTTCGTCCATGTCGGTCTCCATGGCCGCGGAGGGATGGTCCCATGGCCGTGGCCTCTGACTAGCTGCAGGTTGATGAGGCCTTGCCCTGCCTCCCAGGGTCAGTCACCTATACTAAATTGGAATTTTGCAAATGAGACAGAAACTTAATTAGTATGAAGTATTGTTAGTGAGATTTTAGTGTATTTGATTCTTTTAATTTTGGTTTTGTTGGGAAGAAGAGAGTTAAATGTACCTATTGAAGATGAATTGACACCATTGCAAGTACAATGGATCCAAGGGTGGGATCAATTGGTGGAAAGAGCTAATATAGTCTTGATTGATAGATTAAAGTAGAAAAACTTCAAAATGGATGAATTGACTAAAATTCACAACATTGACATCTTTCAAATGTGGGCACCTTGAATGAGCCCATACCACCCTGCTAGAGTTCTTAGAGTTCAGATACATATCTCAACTTTGGTGCTTTGAACCATGCCAATGTAGCAAAATTGGCATTATAATCAACCATTTAAAGAGGGACTTTGTGAGATCCAAGAGCCTAATATTTGTTGATTGTTCCTATTGCTAAATACTTTCCTACTAACTCAAGCCCCAACTGTTTTGTCAAACTGTCAAACTACTTTATCAAACTAGTAGTAGTCTGGATGTTTGGATATATTTTTTAAGCTGTGTTTGGAGGTACCGAGATACTAATACAAACCAATACAATACTAATGAATTTTTTTCCCCAGAAAATTCAATCTATAATTTCCAAAACTACAATTTCCATATTGACCCCACTAGCTAGCTTCTACAATAACTGTGCTACCAATCAGCTAGAGTTTTGATCTGAGTGACAGGGCCTTCGATCAGTCAGGCTCTACGCAAGCTTTTGGAAGCTGATGTCTCATCCTTCCAGCCCTTCGACACGTTCATCTGGCTGTCCAGTAAGTTACTTTTACTGTTGCTTGGAAATGAAGCCACTCTGACAAAAAAAAATGCCTCGACGTGAGTTGGATGTTCAGTCGCTCTGAGTTGGATTACTGAGAGGGAGAGAGACTGATAGAGAGCAGCTTGAATAATTCTGACCAGTTCTTTGATGGAACGGGCTCTTTTTCTCAGTCATTTCCGCATTTGCATTGCTCCTTCTGTCACGAAGGATGCAAAACTCATGATCAAATTCTTGTCATATGTTATTTATGTTAGTTTTCAGAATCTGATCAGAATGCAGAATCACTGTCAGTAATTACAAATAAATTTCATTTTCAAAAGTATTGGATTGATTTCAGTTGATGGAAAGGAAACATTGAATATTTTGAATAAAAAATTAAGATAGATGAAGTTAGATGATAAATATACTTTAGTTGCCAATCATGCAAGTTTAAGGTTTTTAATCTTAGATTATCTATAATAAAAACTTTGAGTTTTATAGTTTTCCAAATTTGCAAAGTATAATAAAACTAAACTTTAATAAACTTTATATTGCCAATTGGACTCAATCAATGCACAGTATATCAAATGTCTTGAGAAAATGAGCCTCTCTATGAAACGTGAATCTTTTTAATCTTTTTAATTTTTGAATAATTAACCACATGATTTAGTATTTAGTATTGAGGTCAATTTCTAACCAAATCCCCCAAATAATCAAATATCAATTTGATTGGTCAAGCATATCAAAAGATTATCAAAATTTGAAGTTGCACAATTCTTGAGGCAATATTATTTTCAACTTTTAAAGTTTCCATTTCTTGAATTAAAATTGTCCAACTAAAGATCTCAACTCTTGGAGAATTTAACCCCTAAAGAACCAAACAATGTTTTTTGGCAACATAGCGATTTTGGGTAACTCACTACAACTGGAATTTTTATTTTTTTCTTTGAAATTTTCATACAACATGTGCCTGAGGAGTAACTTTAAGACCCAAAAATTTTCATAACTTTGGAATTCATGGTTAAAAAGTTATTGTATGATATGTTGTTTTCATTGCTCGGCAGGCAACTCAGGCAACAAAAAAAACTTCTTTAAAAATCGCTTTTCTTTAAAATAAAAATTCGAAATTTATTTTCTTGATTTATATATACATGGAAAGCTTTGAATCATTCCATTTTGATTTATGAGATAAAAGTTATGAAGAGTTTCAGTTGTGGGTAGTTTGTGGGTAGTAATGGAATCTCTACTCTAAAATAAACTTTCAAGACCTTTATTTAACTCAATTTTTAATATTTTTGGAAAAAAATAAAAACAGGAGGTGTAGATTGTTTATTAAAACAATTTCACCATTAGGATTGGCATTTTTCAATTCCATAAAGAAATTATTAACAATTTAGTATTTTGAAGCATTCTCTACTTCTTTCAACTTACTATTTTTTTCCTACATGTTGTACAATTCCAAATGATCTAAAATTTTTCATGCATGTAGATAGGCAATTTCATTAAAATGGCGGTATTATTTTGCCATTTTGATAGAATGTCATGCAATTCCTAACATATTCTACGCCATTCTACGGTAATACCGCCATTTTAATGAAACTGCCTATGTAGCCAACATGACTTGAAGAATGAATCCAAAGAGTTACAACCATTTTGGACATTTTTTCATAATGATCTGACCTTGTGAAGTGCCTCTGCCCAGATTTTTGCATGGCCAAAAAATGGCTTTTTGTCACTTCAAATGCTAATATCATGCAATCCTAACAGTGGAAATTTCTGAATTTTTTTTTTGCATCTTCCCAAACTAGCATACTACAAGATCCTACGGTTACATTTGTCCAAAAATGTATTTTTTTTAAAATTGGATACTTGTACTAGAGATGACAGTTTTGGAGCGTTTTTGATGAAAACATAGTCAAATATCTTTAGGGGTTCAGTGGCATTCAAAAAGTAACTTATACTCATGCAAAAATACAGCACCAAAGAGTGCAAACTTTACATAGCTTAGGATGTTACAATGACCGACACTATATCCCCAGAGAAAACTGGTAAAACTAGTGACAATGCGGAATCTATGATAGACATTTCACTATTTTTTCCAGTGTCCATCAGGATTCTTGAAATCTAGCTTTTGTAGTGGGTTACCTACCAATATTGATGACATGAAATGTAGGCCATGAAGCTCCAAGTTGCATTGTCAAACTTCCCTGACCTTCCTGCTTCTCAATGACTCACAAGTCACAACTCCGATTGATTTTGTTTGAAAAACTTTGTGCGAAAAAATCTTTGTTGCACAGCTTGGATAGAGTTAAAAAATTTGCTATTGTGGGTAAATTAAAGTGTCAACAAGAAAAACTTGCATTGTGTTAGCTATAACTCCGGAAAACCAACATAGAAGTGATCTGCACAACCAATTGGACCAATTGTGAAGCCTCCGGTCAGTCCTCATTTCCATTGGTAGGTTTATGTAGACCCGGCAAGGTTCCACCCGGCGTGAAGAAAACCGCCCTAGTGGCCTAGTTAAGCCTCAGTCCCATCCCAACTGAGTGGCGTGAAGGTTAATATCTAAATAATCCGTAGGAGTGGCAATATGTGATGCAGACCATCCATCCACTGAAGTGAGTTTTCTCACCTGAGCAGATATTTCGTTAAAATGGCGGTATTCATACGCCATTTTTCCATTTATTTTCTAGGACAGGTGTAGATTTCAGACCACACCTTCTGAAATCTAGGAGGGGTATACATTTCAGACCGCGCGGTCTGAACCTCAAAGTGCCAAGTTTGTGGAATATCGCCGTTTTAATTAAATATCCGTTCCTGTCTCCCCCCACCGCATGGGAACGGCGTAACTTGTAACTTGCGACCATTTGAAGAGGTTAGCCAACTTACACTATCAAGCATGTTCAGTCTCACTGTTTGATCCATTGCAAGTGCAACTTGTGAACTCGCTGAATCATGGAGTGCAGCATGGTCCTCCATCGATCGTTGGTCCAGTCCAAGATCGATCTGAAGGAAATGGCTAGTCCGTCTTCAACCGAACGATGCATGGCCCCTTCGGTTCCACTTGAGGCCCGTGCTGACAGAGATGTTCAGCACGAATTGAATACTTCTTCGCCGCCCAGATCGACACATCAGTCTCGCTTTGGAACAGTGTCAAGATTCGAAATTAATCGACTGTCTAGCCAGTGGATCGAAGACGACAGGTTCAATTCAGTACTGTACGGGTACATGCATGCCGGAGGAAGTTTTGGCTACAATCAATCAACCGCATGAAGGATAATTGTGCATGCGGCTGCAATCGGCCTGTTGCTCGTGATCGAGTTTGTTGATATGTCGTTTTCAGGTCGTGAGCATCAAACAGGAAGATTCTTTGACAGTTAGAGAGCGCGCAGTTCAAGCTAACTTGGGGCCAGCACGGGAGAATCCTTTGGGGCTGATTTGCTGATTTCGCGGAAGACAGTTTGCGACCAGTTTGAGGGAGGATGCTCATTCTCATGCGTGAACTCCCACACTGGAAAGGGTCCATCCACAAATGTCCACTGATGGAAACTTGAAAGTGGGCTCCATATAATGAATTTGTAGGCACTCTGACTTAGTAGGAGCTTAAATAGCATATTTGCCCTATTTTTTAAAATTTGCCTTATTTAACTATTTGTGATATTAAAAAAATGGATGCTTTCTGAATTCTATTATTCACTATTTATCTCCTAAGGCTCAAAGTCTTGGAATGGGTATTGTAGAATTTAAGACAATTTTCTAGGAATCTAATCATATTATTTGTAGATTTTTGAATTTTCTAGGTTGTGGATGTACTCGAATTTTTGGAAATATCATTTGTATTCAATTTAATGCCTATTAGAAAAAGTTACCCCTATTGTGCGTCTATGCCTTCCTAGGCACAACATTGTTGAGTCCAAGTAGTTAAAAATAAATGTTGAAATTTTTTCTACCTAAAATATATTTTTGTCTACATCATAAGTATTTATTCATTCTACTTGAATTAGTGATGTGAAAATTATAAATAGTCGTATTTTGAAGGCAATTTGGCTATATTTTCATTAAAAATTTATATATAAGATTCATATTCAGACTTCATGTTATTTTTATATTTTAAAAACATTCATTTCCATAGGGTGTAGATTACATGCTAGGACAATCTCACTATAAGGATTGATAAGTTTCAATTCCATTTTATAACTGTGAACAATAGATGGAGTAAGTACAAGTTGAAGAAGGGAGTGAACAAACTAAACAAAGGAATCTTAAACTTCAAGAGAGTCCTATGAATGGGCTATCCAATCATCTACAATGTTAGTACCTTGTCAGCATTCTAAAATTCCCATATGGATGTTACAACAAGCATGTTTGTGGCAATGGAATCATGTGATCATGATTGATTCAAAGGTATACCTAGTTTTTGTACCAAAGCTAATTGCTATTAGCAAACAATAGTACACTAATGGTACCATACTTGCGAGTGTATTTGCTTTGTGATATCAACCAAAAATGACTTTTCAATTATAAGATCATGATGTTGTCAAGTTGAACAAATGCTATGGGAATTGCATAGAAAGAGGAAACTTAGGTACTCTTTGAGAAAAAAACTTGATTCTTGATTCCTATTCTAATATTCTATCAATCTTTGCAACATAAAAAATATTTTGGGAGTTAAGAATATGTATAATATATATAAATGGGAAAGGAACAAGATCAAAAATACCACTTGTATCATTATTTAAAGTGGCATAGTATAATAATAGCATTGATTCATAAATGAGACATGCTTGATACTTTAGGGATATTTGATATTGTTTAAAGTCTCTCACACTTATATGCCACATTTAACTACTTTTCGACTTTTGAAAGTCTAGAATTTATCATGGTCATTGGGAGAAAAAGAAATGGTCATAAGGGATAATAAAAAACATTGGGAGATCTATACAAACATCAAAAGATCTCTTGATAATATTATTTGGAGATCTTTGGATGTTTAGTCCAAAACTCATTGAATAGTTCAAAAGTAGGTAAATGTGACATTTAGTGTTCATAATGTGATAGATCTATTTCATGTTCACTTATATAATTTTGGTCTATTTGTGGATTATGTACTAGTTACCTCTTAATACACAAGAGATATATTTTGCACATATTGAATTCATTTTTATTATGATAATATTTTCAAAGATTGTTAGTAAGTTGTTTTTCATTTGCCACTAGCTTATATGTCTATTAACATGAGTTTCCTTTGTTTGAGCTAACAAGTAATAGAATATGTCTTATCTTTATAATATTATTGAATTTGAGGGTTTTTTGGAAATCTTGTACTCAAATTTTAATTATTTAATTGAAGAATGGATTTTTCACAAGATTTATGTATAATTTTTTAATATACAATAAAAAAAATTCAAACTATTCAAGGCACATACATTCAACTTGAATATGTTCCTCAAGTGATAGTAAATTGTTTGACAAAACATGCAATTTTTTTCACATGCACTTTTGTCACACCATGTGCACTTTTAACAAAACCCTTATAATTACCTCAATACTCTATCAATAGTGTAAAAATTTAAGTGAAGTGAATTCAAATTTAGAAAATCTTGTAAAGAAAGGTGCAAAAAAACATTTTGATCACTTACAATCTAAATGGTCAAAGCTTTTGAAATTCATAGGAGGGTTGTTATTATGTGAGCCTAGGAGTATGAACCTATGAGCCTAAATTAAAAGACTATACACCTATGTTATAGGTGTGTATATTATTAAAACCTTCCGTGATTATTGTGTAACTATATTGTAGATACTTATATTATAAGTGTTTACATTATAAGCACCTTCAATTGTTGTAGTAATTAAATCTACTTATAAATATGTTCAAGGCTCACATGCTCACATTTTTATGCTCACACACTAACATTGCTGAAATTTATTGCATACATTCTCATGTAATTCTAATGCAAGATCCTATAGTTGAATAATTATGCAAAAGAAGTTTTTTTTCTATATGTAGTTTTTTTTGGAATTCTTTGATCAAATTAAATAATTAAATAAGCGTCAATTTTTTTAATTTCTTTTTGTTGAATTAGGGAATATATTAAAATTTTGAAAATACCATTTTCATTCAATTTTATGCCTATTAGAAAATTTTATGCATAATATGATTGAACCTAGGTAGCAAAAAAATTTAATTTAATATTTTTCCTCTTAGCATATGTTTTTGTCTACATTAAAAGTTTTTACTCATTCTATTTGAATTAGTGATGTGAAAGTTTTGACATTAGAGAAATCCTGGACTCTCCAAAGGTCTTCTAGGGTTTGACAAGCAAGTCTATTTTTGGAGCCCTAAGGATCTAGAAAAATGATTGAATCTCTAACAAAATAAAGATTTACCTTGTATTCATGAATATCTTAGTTAACAAAGAGTATATATGAGTTTTTTATTTGTCAGTTGTCACAAGAACACAGTTGCACTGGCTTTGATTAATTGCTCTTGAATATAATACACTAATTGCTATAAGACTCTTCTATTTTAATAGTGATATTGGTAATCAATGCTCTAACATTTGAGAATATTGACGACAATGTCACATTGTAAATGCAAGCATTATGCAAAAATATATGTAATGTGGATTTTGCCTACTTGACAAAATCTAGGAAAATATAGTATAGGGGGGTAATTCCTTAGAAAAAGGTCAATAAGCCTAATGTTTGCATAACTAAGGTCACTCGTTTTTGTATTTTAGATATTTATCTATGTATTTTTAGGTTTGGTTTAAGAAACAACCCAAGGAAATACTTCAATGTCAATTTTTCCTAGTCCAAATTCCCAATGTTATATTATAGACTTAATGGATGACGTCACAATCCTCTCTAGTGTATGGTTCATGTCAATTCTCAAGTCAATTTGTCAGGAGTTCATCAATTTGTCTTTATGCATGGTCTAGCCACTTAATATTAATATTGTATAGATATTTATAAAATGGCATTTAATTTGCATATAAATTTAATCTTCTTTTATTTCTCTCATCCATCTAAAACGTATTAATTTAATTGCAATTTTTATTTTATAAAATAATTCGGTCTCCTAATTCCGTACAAACATAAATATTCAAAATGATGGATTAATTCTTTCATGGGACTCCATCAATTCTTCATGTTAGCCCATTTTGCTCCATTCTCCCTTTATAGTCAATTCTTCCTTGAACTTGTATGTAGACATGTAGTTGAGTCAATTGGCCTTGTTATCAACCCACGGCCATACAACCAAGAAACTAGACCTATCACCATGCACAAGTCCAAATACTAAGCCCAATGGACTTTTCACCTACCATATTGTCAACTTGACTAGTGCTACATTGTGAATTGGACCTTCTTCTATATCAAAGGCAAATCCCAACTACCAAATATGTTGTATGTGAAATTTGACTTAATTAATTACAAATTTCATCTGTGAAAATTTGATCATAGGACCATATATATATATAACACTTAATTTAATCCAAAAATTAGTTTGTCAATTTGCTTCCTAGGCTACCTTTGTTGCAACTGGACCGTGTCTATTTGGGACTGACCAATAGAATCCAGCCAATATTCTATCAATTAGACTTAATTGGACAATTAGTCTCACATTGTGCCGACTTACTCAATTCGATAAACAACTGAGATCTATTACTATCTAGTAGACTACTCATTATTTTATATCCATTTGACGGACTTCACACATGCATTAACTTCATCCAAACATATATCGGCTACTCAACTAGCATCACAGCTTTGCAATTAACTTGACATAGATAACAATTTGCAGTTGTTGCAAACACACACTCATGGACATAATAACTTAGAAATTTAGATTCATAATAATTTGATATTTGAGTTGGACAACTTGATTTTTCATAAGACTAAATAATTCAACACTTCACACATACAGCCCCACAATGCTAAATTGACCAATGCAAATTTGATTAATTTCTTACATGAATATCCATTGTGAATTGCTAAGAGATTTAATATTTAAGAATTGGATCATTCCAGCAATTCATCATTTGGCATACAACAATCCATAAGTTAATTACACCAAATATCAATTAGTTAACACTATATGCCTGACATTTCCATAGCTAAATGGATTGATGCATCATAATACAAAACACTTCCACACTTAATAATTAATTATTTTAAGAAGTCGTCAATTTTCTTTATAGCTCTTGTCTGAATTCACAACCAACTTAGCCAAATAGATTACTCCACCAATAATCACACAACCACACAACTTAGAAATCATATTAGTCACACTTGGAAATTAATCAATTAAATTACTTAGTAATTTGATTACACAACTTTCATACTTAAAATTACACAATCAAATTGATGATATTCTCAATCCCTCACACAAGCACTAGTACACAGTCAATTAGCCTCTAAATTCAAACACGCATATATAGAGAGAGATTTGATAATAATCAGAAATACATGCATAAATTTCCACACATCAATTAGACAATCACACAATTATACAGTCTTCCAAGTCGACTTGACTCCCGCTCCATAGACCACCACCACAGCAACACAAGTCGAATCACTCAACTAAGTAGACAAATACATTTCTCAATCAGAACAATAAGATAATTTTCACAAGTTTAAAATGCTTAGAAATTTATTCACATACGATTTTGCACATGAGTCATACTACATGTATGAAATAAATAAAAATCACATCAACCTTTGGACTTGTAATCCCAAAACTAGGAAGATGACTTTTTATAGAGAGTTACAACTATTCAATTTGACTCTTTGATTTTTTTTTATCAATTTGCCTTTCTTCAAATCCAAGTAAATACACCTATTCAATTCTAATGAAAGAATTGCATTGTTAATTGACTTACTAACAGAAATGAGGTGAATTGACAACCCAATTTACACTTGAAAAATCAAATTGACACAAAATTCAAAAATTTACAATGCTACAATATTTATTTATATGTTTTTTTGAATGGATTTGATTATAATAGTATAGTGAGAATAATAGTTAGTATGGCAGTTACTGCCTATTTTGAGGTGATAGCAACAAACCACGTAGAAATCATTTAAAAGTGAGCCAATAAATAATTATTGTATATGTGGCATGTCATCATTGGAAGACAATCATTTCCATCAATATACCACTTCCAAGACCAAAGTACCACCATTACATTCTTGGTAACAAACATCATCTGTGGCAAACCAAACCATTAAATTTTGCATACAAACCCCATATGCATTTTCCAATTCCACTGCAAATTTAATGTGTAGTTTAAGCTAATTGAAGTTCAAGGTGGTAATGAGGTGCAGGACTAAAGATTGTCATGAAAGTATCTGTGAATAGAGTATATGTGTTCAAGAAAAGGTCCTTTAAAAAAAAACTCATAGTCATAGTTATTTTGACATACTACCAAAAACACAAGAAGTGTTTCATTGTTCAAAACTAGACTAGAAAACTATTTACCATGTTCCAATCACCATACACCACCAGAATGTACATGGGAGTAGTTGTAGTTTGTACATCAACTTCAACAATGGTCTTAGGCACCTATGCATGACATACTATAGCATCTTGCCTGCTATCAATGACAATGACATTGGCATCCATAACATTATTTGCAAGCAACCAAACTGGGAATTTAGAAAACATGTTGGCATACCATTTTTTAATTGATCAAACAAAACTTCTCAAAAAGGGAATTACCTGGAACCACATAATCACACTGTCCACCTTCTCGAGCGTCATCCAACTGAGTTGCAAGCCTTTGCTATCCCAAGTTTGCAAGGCGAGATCCTGGATTTGTATGCTCAAAAAAAATTTGAGTCACATCATCCATGTCTATAGTTTCTGGATGCATCATAAATTTCCAAAGTGATGAGGCCCTGGTATATTCCATGCCACCTTGGCGAAGGGGTAGAACCCACAAGGTTGAGGGAATATATTGTCCAAATTGGAACATTGGTAGGAGGGTGCCGAGAAGAGTACTTCCAAGGTGTTTCTTCAACTTGTACCTACAAAATGTTAATGCCCTCTCAATAAGTTTCTTGTGAGTCAAAATGATTCTATATTTTGCAAATGGAATACCATGCTTGACATACTCCTCAATGCCCTCTTCAATCTATTCAGGGGTCACATTCCAATGCACACATTCAAAGTGATCCTCGCCTTTGTCTTTGATGCAATATCCCAACATTCCAATGAATGTGTGCAAACTGGTGTTGTAAAGCATTCTTGTGAGGATGTGGTGCCCCACTGGAGTTGTTTCGACTTTATTCCATCTGAGATAAGTTTTGATATGTTGACTTACCATACCTGTTGAGGATGTCATAATCCGATACACCATTTCCAGATGGAGCCTTGAAAGAGCTCCATCTCTTTCAATTGAACACAAGCCAGATATGTATTCTTTTTCAAGAAATTCTTCAATTTTTTCAAATACTCGAGAGGAATGTCAGAACTGACCATAGAAATGGTAATACTAAGATCCAATTGTTTGGGCTTGGCAAGAGCTCTTTTTCTTGGTGTTTTTTTGGTAACCACTTATTTTTACTGCAATTTGCTTTTGTATAGTCTTTTGAACAACATTTGGTTCTCCTTGTGCTTGGGAGTCTCCAGTATTTATTTCAATATCCAATTGTTTTTCCTTACGAGTAGTTGCCTTCATGGCTTGTGTCATAAACGGTGCCATTTCTGAAATGGCACAACAGAAAGCTCTAACATCAATAAGCTCCTTTGAACCTTAAACATACTACCAATTGCTCCTCTTCCTCCTCCCAATCAATCCACCCCAACATAGATTTTACAAAGTTGAATTAACATTTTACAAAGCTTAATATATGGATTGGTCAAGCAAGCTATGAATGAACAATTCATAAATGAACTCTAGAAAAGAACAAATGTGGGCAGTTCTTCCTTCTAGTCAATCCACTCCAACATGTCTTAAAGACTCTCCTAACAATACCTTGATTAGTTACTCTAAAATCCAACAAAGCTGAAATCAACAAAAATTTCAATTACCTGAATGCTTCGGTTGGAACGTGTCAAATTGTCTTCGACAGCCCTTCTCCAACACATGGAGAATGAAGCTCGTTCTCTCTCTCTAACCTAAGTCTGAGTGGTGCCTCGAAATTGCCAAATAAAGCACTACTCCACAACTCTACAGCAAAACGTACTTTGCACCAAGAAATTTCTCAAAGTAGCATATTTACATTACATCTCCCTCACTCTCTACTATGTACAACATCCACACACCTTCTTTCTCAGCAATTACAAAGTGCTAATAAAGTTAAACCTCGAAGTAGAAGATGCAATGCAAGTCACAGCAAGCACGCTTCAAAAAAGATTTGTGTAACCCTAATGAACATGGGTCACTAGTGGCAGCCATCTTTGATCAATGGCTTCTAATTTTTTTCAAAATTCAAATCAACGACAGTAGAGGGGATTCCTTTTATTTTCTAAATTCATCAATGGCTATTGATTTTCCACTTGAGGTGGGGAGGGGAAGGCAGGGTTGCTTGCCAATTTTGAGGGGATAGTAAAAAAATTGACATCACTTGAAGTGGTTTCAAGATGACATCTTCTCACTAACAAACAAACTACAAAGAGGAGGGATTGTTGAGGAGCTTCATCATTTTAATGTACTTTCTTGTTTCTTTTTTCACTTTGGATTTTAGTTTGTCCAATTAGAGGGGAGATTTTGAATCTCAAAATGAAGAATGTCAACTGGAGTTTAAATTTGAATTTCTTTATCACAACTGCTGGATCAACCTCTGCTATTATTTAGTCTTGCACCACCATATGAGCGTTCACAAGAAGAAGTTGGGCTTTCTGGACTGCCAAAGCAACTTCACATGGAGTAGTAATGCATTAGAGAAATTGTAGATTCTCCATAGGGCTGCTAGGAAGTGCCAAGAGGGACCCTTAGTACATTACATTTATTTTACTTGAGGAACTTTTCCCCTATTTTTGCACTTCGTCACTTCCAAATGTCAAAGTATTCATTCTCAAGTACTATTAGTTAAGGTTGTGACAAGTGTTGTTTTGATATTTGAAAGCACTCCTGAAGCACCTTCCTTTGACGATTGCAAAATAGAAAATTAAAATATACTTCTTTGAACTCCCGATATTCACACAAAGTGAATCTTTGTTTTGTCAAAAAAAACCTCTTTTGAGTAGCTTCAATAGGCTCTAGAAATAGATTGGCTTGTCAAGCATTGGCAGCCCTCTAGAGAGTCCAGAACTTTTCTATTGGGCATGGGAACCTTCAATATAATGCTTGAACTTTGGTGATCTTCTTACAAGTTGGATGTGTCAAGTTCGTAAGTCAAGAGGTGACATTTGAAGGGTGTTGTAAGGGTCTTGATATTGACCAATATTATTGTATAGTTATGCCTATTAAAAAAAGACATGATCATCAATAATGGTTAGAAGGGCAAGTCAATCCTTCAACTAAGGCAAACTGTGCAAAATATGTTGCAACTAACATCAAAAACATTCTCAAGTTCTTTCAAATGGAGTGATATTCTTTTAAAAATCTCTATTTTTTTACCTCTAATAGACATGTGTTAGATCCAATTCCCTTTATTTTATATTTAGAAGTTATTTTAAATTTTCTTTTGTGTATATAAAATTGTAAGACAAAAATATACAAATAATTTGCCTTCTAGTAATTTTGGGGTGATTTAACTTCAAAATGAGGATACTTGCAAATGAGTTTTATGGTCAAAATAAATGTTTAATGAATGATAGGAGAGTCACATGATTAAAGTATAAGCTGAAATTCACTTGACTTATGTAATTAAGGTAGAAGATAAGGTAAGCTGGTAGAGGGGGCACTATTCATCATCTTTCTTGTTGTTGTTGTAAGGCTCAAATGTTTAAAGAGTCATAATGTGTTATATTTTATAAAAAATTTATTGAAATTTGAAGGAATTGAATATTATGATTTTGTATTTCTAAAATGATGTCACTTTCTTGAATTGGAGTTGATATTCAAAAATTGTATTTGTTTGAGTGGAGGAAAGTCTATTGCCTCCTAATTACAATGGCAAAGACTTCACCAATTATAGAAAACGGAAAAAATTTTGTTTGCAATGAAAATTTGAGAAGATGAAGAAAATTTTGTTAGCTTTTGACAAAACTATCATTCATTTTATTTAAAGTTCATATGAGTTAATTGTAAGTGTTGAAGTCAAGGAGGGTTTGCAACCTTCAATTTTAAAGGCCAAAACTTTAGGCAACCATAAAATTTGGACAAAGTGTTAATATGATTTGAAATTTAGAGAAAGAATAAAAAAATTTATTAGCTTTTTGGAAATCTATTATTCTTATAATTTATACTTGTGAAGCTTTAGTGGCATCAAACCAAAGTTCAACTCAAAGAGTTGGAGTTTGAAGGAGACTTTAAAGACTTGTATGTTGTGACTTGTGGCTTTTAATTTTTTTTGTAAACCTTATTGTTGTGGGCAGAATGGATCAAATCATTTCTTAGCCTCATTTTGTATTATGGTGATGAAGTGGGATTGATGGCGCATATGGTCAAAACTTACTCAATTCTTACAATAAGGTTGGATTGATGAATAACAGATTGAGTTTGAAAGTTTTGCAGCCATTTTCATTGATGATATCTCATGATGTGTTGTTGGCTCTATTCATTATGTATCATATGGTTTTTGATCCCTACTTTAATCCATATACCAACCTAGAATCTAAACATGATAGGCCAATGGGGACTAGTTCTACAACAATCTAGAAGATTGAACAAACAAGATTCAAGGTTTTACATGAATATATCTACTTGTGTTCCTAAGCCATTTTTGATCGTAGCCAAGATCTCCATGATTTCTTGAGAGAAACCTCTCTCTATTTGACAATGTAATTAAGAATAGAGAAAAAGTTCCTCCTCATGAAAAATAAATATAATACAAAGGTCCCTTTTGACACTTTTTGGCAACCTTTTAGAGAGTCCCAAATTTCTCTAATGAGAGTCTTATTTAGTAGGCCATTTGGATTCTTTTATGAAAAACTAACATATATAAGATTCATTTTGAAACTCAATTTTTACAATTTTGTTTTAAACAAAAAGTTCCATATAGTATAGATTATCTATTAGGACAAGCGCACTATTAGGATTGACATGTTTCAATTCCATTTTATAACTACTCACAATCTTATTTTCCCATCAATCTTATATCTATCACTACATAGCAATTTCTTGATAGATGGAAATTATTTTTCATAGATTTCCAACAAAATTTGTCACTCTGAAGATTTAAACCTAACAAAATTTTAGAAAAAGTAACCATGATCATGCCTACCTTTGGGTGGGGCTAAAATGCAACTAGAATAAATAGTTTGCATCAAAATGGCATATTGTACATCATTGTGTAAATTTATTCATTTAATATTTGTATATTAGATTGAATAACTATGTTTGTACTATCAAATGAATAACTATATTTTAAAATTATTCTTTGAAATTATAAATAAATAATTATTCTTTTCCTTATAAAAACTCTTATATTTACTTAAGGGATAGAGAATATGTCTGACTCCATCTAATAGGCAAAAGTTGGACTAA
The DNA here is from genome assembly GCA_963920665.1 of Straminergon stramineum. NCBI lineage: Eukaryota > Viridiplantae > Streptophyta > Bryopsida > Hypnales > Calliergonaceae > Straminergon > Straminergon stramineum. Next base: position 38,377,321 of record OY987263.1, on the reverse strand, counting down.
GTACAAGTTGAAGAACGTAGTGAAGAAGCAAAAAGAGGCAAAGAAGAAGCTAGACAAGGAATTTAACATCGAAAGATTCTTATAAATGGGCTAACCAATGCCATCAACATTCAATTTTCATATGGATGTTGAAACACACATGCTTATGGCTATGGAAATATGTGATGATGATTAATTCAAATATATACAGAGAGATGGAATAAATATTCAAATATATATAGAGAGAGAGATGAAAACATGATTCCATTTACATTCAATCAATCTTCATAATACGGAAAAACATTGTAGTTTGAATTAAGAATATGTCTGACACATATGAATAGGAAAGGAGATGAAAATTCTTGAAGATCTAAAATACCCCTTGTATCATCACTTAAATATGGTAAAGTGGTGTATTACAATGATAGCATTGATTCATAAACAAAACATTCGGGATAATTATTGCACACTTGGTATCCAAAATGTGGTTGATCCATATGTTCATCTTATACATTCTATTCTATTAATGGATTATGTATTAGTTATATATTAGTATACAAGTGATGTCTTTTGTACATATTGAATTTTTTTTAATATGATAACATTTCCAAAGATTGCTAGTTGTTTTAAATTTTCCATTAATTTGACTGTATGTCTCGTAGCATTAACTCCCTTTTTTTGTAAAAAGTATTACAATATGTCTTACTTTTGTAATACCATTGAAGTTAAATGTTGTTTTTGAAATCATGTACTAAAAATTGAATTATTTAATCAAAGTATGGATTTTCTTAAAGTATGTAAATTTCGCACATACTACAAAAAAAATTCAAACTATTCTAGGCACATACATTTGACTTTAATTAAACTAGGTGATTGCAAATTGTTCAAAGCATGTAATTTTTTTGTTCATGTGTACTTTTGCCACACCATGTGCACTTTTATCTAAATCTTAATAGTTACCTCAAAACTCTAAAGTGTAAGAAAATTTAAGTGAAGCAAATTCAAAATTTGAAAATTGTTAGTAAAACAAGGTGTAACAAGCTATTCCTTTTTTCATTTTGATCCCTTACCTATTATATTTTACAATCTAAAGGGCTAAAGTTTCTGAAATTTGTTGCACACGTTCTCATACAAGTCTAATGCAAGATCTTATGGTTGAATATGCAAAAAATAAGGGGTTTTTTTCCCCAAAACTAGTAGCTCTTTTGCACTAGATATGGCAACTTTAACAGGTTTTGTTTTTACCCTAAAACATAGTCATGAACCTTTAGGAATTCATTGATTGAATAGGTCCTTTTATAATCATGAAATACTGGTTCAATTAGAGGTTTAAATGGCTTGAGTTTCAGAGTGCAAAAAATGGTTGCGTTGATTTCCAGCTTGAATTTTAAAACTATTACCTTAGAATTGATGTTGACCTGACGGAGGTTTGGATGGGCACATGAATTTTGCATTTTGGCGTGTAGGCCTACCTCTTGAGAAATTTGAATGTGACAAATCCCGTACAACAAGATGACTGAGGTGGCATATGATGTATTATTTTAGCAAATGGACGAAGATGCTACATTAACTTACGTTAGCTTTCAATGTTCTCGTTGCAAGCACACTCACTGTAGACAATGAAAATTCCACTCCCAAATCTTATCTTAGCATGACTAGAGTGAGCATTTACTGTAAGTTAGTAGGATTGGGATTCTTCACAAAATTATAAGTTACTAGTAAATTCTCCCTCTCTCTTAACCCCTGTGCGTCACAGAGCAGACAACAAAAGTGAGTAGTTTTTTTTGCATTTTCTAGAGCAAATGGAATAACTTCATCAGTAAGCTTACTTTGTTATGGAAGTTTTCACCATTCCAATTTGTAGCCAACTCAGTGATGTGTGCAAATCAGCAATTTTCAAGAGGATCCACAATATGGATTTCAAGATTATAAGGTTTGATCAAAAGGATTTTTTGAGAATCCAGAATCCAAGCATCTGAAAACGTCCCCTCTGATGCACATTGGTTAAGAGTCTGCTCTGGAGTTTGGAGTTTGTTTTAGGGGCAACCTCAAAAGCTCTTACCCCCATGGAGACTTGCATTTGTTAAATAGTGCATACATATTAGTATGACAAGGGAATGAGATTCAAAATGTGGACTGAGCCTGCGAGTATTTGTTAGAAAACTCCATATGTCTTGGAACTCGTTGAGTACTTATAAGTTATGAAATATCTCTCAAATGACCTCATGCAAAGGGGATGTGAACTAAAGTTAGATACGCTCAAAATTGGTCCTTTCAAAATCAGGAAATACTGGTTCAGTTAGAGTTTCAGAGTGCAAAAATGGTTGTGTTGATTTGATTTTCAGCTTGAGTTTTTAAAAACAAAACTTAGCTTAGAATTGATGTTGAACACCCGCCTGATGGAGGTTGGGATGGGCACCGGCATGAATTTCGCATTTTGGCTCGTAAGTTAAGTTAACTTACTTCTTGTGAAACTTGAAGGTGACAAATCCCGACAGGTACAACAAGATGACGGAGGTGGCATGTGATGTACGGAGTTCTTGGCAAATGGACGAAGATGCAGCTCTTACATTACATGAAGTTACGGTAGCTTTCAACATTCACGTTGCAGAGCGCACTCACTCACTCACTGACTGTAGACAATGACAACTCCACTCGCACACATAAGTTAAAGTTATCTTAGTTCTTCTTAGTTAGCATGACTGACTAGTGAGAGAGAGCATCTACTGAAAGACAGTTCTCTTAGTAGGATTGGCCAGGATCTTCACAAAATTATAAGTTACTACCTTACTTTCTCACTCACTGCTCAGAGTGAGTCTGCTTTCATTGGAGTCTGTTTTTAGGGGCAGAATATGGCCAAAGTTTCTGAAATTTATTACACATGTTCTCACTATACGTGTGCTAATAACAAAAAATGATTTTTTTTTGGAGTATTTACATTGTTCTCACACAATTGTAATGCAAGATCCCTGTGGTCAAATATGCAAATAAGTTGTTGGGGTTTTTTTGGTGCTTTTTTTTCATTCATTTGTCAGTACCAGTCTTTCACACTAAGTTCGACTTGGCAAATTCATAAGAATTTCTTTCTTTCTTCTTCTTCTAAAATACAGTCATGAACCTTTCAATTGGGAATCCATTGATCAAATTGGGCATTTCAAAAATCATGAAATAACTTATACTGGTTCATGAGGCTGGGGTTCCAATGGCCAGCTTTGTTGCTGGTGAGAGTGCAAAACTAATAGTTGCATTCCTGCTTTTAAAACTAAGTTAAGTTAACTGCTTTTGGAATTTGATGTTGACCTGACGGAGGTTTGGATGGGTGTCTGACTGGAAAATGCCCATTTCTTTGCATTTTAGCATGTTAAGTAAGCTTACCTCACCAGCCTCTTGAAAATTCAAACTGGAATGTGACAAAATAATTTGGTACACTCCAAGATAACGTGGCATGTGCGGCACATGATGTAATGGAGTATGTGGACAAAGATGCTATATTAGCTTTCAACAATTTCAGAATACACTCGCTGTCAGTGGACAATGAAAACTCAACTCCCATGTCTTAGCTTATATAATAAGCATGAATATCTAAGAGTGAGCATCTACTGAGTGTGTAGGATTGGGGATTCTTTGTGGACTCACTGTATATGGTGTACACTTTGTCAATGACGGAGTCAGCTCTGAAAGCAACCTTTTAAGAGTTAATTGCGTTTATGTGTGGGGAAGCTAAACTCTGTAGAAACAATTTTCAGTAAATTTTAGTAGGAAGGAAAATGGAATTGGCATCTTTTTAACCCAAGTAGTTTCATATTTTTTGGACCTTCTTGGAATTAGTTATGAATTTCTGAAATTGAAACACAACGGTCACTAGAAGAGACCAACCAACTCTTGAAATGTGGAATTAGCTATGAATTTTTGAAGTTGAAATACAATGGTCAATAAAAATGATCACTTCTTAAAATGTACACTATTGGTTCATTGAAGAAAGAAAAAATATACTAGTGTGTAAGTCGTTGCTTTAGAGTAGGGTTGCTTTTAGAACACCCTACCTTCACTATAGGCTCTATGCAAAATTTGGTGTAGAGTTTTGAATTTCATTCCCTCATCACACTATATTTGCACTATTCAACAAATGTCTCCACCGGTTTTAGGGGTTCAAAGTATAGGAAGCTTTCGAGGTGGCTCCTAAAATAGACTTTAAGCAGACTTTGAGGAGTGAAAAAGTTTTCATTAGAAAAAATATGAACCCTCTAAGGGGCTGTGAGTCTCGGACAGCAAGGAACGACAGGGAACAGAGGCCAAAAAAATTATTATTATTATTATTAAATTTTTTTCCCCGGCCAACAAATTGCAGAGCCTCATTCACGCCGGACAGTTTAATTCAAGAATTTAAAAAATAATTTAAAAATAATTAAAACATTAATCTTAAAATAAATTCAAAATTACAAAATTGTGAGATCTGATGTGGCATTATTACGACCACGTCAGATTGCTATTATTATTTTAATATTATTTGAAATTTTTAAATATTTATTATTATTATTATTATTTTATTAAAAAATATTTTTTTAAAAATATTTTTTTATTGTGGCACTATTCATCAATGATGATGAATAGTGACCACTATTCCTCAAAGGGGTTGTGTGTTCCTTTGAGGGGAACTTCTCAAAGGGAAGTAGCCCCTTTGAGGGTTGAAATTTTTTCTAGTGCATTAGAGGAGATCTGGTCAAATAGAGGGTTGTGAGTTCCCGGTAGCGGGGAACTCGGGGAACTGTGCCACCGTAGTGTACTGATGTAGTTGGGAGGTGGCCATGTCACTTTTTTTTTTTTTTTTTTTTTTTAAAAAAATTTTGTCGACTTTTCTGCCGACTTCAAGACCAACTTTTTTTTTTTTCACAAAAAAAATTTTCAAAAATTTATGACAGTTGCCTATTGTCAACCGTGCCCTCATTGCTAGGGAACATCAATGGAGGAACAAGCCTAGAACGGCCTTCTTTTTGGCTAGATCTCCTCTATTGTGTTGGAAAACTTTATATGCCTTAAAACTCATCAAGTACTTATAAGTTAGGAAATATCCCTCTAATGACCCAAGGGCTTGTGAACTATAGTTAGATATGTTATAAAAGGTGTGTTCTATAGTTGTTTTGAGGTTTTCATCCAAAAAAAGAATGTTGTGCATCATGCATATGAAAAATTATTTGTATATACCATCAAACTTGAAAAGTATTTATAACTAGTTATTAAATCCATTTCAAAGCATTCCACTTTGACAACTCACTCAAAATACAAATTTGAATTTTAGCATGCAAATCTTGAATGATTGGCTCAAATTCCATCTTACACTAATTAGCAAATTTGGTGAAAGACTAATTCATGAGAACAACATTATTTCTTCCTTACTAGTCATACAAATAGCAATTCCAATGCGTTATGCGTATGCAAAGAAAATTAATTTTTTATACATCAAAAATATAGAAATTGGATAAACCGTATTGTTGACACCCTAAAATTGTTGCCCAATGCTAGGCATGAAACAGAAAATGAATTCGTTGGCTAAATACTTTTTGAAACTCTTTAATTATATGTTGTCTTTTTTATGCCTTCTTAATTAGGTCAACTTCTCAAAGCTAATTTCTCTTTCAAACTGGATTTGTTGATTGAATTTGCAAAAACTAAGATAGTAAAATATTTCATCCCTTGATATTAATTGTGTGAAATATCTATTGTTTTTAAATAATAAAATTTATATCATATTGCTATCAAGAACATCATTACAATATTATTCCTTTGAGGTCTTAAGTGACAAAAAAACGATTTTCGAAAACACGTCTTATGAATGGTCAAACAATTCTTACTAATATGAAGAAACAAATCATTTTCATCTACACTGAATAGGGGTATGAAGGGGACCAAAAAATTAAAGGGATTGATTGTAGAAAACTGCAGATGTTTGAAACATGATGTACATCCTCTGGACACTTCAATAACTACTCATGTACTGTAAAGATATATATTTATATAGTGTGGAATGTCGATTAATTAGTGTGGGTACCCTTAATACCCCTATTTAGTGTAGAATTTAGTGTACCATTTTGCTAGTGGTACAACACACAATCAAGTTTAGTTCGATACCTATTTTTTGATTACATACCAGATAATGTTTAAAAAAACAAAATATCCATGTAAGGGATTTTAGTACTTTAGGCATTTGTTCTTAACCCTCACTACCTTCACAAGCCCAAAATAGTTTTTTTTAGAATAAAAACATGGCCTTGTGGCGAAGCTCATACATTTTCAATGCAAGATGAATATTATATATATTCGGAATTCTTGCTATACATTGGATAGTGCTACCATTGGTGCAGTGGATCAATTCCCTAGACAACAAGTAGATTTTTAATGTCCCAAAGTCCATCATGTCTAAAGTTTGTTGAAAAAATCTAATCCCTCAATTAGTTATGACAATTTTTGAAGTGTGTAAGTATTTGTGTAAGAGTCACTCTAACAGATTTCCTAAACAATAAGTAGATTCTATAGCGAATACAACACATTGACAAACTTTGGGCAATGAGGGGTGAAAACTTGATTTTAACATTGAAGATAGTAATTTTTTATTTGAGAAAAAAAATGAAGCTTTCTAAATCTAGTTTCATTCTACTTTGAATATTATAACAATGAATATTTTATTATGATTTGTGGTTGAGAGTCTATAATCAAATTTCTAACTCTTTAACCCTAGAGGGATGTTGCGACCGAGAAAGCTCAATAGATGACTTCACTTTAGAAATAAAGAATGCACCTATTGGTCCACTAATTAGAGTATTTCGATAACTACTTTGGCCACACAGGGCCAAGTCTTACTAAGACCAAGGACTAGGGGGTAGTTCAAATTTCCAAAATTGTAAAGATGGTTTATAAATTGAAATATAGAATAATATTTTAATATTTATTCTTGAACAAAATTTGTAAAATATTATCCATAAGGTTGGATCTAATACTACTTTAACCAATATTTATCAATAAATATTTTGGCCTAGATCTAAAATTCCTTCTAAAATTAATTGTAGATTTGTGTTTTTCATAAGAATTTTTTTGCACAATGTTCATTTCTTCTTATAATTATTTCTTTAAAAATTTTACAATTTTCATTATTTTAGTCAATTTTGAGGAGTCATTTTTTCACTATAAAAGTTATTTTTTGAGGCGAAACAAAGTTGTACAATTTGTACTATAGAATATTTGCAAAGCAAAGTCTTGAAAATTAATATAGTAAAATGGATTCAAACTAAGACAAGAATCTTCAACAATTAGGTGGATGAAAAACAAAATATGTATGTTTATGCTTCAATGCTTCGTCTATGTTTGCATTCATCCATTGTTAAAAATTTGAACACTTAATCCTTAGGGGCTAAGCATAGAAACAAAAAATTCTCACACTAAGACTTTCAATGTTGTAACCTATGAAGAAATTTTTAGATTTTTGAAGTACATTTTCTACTTGGTATGAGTTTTTTTTCTTCAAATTTTCATTGTAATTTCAACCCTTTTCAAGTAGCTCTAAAAATTGAATGTATTATAGAAGACGTGTGATATTATTCCTAAAAAATAAAAATTCCATCTATATCTAGTGTTATTATAGAACATACAAAATAAAAGACTTTGAAGTTTGAGTACATTATAAAAGGCTTTGTCCTTGAAGGATCAACTAATTATGCAAATAAGTTAGTACTAATTGTCTTTGGTAAATAAAATATCTACCACTGTTCATTTTTCTTAATTCTATTTATAGAGCTGCTAAAGTCAATTAGGGCTTATAGAGGGCAAAGCAATTCTTGTCCAATTTCAAAAAATAAATTATTTTCATTCAAAATTTTAATAGAATTTTCTTATTGGTATATTATCCACATAATTAAGTTCATTTGAATGTGGTATTGAGTGAAATTCCTTAAGCAAGCTATATAATAAAAATCTAAATATAGTATTAAAATTGAGCCTCTTAATTCCTTAAGGTATTAAGGACTAAAGGGTAGTGTAGATTTTCAAAATTGTAAAGATGCCTTATAAAATATAACTTAGAATAATGATTTAATGATGACTTTCAAATAATAGTTGTGAAGCACAATACATAGATCATATCTATATGCCCAATCAACTACTACACACACTAATATTTTTCAATAAATTTGGAAGCTAAAAATTGAAAATTCCTTTTAAAAATAGGTTTTAGATTGAATATTTGTCATTATATTGAGAATTTCTTTTTTAAGATTCAAAACGTTTAGTTCTAATCATATTGATTTTCAAAGACTTTTGTTTTTATTTTTTATTCAAGTTATTTTAGGGGTCTTATTTGAATTGAAAAAGTAATCATTTGAGGCTAGACCGACCAATATCCTTTGAAATATAGAATATTTATAAATCAAAGTCTTCTAAATTTATACCTTACAAATGTTAACCTCTAAAGTCCCATTGGTCATTTAGTGGACAAAATGGATTTTAGACAAACTCCTACGACTTCAATATTATTTTGTCATGATTTTCTTAAATTTATTGTAAAAATGTAAAAACACATTAGCTTTCTGGAAATATCATTATTATTTTTTTTTCAATTGGTGCTTGGAAGCAAAAGTTATGGCACACTCAACCCTTTTTTTTAGTTTAGCGAGAAAATCACCCCCCAAAAAAAATTTCAAGAAACTCTAAATTTTTTTCTCATAGATTGTAATTTTATCTACATAGAAAACTTTAATTTGTTTTATTTGAATTTATTATGTGAAAGTTATGGACAATCTTGTTTTGGGGGCAATTAGAACATCTTTTTGAAAAAATAACTTGTGGAATGCATTTCAAAATTCAATTATCACAATTTTTAAAAAAAAATTCGTAAGGTTAAGTTACTATAGTGTGTTTCAATTCGATCTCAGAGCTATAATTAATGATTTGTTAGGGGTTAAGAACTAGTGGATTGTTGCTTGTAATCGACTATATTCATAATTATTGTTTTTGCATTTTTATTCTAGAATCTAGATTAAGAAGATGGTATTGTTTATTAAGATATAATTAGTTGACTACAAGCCTCTCTTAATTAGAGACAATGGCCAATTTTTTAAAATCTATTTTCTAAAACTCTAGTATAAAGTTATTTACTCTCTTAAAATTTGCAATTTTGTGTTTTAGTCCATTGGTTTTGGAGAATTTTTCCCAATAATCATTTTTGGAAATAAACTTTCTAAAAGAAAACATGGGTTCAACAATTTGCTATCACTTTAGGAACATATTCAAGTCCAATTTGTGTCAATACTTTGAATTTTTTGAATTTTTTGAATATATTCAAAATTTATATTTGAAGAAAATCAATATTTGGATTAAATAATTCAATTTTAGTATATGCTTTTTGAAACAAATCAAAATGTCAAAAGTATTAAAATGTCAGAACATACTAGAATACTTATTAGAAACAAAGTGAACTATTGCTAAAGACATATAAATTAATGGCAAATGGAAAACAACTAATAATCTATGGAAATATTATCATAATGAATTAGAAATATTATCATAATAAAAGAAACCAATATGGACAAAATATATCATTTGAGTACTAATAGCTAAGGTAACTAATATATAATCCATGTATTAATAGACCAAAAAGCATAAAGATGAACCTATAAATCTACTACATTTTGGTAACTAAGTTTATAAGACTTAAAACAAAATCAAATATTCCGAAGGTGTCAAGCATGTCTCATTTCTAAATCACTCAATGCTATCATTGATTGTGTCCCTTGTCTTTTGAGTGGACAAACTATAAAAAAAAATCACATTTATTTAAATTCATTTCCTTTCCCCTAGGTTTAAAAACAATAATTGAAATTTAATTTGTTACCTCACCCTCCCTTCCCCTCTTCCTATTTGTAATTTTGAAAAGCCATTAGTTTGGCATTCCATATGGGATTTATCCCAGTCTATTGTGTCTGCATTTGTATCTAGTTTCCGTTCTAGTATGATATCATGTATTCGTATCTGTATCTAGAACTAGTACAATATCCATATCCATACCTAGGGTCCCATTCTAGTATAGTATCCCATATCTATATTCGTATCCATACAATATCCATATCTGTATCCCAAGTTGTTTTTTGATATCAACGGCATTGGAGAGGCGGGATACAAAATATCAACGACTCTCAATTTTTGGAAGTTAGGGGGGGACAAAAAGGACATGACCCATCTTTTGAGTGGAAAGTACTACCACTTTAATTATCATTTCTAAATAATGATAAAAGTGATATTTTTATTCTTCACGAGTTGTCACCTCTTTTCCATTCATATGTGTTATACATATTTTTGATTCCCATTGTATTTTTCTAGGCTGTGATGATTGACTAAATATGAATGAAATCATATTTTTCTCTCAAAGGTTACTATCCTCTTTCTATGCTATTCTTGTAGCATTTGTTGAACTTATCAACATCATCTTATAATGTGATAGCCATTTTGGGTTGATACCATAAACCTGAAGTATGCTCACAAGTATAATATCGTTAGTGCAAGCTTGTTTGCTCATAGCAATTACCTTTGAGGTATACCTTTGAATCAATCATTATATGTTTGTATTGCTACAAAAATGTGTATTTTAGCATCTATATGGAAATTGAATGTTGATGAAGTATTTACATTGATGACATTGAATAACCCACTCATGGGACTTTCTTGATGTCAAGTTCTTCAACTTGTATTCATTCCAACTTTTGTTCATTTCAATTGGGATTTGGCACATCCCGGATATGAATTATGATAATTTTCCATTTACAATTTCAAAGAATAATTTTTAATTATAGTTATTCCATTGACAATTTAAAATAAATCTTATAGACAACATTCTTTGAATAAGTTTATACACTAATGTGCAATATGCCAATTTTATGCATATTGTTTATCATAGTTGTATTTTAGCCCCCCCCTCCCCCCAAGGTGCACATGATCATGTACAATTTTCCCAAAATCCTAACTATTGCATGAATATCATTTTAATAGGGAATAATCTGAATTTTTTAAATAATTTTTGAAGAATATTATAACAAAGAAAATTTCTTTTGGTATCACACATTTATACATCTATAATAATTAACATGTCTATTAAGTAGCCAAAATTTATAATTTGTTCATTTCAACATCCAAATCAAATGGAATTTGTTATAGAACTCTTTGAGAATGTCCTTATATATTAAGATCCTTGAATTGTGTATGACATTGCTTCATTGTATGTACAAAAAGAGGACTCTCAAGAAGATTCTAAGTTTTCACATTTGTAGTTGTTTCGTAAGATTACAATCAAACTCTAAGACACTAAGGGATTGATTTTATACCTCACAAACCTCCAAATGAGAACTTTCCACAAAAAAATTATAAATTGCAAACCATTGTGTTCATTGGAAGTGAACTTGATTTACCTCATTAATTTTTTAGAGTGGTTGGGTTTACAAAAATCATCAAGATTGAACAAATAATATATAAGTTTTAGATGAAAATTGATTTCAATGCAAAAAATGGCAACATGATGGCTTTTATACTCACTACTTCAAAAAAAAATTTGACCTCTTACTACTCTAATCTATATATTGTAAATCATGAAAAATTGAAGCCAATTTTTAGTTCAAATATGTTCACATTCATCCAAACAATTATTTGAATCTTACAAAAGGTAATTTTCTTTATGATGAATTTAATGTATTTGAACTAAATAATATATTTGGACAAAGATATAAACTAAAATTTACAAAACTTAAGAAAATAGTTTTTACGGGGTTAAAATACTTAAAACAAACATTGGTGAGATTTAGTCATCTCCTAAGTTTATATCGGGGGGTCCACAATTAGTTGTGTGAACAATACTTCCCCAAGTTTGGAGAAATGCTACTCACCCTTCCAACAAAATAAGAAAACTAGAATAGATTCAGTGAAGGCATAAAAAATGCCAAGTTGCAACGGTCTATGTAAAGAGTTTCAACATGTTTAAATAAAAAGCAAGGGGAAGACTCTACAATTATAACTCCCACATTATATAGACAAATTATAGATTTTGGAATCTAAATTTTCATCACGTACCTATATATTAGATTAGATAACCTAATGAACCTACTTCAGTGTAAGGTAGAACTACCCCATTTTTGTCAAATAGATATCTATAGAAGTGTCACCAACATCACCTCAAACTATTTGCATTGAATGTCGCCTCCTACTTTACAAATGGCATTTCATTCTTGTAAAGTAAAAAGCTTTTAATAAATGGTCAAGGTGTTCTCAAGGAGCTTCAAACATGAACCTATTGAAGACTTTGAAGTTTCTTTGAGCCTTGACTTTGAAAATTCATTGAAAATACAAAAAACTCTCCAAGTTTTCATTTTCATTTTTTGAATATTAATGATTTCCATTTGTGTATTAGGCAAAATAACACCTAATTGTGATTTTAACTCCATCTACAAACCAACTTAAATGAACAGTAATAAGGTAGAAACACCCAAAACTATCCTTGCACCCATTCATGCACAATAAATTTTCCTTGAAGTGTCCCTCAAAAGTGTCATTAAATTGTCCCCTTAATTAATCCCGAAGCATATAGTCTTCTCTAGAATTAACAATTTGAGAAAAAGTGTTATAAAGTGTTATTTGGAAGAATATTTTGCAATTGATGTATAAATGAAAGTTATAGGCTATGAGTTTTAGATTCTAGCTTCATGGTAAGATTCACCAAAGCTATCACCAATACTCTTTTTTTTTATAAAGTTTGACAAAAAAATCAAAATTCCTTCTAAATTTGATTACAAAGAAAAACATTATCATTTTTTGAGTAAAATTTGTTGGAATGAATTTGAAAATAATGATGTTTTCTTTACACAGTGATTTTGGGAATTTTCATGTTATTTAAATCTATGACCTCATTTTTGCAAATCTACTTTTGAATTAGAGTCAATGTAATTTTGGCTAGGTCAATGACTTGACATACCTTCACATTTGTAATTTTAGAAAAAAAATATGTACTCTAGTAACACCCAATCCAACCATTAGATAGGACAACAACTTGATAAAGTATCTCTACAAATTAGGATGACTTTCATTCAAGTAGTAATGAGGGTGAAACTTGAATTTCGATCTGTTAGTTGTCTTGAAAGTGGATGTCAGAGCGCTTAGGGATTAACTACGATTAGTTGATTGTTGATTAAATCATGTTTTGGTTTTAGATCCAGCTATATGATGGATTTAGTGGTCTACAGAGCTTCTACTTTGAAAATTCATAAAAATTACAATCCATATCCAAATTTTTTTTCCATTTTCATTTTTTAAATTCATGATTTTCAATTGCAAATACTACAAGAACAGTTTTCCTAGAGAAAGGTGCCTCCAACTATGCTGAATTGCTTCTATTGATGGTTTTAGGTGTTTCCACCGTAGTCATGTCGGTGATCACCCCGACTTAATGAAAAAAAAGAAAAAGGCGACCCAATCTACGGAAGGCACTCTGTGCCATTGGTCGGTAGTCAGAATCCTCGCTGGCATACCCCCTTATGATGGCTATGGAGGACGACGCCATGGCGATCGCCTCAACCTTTTCCGTCGCTCCCGCGCTCCGTCGGTCTTGAATCTGAGCCATCGCCGCTCCCCCTCACACGATTTCTATAGAATCCGTTCGTATTTCCGAGCCGTGGCCGACGACAACTGCTGCGGAGCGTGCATTGCTGCGTTTGAATGTAGCATTTTCTTGTCAGGTTTGAGATTTCTCCTTGGGCAGCGGATTCAGTTGAGTTTTTTCGGTCATTTTAGCTGCAAGATGGCTCTTTCTAGTCTTTTTTAGTATTCCATGTTGTGATCGCTAAGGATTTCAATAGCAACGCACTGAAGTTTTTTGTTTTGTTTTGTTTTGAAAAGTTAATTTCTGAAAGTATTTTTGTTCAGAACTCGAGATCCGTAGTTGGAAACAGTCGTGACTTGTGCGCATTTCTTTGCTTCGGCTTGGTTCCGTGGAAATTACGGTTTGCACGCGCGGCTTGGTTTGTGTTTCCTTCATTAACTTGAGCTTAGTGGAAGTACTCAAAATCCGACTGGGATATTTGAAAACGGGATTACGCTCGTTTTGTTGAATGCAATTTAGGGATGTTACCGTTGTTCGTTATGTGTTCCTTGCGTGTCGGATACTAGGTTCAATGCTTTGGGCGGAAAAATGGCAATGAACACTAATACTTTACTTATCAACGCGCTGAGGTGATTGATTTTTAATCTTGGTTAATTATTCTTTGAGCACATTCTTTGCTCAAAGGTCGAGAAGCGTAGGTTGGAAAAAGTCTTATGTGCAAGTTGTTGCTGTTCTTTGCTTTTGCGCATTCTGTGGCGATTTATGGTGATTTGTAGGGTGATCGGACTGCTTCTGTGTTCTTGTTGGAAATACGCTTCAGAGACGCGGCTTGGTTTGTATGACGTCTATTAGTGGAAGTGCTCAAATTCTGGCTTGTATATTGGCAATCGTGAATGCGCTCGATATTGACGTCCTGAAGAATTTTTTAACTTAGGGATTTACCATTTTATCATATTTCTGTTTCTAGGTTCATTGCTTTGTGCAGAGCAGAGGCAATTGAAACAGAGTCTGGATTTGCAAGGTTTGGTTTGTACGACGAGGATTTAGTCCGGAGGCAAATTATTAGTCTGTCTTCCTGTTGATTCAGCTTTGTGAATACTTTCTTGCTGAAGACCTGCTATTTCTGTTTAGCGTTCGATCTTGGTCTTATGAATGGATCAGAGTTTCCTGCCCGGAAACTCTCGGAGCATGGTGAATGTAGGCCGAGTGATTTTTCTCCTCTAATGTGTTTACCAGAGGTGACTTTCTCATTGAAATGGCATAAGCATCACCGCAGACTTGCTGGTTGTCTCTAAGTAGAGTGCAATATGAGCAATTGCGGGTCCATTACTTGTTTGCAGGACGTTTCAATCGGTGTCTATCCTCGTTATTTGGTTACTACTGGTATGCACCATGTGATATTTCTTTGCTTTACTGGCCTCGTAGGTCTTGATCGCTTTGAGGCAAGATGATGAAAAAGCGGAAAGATATCTTGGAAATTGATCGGGAGAGTGTCATAGTCATCCCCAAGTCAAAGCTCGTTGATGGTTTGAGCAACCTCATAGGTAGGCTCTACCGATCTCCTCAACCAACCGTAGGCGTTTTCTTCAACATAGCAGGCAACGCTCACGTCCAGTTGGTTGGAATCCATGTCCTGCAGTTTATTAGCAATTCTTTAGTAGAAATTCTTCTTTCACACCACAAAATTGCATCCTATAGAAACCAATTAAAGGCACGATTGCTGATTCAGATGTATGTGTCGCATTGAAAGGTGGCTTTCGTCTTGCTTGATGATGTTGAAACCGCACTTTATGACAGGGCCGGATGAGAGACCAGAGTTCAGAGTTTTGTGCGGACGAGTTGAATCGACTATTCGTGCTTGGTACAACTACGACTTTGAGGACTTGAATGTAAGATGAGTTCCGGCCTTCACGTAGGTCTGCCAAATTTCGTTCAATTCTTCGTCACGCTTGACTTTTTCACTGTGTAGAAGAAGGGACTGGAATCAATATGCTCATCTTCTGGATAACTTCGATCCAAAATTTGTCAACCTTGTATTTTGGAGGCTTTCTAATTCACCTGATCATTAATACATCTCATTAACACTCTTCTTCTAGCTGCTCCTACTTTTTTTAAATCAGATGTATGGGAGAAATAGACTGATTCTTCAGCTCGCTCTTTTACCTCTATTGTGAGCTAGAAAATGAGATTTGGCAAGGAACTCGAGGTCGATCTCAATCATCAGTGACTGATATTGATTGTATCTTACGATTAAGTTGATCATACTGATTAATTGGCAAAATTTCAGCAAGCTACTATCTATGGCATGCTAATAAATGCTGAAAATATTCTTCAGTGAAGATATCAGCGGAGTTGGGTGGATCAGACCATTCCGATTTCGGTTTGTGAGGCTGATCTTTCGAAATTTTGTTTTTGCAGCAGCTTTATTCTCTGTTTGATCCTGTCCATGGACGAAGGAAGTTGCAGCAGCGGGAACTCAGTCCTGCGCAGGTGGATAAGTTGGAGCAGCGCTTCCTGAAGATCTTGTTCCAGGTGCACTTGCGTTGACTTTGCACTTCATCCATACTATTTCATGATACTAGTGGTTTTCTATGTGTCAATTGGAGTTCTTCCTCAGGCCACTGTAGCAGCTTAGAGTGCCGGAGCTTGTAATAGATTTTCATGTATGCATGGAAATATATTGAACATGCTGTGATTCATATTCAATTATTGTAAGACTGGTCCCTTTCGAGTTGTCAAGGTATGTACACGTGGGCTTGACTCAAGTTTCAAATGAATATTAGGTGATGGAAAAGAGCAACTTTCAAATACTCAATGATGCCGAGGTAGCACTGGCACAGGCAGGCCAGTATCTCGTGAACATGCCAATTGCGGTTGACAAATCCAAGGTGCTGCAACGCAAGAAAGGTTTCGAACAATGATTTGCATACTTGTAGATTATAGAATTCGCCAGGAGAAACACTATTTTGAAAGAAGTCGAGGCTTCTGCGGGTTTATCTGACTAAATGGATGTGATGGTGGCCTGGTGTCTTGCAGTTGGACAAAAAATTGTTTACTTCGTACTTCAAGGAAAATAAAGTTGACGAAGTGCCTTCTTATGCGGATCAGGTATTGAGTTCACGTCCTCCAATCGAATCTCAAATGTTTCAAAAAAGTAGGAGTGCATGCAATTTGAGGTGTTCGCTCTAAGATTTGGACTTACGGAACAGGTGAAATTAAATTTTACGTTATTTTTGTCAATTAAAAAATACTCAAAAAATGAAATATAGCATAGTTTGGGTGTCATAGTTATGGCAATAACAGTAGCCATACTAGTATTCTTTATTTTACCCTGATGTTTAATATATTTCATCATTTCATGTTCATAGTACGTTATTTTTCGACGTGGAATTGGAATCGACAAAACAACAGATTACTTCGTTATGCCCAAGCTGGATCTCCTCCTCGAACGCTCTTGGAATTGGATTCTCGGAAAATTGGGGTGATGCTCCTACTCTAGTCATGAAGTCTATATCTCTAGTGTTCTGAGTAAGGTCGATGATGACTGTTTTTATTTTTGCTCAGCTTCTCTGTATATGCATCAGGCTGCATAAGGTGGAGAATGAGGAAGTCGTGCATGTACACTCTCTGTCAAGAAAGCGATCACAGATCCAGGAAACATCGGGAGATGGTGTACAGAAAGAAGAGAGTAGTTCAGGATCTAATGGTACTGAACTTCGATTTGAACGCATTCGAATCCAGAATATGGATATCAGGTGAGCGGAGATGATGATTTTGCCTCAAAGTTTAATGTTAACCATCCAAGTCTCTCTCGCCATACTCAACTAAATATCTTGAATAGTTGGTTGATTACAAGTATTTCAGACACTCTTGAAGTTAGGGTTCATTTCGGAATACTATCTGTTGTCTTGTTCGATCTTGGCCTTTCTACCATTTTATTATCCTTTGCCATTCGTGTGCTTAATGGGGAACCATGGAGTTGTTAGGAATAGAATCTGGTAATGTAGAAGGTGTCATCCTGATATTCAGGCATTATGATGCTAATACTTTCTGGTACTCTTGGCACAGTTTCAAGAATCTCTTCACCCAAAATACAGTGCAGGAGCCAACGTTTGACCGTATGATTGTGGTTTACAGGTAACATTTTTATGTCTCTTATAGATAGAAGTGCAGAACGTAGCTAGGAGAGAGGCTCTACATTTTTGTAGTTGTACGCATCGAGTGTCTGGACATCATGTTTCAATTGCATGATGCTTGGAAGTTTCATCGTCATTAGCTAAATGCCATGCTGTAGTAGCTTATTTTCTCCATGTAACAACATAGATGTTTATTTATGATGATTTGTCCTCGAATTGAAGTCAAACTGGACATGCCTTTCCATGAGCAGGGGCGCCTCTAAACCGCATCATATTCTCGATCCCCTGGGAGATCGATCAATTCACATCAGACATTTCCGAAACATACCTTTGGCAGATATGGAGCTTGTTCTTGTAAGTTGATAATACAAACGCACCAAACAAGATGTGTGCTTATAATATTCTTGTACATGTAATATTTAGGCAGGCATAGCACGCATCCTTCTCGTATGGGCATTTGATTGATTGGAGCATTTTAATCCGTGGTCTCTCAGATTGCCGAATTATTAATACTGTTATTTGTTATTCTCCTGCTTCCATGTTGTCCAAGACATCTAACAGAAATTAGCCTCAAATAAAACATTAGTGGAAGTTGTTCTAGATATTTACTTTTTTCTGTGTGCTTCAGCCTGAGAAGAAGAATCCAGGTTTGACACCAATGGACTGGGTTAAATTATCTATATCGGCAGTTCTAGGCCTGGTAAGTCTTACGTTTCATTGACGTATGAATTTCCTCTTTCTGAATGTTGTCCTAGGTGTGTCGCAGTGTGATGCAGATTCTTTTTGTTGACCAAAGTACCGCCATTCACCTGTTTCATTGCTGAGCAGGTTGCATTGGTTGGATCAACGGAATCAGGAAAGGGAGACTTCATGGTGCTCATTGCAGTCCTGGGTGGCATTATTGGTTATATTGCAAAGATATATTTTACGTATGTTCTTTCTTCATCTTAAACCTTGCCTTTTCCCAATGTTAATAGAATTGGCAATGAAAATGTTTGGTGTCGTAGTAGCCCTTTGCTTGTCGATTCCCTTAAACCGTTGAAACTCAGGAGCATTAAAAAGCCTTTTGTCAGCGATGGTCAAAGATTATTTGGTTTATACCATCGATTCAGTTGCTATTTTTTTCTTTCTATTTTTCTGCTGAAGCATATTTTAGCATACACACTTGAAAGCATCATGGGTGTATTGTTCCAAGAAGTGAATTCTCAAATAAGGTGAGAGTACACCCATGACACTTTCGTTGCCCGTCACATGAATCACAATCGTCCGATTGGTTTTGAACTTAAGTATCCTGTGAAATTAACTAAAATCAGTTTTTTATGTTCGCAGATTCCAGGCCAATCTCGTTCTGTATCAGAATCTCATCACAAAATCCTTGTATGACAAGCAACTTGATAGTGGAAGGGGAACTCTACTTCATCTCTGTGACGATGTCATCCAACAAGAGGTTCGATGTCACCTTCACTACATCTTTGCTTGCAGGCTTATGTTTTTTTCTTGTGAATATCTTCCTGTGGTGCCATATTAGTGGACCGAAGTATTTCTTCTGCTATGAACTCTTTTCTATTGCTCTGGGGGATATTATGTCTTTCACGTGAGTACTTCGCCTACCTGAAGCGACTATCCTTTGTGTGGCGGCCAGCCCGGTTACTTTTCAGTTCATAGTCGACCAATTCTTTTAAGAGAACCTCCCTGTCCGCGTGACTGCATTAATCTTAGACACTTATGACTGTTAAACTATGTTTCTGTCCTTTTTATCTATTACTGTGTATTTGCTTGAACTCATGTGCTGCTTGGGCGTCAGGAGAACAATTACGTGGAAAGTTTGTTATATATATATATATATATGCGTTGTTTATGTATGACAGTTAATGGCAATGCGAATTCGCGGAAGTGTAGTCACTCGGTGGTACATGTCCGTATCGCACTAATAGTTTGGCATGATCCATGCTGAAATATTCTACGGTACTGACATTTTAGCGTTGGCCTGCAACTTACGATAGCAGAGAACCACAATACTTTTTGTTGTGCAGGTGAAAGAAGTAATCATGGCGTACTTTGTCTTAATGAGTCAAGGCAAAGCTACTGAGCAGGTGTGTAATAAACCGAGCATGTTCCCGAGAGCAATGTATTTATCTGGGCAATTGTTACTTGCGACTCTAATGTTTAATAGGTTTTGATTTCCTCCATTAATTTTCGTTGAGTTCCAATTCTTCCCTTTTTGTTACGAGTTTGTGGCGATACAGGCGGAAATTGTAAATTACTGCTTTGACAGTAATAACATCCATAATTCGGTTGTGAAACAGGAATTAGACAAAAGGTGCGAGGATCTGATGGCCTCAAAATTTGGTGAGAAATGTGACTTTGATGTAGAAGATGCATTGGAGAAGTTGGAAAAGCTGGAGATCATCACTAAAGTAAGTCACTTGGCACTTGATGTCCTCATTAACCTTGTCCGCTTCATTAGATCTTTACTTCTAGATAAAACATAAAAAAACGTTTCATGTCGTTATAGATAAATGTCGTAGGTTGTCTATACCCATTGATTTTGACTTTTCGTGAATCAAATTATTGGTAATTGTTGTTCTCTAGGGTCCTGACCAAACGCCTTCTTAGTCGCGTCCATCCTCAAAAGATTTAGGCCAAAGATTTAGGTCTTGAGTTTTAACGTTTTCCTCGAATAAAACTAAGATATCCTCAATCTTTTGCAACACCAGCCGTTTGCTACCAGCTAGAATTGACCCAAATATGACATTTGTTCAACCTCAACATTAATTTTCAAGGACCGATGGAAGTTGAAGAGTTATTTGAAGCAATTATTGAGAGTTGAAGCATTTTGTTCTGCAAGGATGTTCCAATGAAGAGTAGTCTAGTGTCAATATTAGGCGTTCCGATGACCTCAAGTTTGAAAATTCGTACGATATGCATACAAACTCTAAAAATTCTCAACCCAATTGCATTCACTTTTGCTTTAATTTGCTAACATCGTGACATGATATTTTTCCCGAATTGTGTTCAGAATTGATGGTTTGAAAAAAAGTGTCTTTTAGGTGCGGATACCTTAGTCACTGCTGCTTAGATTCTGATTTATTAGGCTGTTCAAGTATTTACCCCAAGGAATTGCTACATTTTGATACTGGGTACTTTTTCACTTGAACCGAGAATTTCTTTTTTCTTTTTTTTCTTTTTAAGGAAGTTTTAGAGCACTTGTGCTTTAGTCTACTGCGACAACAGCTGATGTCACATTGCAAATATGTTTCTAAGAGGTGGCGATGGATACTAATCTCTTCAGGATGTGAATGGAAAATACTTTCATCAACCTTTGAGAAAGGCCAACGAAGCTATTGGAGAAACCACTGATGAGCTTGTGAGGAGAAATGCCGGCAGGCATCGATTTGAAATCAGTTGAGAATTGTCTACATAGAGAGTGTTGAATGCTGCAGGCTTGTGTAAGGGCTTCTAAATTATAGCAAACTTGTGACGAGCAAAATGCTTTCCTTGAAAGTTTCGAGGCAATCATCTTGTATAGTTCTCGGTGCTACATGAGTGCAGTATGTAGTGTATTTCAGTTCTCATTAGCATCATTACTGCGTTTCTTAGAATTCTATAAAGTTTTTTTCGTTGTTTCGTTGTACCGATTGCCTTCGCATTTAAATTTTGCTTCTCGTAATCTTTTACTTGTGAGCTGAGCTAGAAACCAGTTGCTTTTGCGGTTAAATAGTGTATCTGGAGGGACTGGTCATTCAGACCTACTCAATAGATATTCCCGACATTGCGAAATGATGAAACTTACTGCAATGGAACTTTTCTACTAAACTTTCCTTTCAGCATGATCGATAGAACCAGATGAAATCCATAACCTTCCTTCAAGTGAACGATGTGACAGTTACCAAAAAATCAATGAACGTGCACTTCGCCTTCACAACTTGAACTTGGTACAGAATTCTGAGAACCCAATTGTCAAATTCTAATCCTCATGATGTTGTCAATGAAATTGTGGAGGCCTTACGAAACCTTTGACCCTCCACTGAGCAGGCGGCATTATTGGAGCTGGATTGTCTTATTTTTTTAAGTTGGTTTGTATCTTCCGATTGCTTCACCGAAGCCATCGACCTTTCTGATCACCTCTCCTTGCGCACTGGAGATCAAAGATTTGATCTGTCTTGTTTCTTTTATAGAATTTCAGTTTTCGGAATTTGGTGCCGATACCGTCTTTTTCGTTGTTTGTGAAAGGCATTTTTGTCCTAATGTTCCTCAGGAAGTGACGTCTCTTATGCAATGGGCGCGTTTCCTCCTTGACCACAGTGCCTTGGAGACAATCTCTTGTGTTATACTACGTATATGGTTTAGAGTTTAGGATTTATTTTGGAGGTTTCGGGGTTACTTTTTGTAATTTTAGTGGCTTAGGATGGGTTTACTAATGTTCATGAATGACGGCACTAATTTTCTTCCAGATATCTCAATTACGTTGTAGGTGAAGCGACCCTGTTTTGACAACTGCTGCACGATTTCTTGATGTGCGCTTTCTGTTGAAAAGACGATGTGCACTACTGGCTTTGTGTGTCGTGCAGAAAGTTTTTCAACTTTGCTCTTCCTTGGATTGCTAGTGTTTCCCACTTGTAGTCGGCCTTGTAGTTCTTTTGGCGCAAACGCTTGCAAATGCTTTTGAAATCATTCAGTCCGTGATGTTTTTGTCTGCTTCTTCATGAGAATTGCAGTGGGACGCACGGGTCTTCCACTGTGCTCCACATGCTGCCGATTTCCATTTCTGAGAATGCAATTCACTCTGTCCACAACAAATCAATATCAATACTCCACTGATTTCATATTGTTGAGACAACATACAGTACTCGAACAGTATTTGACGAATTAAACGCCCCGCATACAAGCTGAAACGAACTAAAATTCACTACACTTAGTTACAAAGACATCTATCAGAATATGGCAATTCTTTTCGGTTATCGTCCAATTTCACTCACCAGCTGCAAACTATATACTTGCACTTTGTTGCTGTCAAAGCAAAAGAAATTCTAATTTTGGATGTTGGAAACGCCGCTAGCCTGCACTTCTGTCTTTGCAACACTTACCGCACAATTCGCTTATTATTGACAACTGTGGAAGCGCTCCTACGTTAATGGCAATGCCAGCCCAACAAATAATTAAGAGCGCCCACACTAGTCTGAAATGTACATGTCTGCAAGATTGCTTACTTCTTGGTTAAGACTCTTTTGCTAGTGGTGGGCCTACAACAGCTGCTCATTAAATGGCCATAACAGTTCTCTTACCACCTACAGTAGCCACATCAATTGCCACCTCGGTTCAGTTCGGTACACTAAATGCTGAAATTAGGTTGCCTTAACCCTGGAACGTCCAGACTCATCTCCAAAATTGATGATTTGAGATAAATCATTGTAAAATGCTATTTAGAAGCATATTTTGGAATTGACATACAATCAAAAGTTGTACACTGTGAGATGTAGATTTCATCTATACTATTAAATTCACTAATGCTATCATCAATATTTTTTTATAAATTTTAAAAGGGAAATGTTTTTGGACGGGATAGAGCAAGGTCAATGAGGGAGCTACAAAATTAATAGAATGTGGTGAAAGCCTGTTACTACCCTACAGTGCCGCTACAGTGATGACAGAGTATATGAAAGTGTAAACTAATCAGTCATAGCATCATGCCATGCAACTCAATAAGAAAGACATTGCACATTTTGATACATGGTATTGTAGCATGTGCAGGTTCACTGGGTGATCAAAACAAAGAGCGAAAGAAATGTTGCAGAAGAGGTGAGAGTGAAGTGGATAAGAAATTTAGAAAAAAAGAATAGCAAGAACCAAAGAACTGAATACACTAATGGATGACACACTTCAGTGATGAAGCTAGACCTTGACAAGTACCTTGACAAGTACAGGAGCTTTTTACATGCAATTGACCTCTGAAAGCATGTGGCGGAAATTGTGACTACTGTTTCTTCTTATGCAAAATCCACGAGTGTTCTTCAAGGTGTATAAATTAAAGTTCATGAATGCAAGAGACAGCTGCCTTGTTGCTCTTACCTCAAAAAGATTATTTTCACAATAGAGTGTTGGGCAAGCTCACACATTGTTTATTGCAAGATCAAGTTGTTGATTGGGTGCTAGTTTCAAGGCGCTTCTTTTTAGTATGAAGTGCAATAGGAAAATGCATCATTGAATGTGTAGAGTGGCATAGAAATTCTAGTTATGAGTCCTCCATAGTTTACAAGGAAGTGTTTCTAACTTTGTACTCTCCTTGCCTGGCCTTCTACATATAACAATAGCTAAAGGTCTACAATTTTGATGTCTTTGCATTCAATGTGGACATCTCTGCATTCAAGATGTAGCTGGCATGCTAGTGCTTTCAAAATTGTAAATTGATGTCTAAGTATTGGGAAATGACAAGTGTAAGTAGCTATGAAGAACTACCAACAGCTCTATAACCAATTTCCTATTTCCTTGTGTACGAGACATTCAATAAAATACAAAGAAGCAATGAATAGAGCTGACGTAGTGTATCAGTACAGTCTTGGATTGCCTAGTGAGGAGAAAGAAATTAAAAAAAAAATTTAGACCTGAGCAATGGGCAAAGCAAAATTTCTACATTTCTAGAGACCTCTTACAATTCCCATTTATCCTAAAATATTGACATCAAATTCTATAACTGTGCATGCAATGTCCACTGCTAAACATCAAAACTAAACTGTAGAAAAAAAGATGGATGAAAAACTGTCTTCCTCAATGAGATACGAGACTTCTTCTCTGTGTGTTGTCCCAAATATGGACATTGGCACGTTTAGGGGTTAACCCCTGAATGTTATGATTCATCTCTAGAATTGACAATTTTAGAAAAAACATTATAAAGTGCTATTTGAAAGCATATTTTGGAATGGATATACAAATAAAAGTTGTAGATTTTGATTTGTAGATTCCATCTGTATGGTTAGATTCACCAATGCTATCACCAATCTTTTTTTATAAATTTCGATGGAGAAATTCCAAAATTCCTTCAAAATTCAATTACAAGCAAAATATTATCATTTTTTGAGTAAAATTTGTTGTAATGGATTTGAAATGAGTTTCTCTTGACATGGTGATTTTTTGAAATTTTTGTGTTCTTCAAATCTATAACCTCATTTTGGCAAATCTAGTTTTGAATTAAAGTCAATGCAGTTTGACCACTTGACATACTTGGATATTGGTAATTTTAGAAAAATATGTACTCTAGTGACACCAAATCAAACCCTTAGATAGGACAACAACTTCGTAACATATCTCTACAAATTAGAATAACTTTCATCCAAGTGGTTAGGAGGATGAAATTCCACTTTCAATTTGTTCATCGTCCAGAAAATGGACATCGGAGCGCTCAAGGGTTAAATTACTATAACTACTAATATAAAATTAGGGAAAGCTCCAAGAGTTGAGGTGTTCCTACGTTAAAGACTGTTAACCCCCATCAAAATCACCACAAATGGAGTATCTTAAAATGAACACAATCAAGAGGATAAGGCTTACCAAAACATTCAAAAGTTCAAAAGTTCATAGTAACAAAAATAATAATGCTTGTGGTGTGTTTTGGTCATAGATCCAATGAACTTCAAATTGATGCAAAAACTTCAATTCCTAGATAAATTTTTGTACCAACAAAATGGATAAAAACAACAACTTGGACTACTTTTACTTCATATCATAGGTTGAGGTTGAAACCCAAAAAATCATTGTCGACACTAAAATCAGCTTCGAAGTACCATTAATTCACAAATATTTCACAAAGGGTGTCTCTTCTTACTTGTCCCACTTTGAAAACCATTAATTCACAAATGTCTCATTCAATGAGGTTGAACTTCATCTGATTTGTAAATTTTGTTGAAGGCACTAACACTGCATCATAGGTTTCACAAATGGTCAGTACATTGTACACTCATAAACTTCTATAAAAATTATCCAAAACTTCAAATGGGGGCGTCACAACTGGAGTTTGCACGGTAAATCAAATACCTGGCATACATTCAGGTCAGTTTCCTTATTAAATACTTAGGAGAAAATTGGAACATGTTTGGAATATAAAAAATTGTACAACCAACTTGTTCCTGGAAATCTAAGAAGTTTTCATTGCTGTCGATTTTGAATACCCCAGAAATTCTTCTTCTTTCAGAAAGATTAGAAAGAGGAACACGTTTATTTATGAAAAGGATAACTCAATCCATTTCATCAAAATGAAAAATTCAAAAAATTCAAAGGACTCACATGTTGGAAGCCAGGAAAATCACTATTAAACATGTCAAATTGTTGAAATCCAAAAATGAAATTATTTCGACACAAGGTTATTAGGTTAGGGTGCTCAATTTGACATGAGCAGACGGTAAGTACTTTTTTTAACCCCTAAATGGTGTGAGTCTTCTCCAGAATTGACGATTAGAGAAAAATCATTGTAAAGTGCTATTTCAAAGAATATTTTGGAATTGATGTACAAATTATGAAAGCTGTAGATTTTGAGTTGTAGATTCCATCCAAATGTTTAGATTCAGCAAGGCTATTGCCAATATTTTGAAAAAATTTGAAAAACAAATTCATAATTTCTTCTAAATTTGAGTACGAACAAATCATTCCCGTATAATTTTTTGAATAAATTTTGTTGAAATGGATTTGAAACGAGGTTCTTTTGGCATGGTAATATTTTGAAATTTTTGTGCTCTTAAAATATATGACCTCATTTTGGCAAACCCAATTTTGAACTTGAGTAGTTGAGTCAATGCAATTTTGGCTTGGTCAACCACTTGACATACTTGCACATTTGTAATTTTAGAAAATAAATATACTCTAGTAACACCAAATCCAACCATTTGACATGACAATAACTTGATAAAGAATCTCCACAAATTAGGATGACTTTCATCCAAGCAGTAAGGAGGATGAAACTTGAGTTTCAATGTGTTCATCGTCTAGAAAATAGAGAGCTTAGGGATTAATATGCAGGAGGAAACCGCTTCAGTGAGAGCTCTCAGTGCGTCCAACTGCGAGAAATTGATCTCAGCACTTCAAGTAGGCCAGCCATGCTCAAGAAACCTTTAGTCGCCAGGAAGCCACACCAAACAAACATCCAACGCCAGTATACAGTGAGAAGGGAGTACCCCAACGCTTGTTCGAAGGTCATCACAAAGACCACGATAACCAAACCGAAGAGTAGAGTCCGCGGTGGCCATTGTTTTCGTTGATCGACCTCGGAATCGTCTCGATGGCAGTTTGCCCTCAAAGCCATGATATCAAGATCTTCTCTTGCCGAGACGGCCGTCCTGAGACACTGCATGCATGCACCGCAGCAACCAAATCCTGATTAGGCCAGGACACCCTGAACTTATTACCTTCCAATTCAACCCTAAAAGCTTACAATCTGCCAGAAGTTGACAGGAATCAAGCAGAGTAAATCAAGCCAGGTCATGAGAAAACGAGGCGCACCGGGTCCTCGGAATGCTTCTCAAATTCCAAGGCACAAGATTCCGCGCTGCGCAGAATCACAGTCCAGCCGACGTAGTAGCCGAAGAACGAAAGAAAGTTGGAGTGCCAGCGATATGTTGTAGCCAGCCACGTCAAATTGTAGGTCCAGAGGATGGGATTTTCAATGAGCGAGGAAGACAGGACGACCAAGAGAGAGTTATTGACCATCTGGTCGTCAAAGAAAAAAGGTCGCCTGTCCCAACCAAGCCAAAAACGACCGAAAACTGCTGTGAAGCACGGGAGGACCGCCCACAGTATATTCCAAGGTTGGACGATATCCAGAACTTCGTTCGGCTTGAGACGCAGAGAGTTCTTCAGTATCTCCTTGAGTCCAGTGCACAAATTGTCGTCTTCGGATGCAATCTCCATGCATGAATTCAGCATGGACTGAACTTCGAAACCCATATACTTCAAAAAATTCTCTTTCCACAAATTGTAGTCCAGTTCGTGGTCCGACAGATTAAAAAAAGCATGTGCTAAACTAAAGTCCTCTGAGATGCTCGATCGATGTCTAATGGTTGGAACTCCAGGTCCAGTTAGTCTGTAGAAGTGGATGCCGGCCTCCCCAGACGATGGGCCATGCTTCTCGGCCTTGTACCATTTGTCGCCAACAGTTCGAAGGAGGAGGACATCTTGCCGAGCCACTTTATAAACCCGAGTCCCGTGCTGAGCAACCGACCGGATGCTGTGCAGCGGGGTCTCCACAATCCTCATCTCCGAGATCTTTTGGTGGAGATCCTTCGAGTCCACAGGTTGGTTCACGTATAGCTCCTCGGAAATAGAACGAGAACAGAGGACGAAAAGAAGGGCCGCAAGAACCGCATGAATGAAACTGCAAAGAGATACTGCAGCCAAGATCTCCTGAAACCCGTGAAAGACAACCTGCAGGAGAAATGAAGGTAGTCCGAAATTAATGTACAGTCCTGACTAATAGGTAATTTCTACTTTGTAGATTCTGGCCACCGTTAGTACGATTATGGAACAGATGCTGCAACTTAATGCCACAAGAGGATCAAGGCACTTCAACGGATTGAACTTGAGTACCTTACTAATCATGAGGATTGGTGGTGAGTCAGGTGTGACTCCTCCCTCGAATTCCCTACCTGCAAGTCACCGCAACAGAACTCACCATAACTAACTCACCATGACAGAAAAAAAAGGAACCCAACATATTGCTGACAGTTTTCGAAACCACATAGGATCCAATTCAACAAGGTGTAGGGTATCAAATAATTTCCAGGTTTAAATCTAGTGCCCCTTGAATCCCTTCATCTTCTGGTGTTTCAATTCCTGCTTGTAGCCCAGTTCACCAATTAAGGACGAAGGAGAACACTTTGGACTTTCAAGCAAAATTTTGATAGGTGACTTTAGTTAGTAATTTCAAATTTTCATAAGAAATTTTGAGGATTCCTCCTGACCCCTAAAGGACCATGGGATAGTGAAGATGTGTTACAAAATACAATTGAATATTATAACTTAATGATGACTCTCACACAATAGTTGTAAAATATGATCCATAGATTATATTCATGTGGTTAAATCAACAAGTACACAAACCAATATTTTGCAATAATATTTGAAGCCAAAAATTGAAAATTCCTTCTAAAATCAATTGTAGATTGAGTATTTGTGACTTTTTACAAGATTGTTTTCCCTCCAAGTTCAAAAATGTTAAGTTCTAATCATAGTGATTTAAAAAAATTTTAATTTTACCTTTCTAGTTAGCTCATTTTTGAAAGGGTCACTAATTGAACTAGATTTTTTTAAATGCATTTTTTGCATACATGGGATGAGTTTGCAGTCATCTATTGTTCAAAATTTGAACACCTAGCCCTTACGAGGCTAATCATCACGCTCCACATGTAAAGGATTTTTTTTTGTGTCATTCCAAATAAATACTGCAAAAGATGTGTAAGTTCTTAAATTTCCAATCTTAGGGAGTGCTAGAAATAATTCTTTTCAAATTTCATTATACAAATTTGACATCCAAATGGTAAGTTTGAATAATTTTGTTCTTATTGATGAAATTAAAGCTATGAAGAGGATTCTTGTGTTAGCAGGCAAAGAGGGTAGAAATTCCATTGAAAGCTACAATCTTGCCCTACATTCTTGCTCAGCTGTGGAAAGTCCTACAATAGAAATATGGTATAAAAGGGAACTACCAATACTGACTTCCAAAGAAGACTCTACTTTCAGTTGGCCGATAAGAGGTGAAACGTATGAGCAAGAGTGCAATACACAAGGATCCTCAAACCACCTGAATTGCGAACATCCTCCTCTGCTTGCGGTTCTACATTCCGCCCCACGTCATCAGAGGCAATCTCCCCCTGCACGAAAATCATGTCGTTAAAAAACAATGAATGCAACCACGCAGGAACGGAAAACACGAGGCGATTTGCAACAAGTACGTTCCCATTGCTAACACATAAACAGGCTAGACTCAATAACTGCTCAAGGTTATTATTCAGAAACCCTCAAAGCACAGCAGACGCAAATATTCTACTAGAAATAATCACGTAGATGGTCAATTTCATTAAACTGGCGGTATGATGATGAAATGGCGCAACATTCCATTAAAATGGCGCAGAGTATGTCAAAAATGGCGCATGGCATATGCCATTTTAATGAAATTGCCCATGTAGCTAGATGTACAAGTCATACTTAAGGAAATAACATCATCAATCATCTAGAGAACGTGGCGTCTTACCTCAGGAGAGGATGGAAGGCTCTGGAAGTCCCCGAATCCGTCATCACCTTGGTGAATGCCAAGTTCCGACATGGTCACAGCCACAGTCTGCACATGTATCACAAGATTCATATCAAATATCTACCACACTAGTAGAATGAAGTTGCAAAGCATCTCTACAAATCTCTAAGTAGCGATCGCTTAGGGTCTAGACCACATGTACAACTGCCATCATCAAGCAAGAAACAGAGTAACACTACATAGCAGCTACAGACATGGCAGATTGAAACAAGACAATCCAACTTATCTCGAGATGAGAAAGATTGAGAAATGCCACAAAAAATCTGCTAATATCATTTGTTCATTAAGGGAAAGTCAGATTGAAGTGAAGCTCTGCACTGCTAGGATTGCCAGGATGCCCATTCCGATGCATAACTACGTGAGCAGGTTACCGAAATCCTTCGCAAATCAAAACACAAAGACTCTATATATGCGGCTCTAAAGATCGAATTTCACGAGACCATGAACAGCAACTGGCATGGCCGCCAGCAAGACCTGAATCAGAGAACTCTCGATGGGCCGCTTCTCCAATCGCCAAGCATCGATCGCTCGCTCCGTGTGAAGCCTCGAGAGAATTGTCGAGGGTGGCGTAACGAATTAGGCGCAGCTAGTTCTGACCAGGATCAGTACGTTATTGACCAACGTTGGGGACCCATTTTCTCGGACCCCGAAATCGGGAAC
Organism: Straminergon stramineum; assembly: GCA_963920665.1. Classification (NCBI taxonomy): domain Eukaryota; kingdom Viridiplantae; phylum Streptophyta; class Bryopsida; order Hypnales; family Calliergonaceae; genus Straminergon; species Straminergon stramineum. Next base: position 38,346,633 of record OY987263.1, on the reverse strand, counting down.
CCCCCAGCCAGCATTGCAGCTTCTCCGTTGCCCAGTGTCCGACTGTCGGTAAGTAATTCATACTCCACCTTTCAAAATTAGTTCGTTCATTCATTATTTTTTCAATATTTTAGACATGATTGCTTTTTGTGAAGTAGTTCCATTATTAGCAGGAATCTAGAATAACTTACCGAACATTTGTTGACTTCAAGTGAGCTTGTGACGTTGCATTGTATTCGTAGCCACCGACCAACATACAATAATCATCGTAACTCCAGTGATCAGTCAAGGGGCAAGAACAGAAGCAGCAGATGGTGTGCAAGGTCATACTTTCTTGAAATAGAAATTTCCTGACAGTCTTTCAAGTTTGCACCGTCAGATTAAAACCCCGCCATTCAATTACAACCGGGTCTTCATCCAGATGAACCTGAATTCCCTCCGGCCACGCATCCAGCCAGGGAGGCATTATTCCTCCAAGCGGTAATGATCCAAGCTGGTTAACGTACAATGTTATGGACGTTCATTTGTAAGGTAGGAGTCTCGATAATCGCTCATCTAAGGGCTGGTCAGCCTTTTTCATGTATGTCCCTCGATGGGAATAATTTTTAGCAGTCATTTTTCAGACAAAGAAAATTAGATGCGGAATGTAGCACAAGTGGTTTCATATTTTTCGAAGCATTATTGAATTCGTTATGAATTTTCAAACAAATTGTGTTGTAGGCCCCTATTTATAACCCTACTAGGTCTTCCATAAATTGTTCCCTTACAACTTGTAAAGAGAAATGGGGAAAGTAAGGACAATGATCGGCTCTTACAATAAATTATATTTTTTTTCTTGACCCATTCAATGACTATAGAGGTCAATTTAAGGACCATCTTATGTCCATTTTAGGGCTAATTATAGGGGCGATTCTACATGCCTATGTAGATTTCGAGCCTCCTACCTTAATTAGTGGACAAAACCCTTTGTCCATTGAATTGTCCACCTTGGTGTTGAGGGAAATTGCCATGTCATCATCATTGATTAAATTGTCTATTCAGTAAATGGTTTCATACTAGGATTTGAACGTCATGTGAAATTATACTTTCAAAAGTTCCTATTTGTTATTGCATTATCAATCCAAGGAAGCTCCTTTACAGTTGCTTCCTTCTTAAACAAACTTGTTTTGTCCACTAGACAAAATTTGCAACCACCTCCTAATGTGATCCACCACAAGTATGCCTTCATCTTCAGTTTGGAGAGGAGTGTATGATGGCATGGCATGAACTCCAAGTGGCCGTCCATTTGGTGTAAGTACACTATTGAACATAAATCAATCCTTGACCTATAAAAATATAGTGAATCTTGTTCACTTGCCATTTTGAATTGGACCTTAGAGAGCACTGTTGGTTATGGCAAACAAAACAAATGCTAATGTAGAAGGCCCTCATTAGATCAAGGTTTAGGCTTCAATTGTCAACACAACATCATATAAGACGCATGTATCATCAATTTTAAGAGTTCCAAGGTTTTGGTGAATTTAGCTTAGTTTCTCAAGAAGAGGAAACTCTTGTTAGGAACATTGAATCCCTTTGGTTGTATGTGAGCCCCTATTTTGTTACTGGGGACTCATTTATCTTTTTTTTTAATTTTTTTTTAAAAATAAGTGTGGAAAATAGTACAAAAAAAACAAAAAAGAGTGTAAAACCAAAATAGGTGTGTTACATGCCAATATAGTATTTGGTCATATTTTGAGAGTTTTTACTAATTAGATTCAAATTTCACTTGTAAATAGGTTAGAACCTAACCAATCGTGGTAATTACGAGTTATGAGCATACTAGGCTCAAAATCCCACATAGAAAGGACATCACTTGGCTAATATTGGTTGAGGGAACCATGGTGAGACACATAAGTCAATTCCCAGAGACAGGTTCCAGTTTCTCCATTTCATTGATGAAATAGCGGAACCCCAATTATTGGCTTGCAAATGTTAAAAATACCAAAACAAGACCATGGAGGAATCTTTGATCCAAGAAAAGTGACTTAGGATTAAAACCATGCCCGGGAAACAACGGCAAAGGCGGTTTGCCAAGATTCCCTCCAGTGTGGAAGATTCTTTGGCCATCGATAATTAAATAAGGGGGTGGATTTTTTTCCCCCTAGGCCGATGTGTAGAGTAAAAATATGAGCCTACACATGTGTTTTGGGATTCCATTGGAGATTCCACAAAAAGTTTCATAATTTTCTGATAGTTAGAAGATGCCTTTCCAGACGATCAACTACCCAAATCTACGATGGGAAATTCTTAAAATTTCTCTAGGTGGTGGTAAAATCTCACTAAAAATTAGAATAGCTTCTTTTATGTTAATAAGACGTTTCAACAAGTTTCAAGACATTCTGATAGTCAGAAGAACCCGAACTTGCAAGATTCCTCAACAATTGACAAAATTTAAAGATTACGGTGGAGTTGACCAGTGGATTGAGAGCATACAAAAGCGGAATGGGGTCAAAGATAGGTCTTTTCTTACTCCTCCACGCCTACTTAAGAGCTTAGCCTAATTATTTTTTTCAAAAAAGTCAAACTCCAAAAGTTAGGTTTTTAACCTTTTTTTGGTATTAAGTTGGCGTTAGGTTTCGTTGAAATTTTGAAGTTAGAAAAAGGGATGGGGTATGATTGGCCTAAAAATGGCCTTCTAAAGGCAATGGCGCAATCCGTTTGTGATTTGGAGTTAATCTCCAAAAGTTAGAAAATGGACCAACGTAGAAAGTCAAAATTGGTAAATTAAGGTGAAAATCCTAATTGATAAGATTACCACGTTGAAATGAGAGGAGGTGGGTGCCCTTGAAAGAGTATATAAGGGCACTCATTCTTCTCTCAAATTACCCCTTCTAGCCATTATTTTGACTTTGCAAACACGTTGATTTATTAATTGTGGAGTTTTGACCATATTTGAGCCAAAGTTGTAAACCTGGTATTTTTGGAGTGTTTCAAGCTCCTTTTGTTTCTCTTTTGTAAGCCTTGAAGGACATTGGGGTCCCTTCAAGTCATATTTGTTATCCTTATACTAGTTTTTCAAGTTCTTGGCAGTATTTTGTTGTACTAACTCATACTTTAATACATTTGTTGTTCATTCAAGTCCTTGTTTAGGACTTGAGTATTGTGCACTAACTCTAGAGTATTCTTCCCTTATGACTGGCGATGTCGCTTAGGGAAAACCTCTAGCTTGTTATGTTTATGATTTTTGTATTAATTTTTGTACTAATAATCTTGATTCATCTTCCTTTAATTTTCTTTTGTCAAAATCTTTGTGTGTTATTTTCCATGTTTATCATTACACAGCAAAGCTTTGACTTTGATTTTTAGAATTGGATAGAAATTTAGTGGGTTTTGGGAGAATACGGCGGAGCTTTGACCTACAAGTTTAGAAATTCTATATTAATTTGTCAAAAGTTTCCCACCACGGCGAAGCTTTGAACCTCAGAGTCATAGAAAAATACCTCAAAATAAAATCGTTAGAAGTTTCACCCATTTAGTATCAAAAAATTCCATCAAATTCTCTTTCTCACAAATTTTCTAGTTCCATGAGAAGGTAGGGAGATTAGTTCATAGAAGTTGTCCTTGACAAAGTTGAAAAAAACCCAAAAAACCCAAAATAAAATAAAATAAAACAAAAGAGAAGTAGGAGCCCTAGTCAAGCATTGGAGCAAAGTCGACAAGCACTAGAGCAGAGCCTGGCAGCGCTAGAGCTTTTGTCGGAAGCTCCAACCGCTTGGGAAGCCCCTGGCCTATGGGAAGCCCCCTAGTAGAAGCCCTCGGCCAGTTGGGAGCCCTCGGGCTGCAAAAGGAGCCCCGACCTATGGGGGGAGCCCCCGGCTAGCCACTGGGAGCTCGGCCAACAAGGATATTCACCCAGCCAAGGGAGCCCCAAGGCCAGAGCAGAAGCAGGGGAGGAGTTAATTACCTTCCTACTCAAAAAAATTCTGATTTTGGTTCGTTTTTTTTTTAATTTTAGACTAGGGGAGAAAGGAAGGTAGACTCAATCTAGGGAAAATAGAAGAGAGGAAGAATAGAGAGATACAAAAACAAAAACAAAAACAAACAAGTTTAGAGTAGAATTAGAATAGTAAGACATAGGAATAGGTTGAGAGGAAAAATCACCATAGTTTAGGAAAAAATAACAACCAACACTAATCTCACCACTCTTTCTCTCTTAGAAGTTGTAGCAAATGCACAAAAAGATTAGAAGTCACAAACTCAAAGTTGCATAATAGAATGAAGAAGGAGTACAAAAGCTTGAGTTTAGATAGAAATTAGATAGAAATCAAGAAAATTTTAAAGAAGCGATTAGAACCATAGAAAATAGGATAGATTAGAAAGTTGCCTTGAATTAGTGGAAATCTTATCAAAAATCATATCCTTCCAAGTCAACTTGTAGAATAGAATAAGTAAGTTTAAATAGTGAGAAGGGATAGAAAAAAATCTCTGTTAGCCATATTCTGCCAACTTGTAATTAAAATCCACTCTTCAAGCTGTAAGCAAAAAAAATGGCAAATGAAGAAGAACTCGATGATCTTTACAACAATGTGCCAAATAACTTCCAGAATGAGGTAAGTTATTAAATAATCGAAATTTTTATTAATTTTCAAAGTAGGTCAATTAATATAATTTTAGTAGAAAAACCCTATGTTGTTTAGGACTAATCTTTGTGAATTTGTTTGTTTCCAATAAGTGTTTTTTTTTAACTTAGGATTTAGGAAAGAGTCCATTGCTTGGAAGGCTCAATGGACAATGCTTAAACACCTGTTAGGAATTAAATTAAAATAAAAAAGAACCTATTGTGCAATTTATTTACTATGGGTAGGTAAATAAACACTCACATTGTACCATCCATAATAAAGTATGGAAATTCTAAATGCATATTTGGAATTAGAGTCCTTGAAGTATCCACTCAAGTATATTCAATTAAATCTAGAACATTGAGGTGGTCATTGTGGAATTCATCATTTTGATATTGTGTAAATCATTTGTTTTAAAAATGACAAAAACAGTCTTTGGAGGTTTGAAAACTATTATGCAAGACCTCCCCTTTTCACACCCAATTCCAAATATGAGCATCTTGAGTTTTATCTTACATAGAAGGATTTTCCGTCATCTACCTAATACTTAGTGTTTGCATGACATTATAGAGTTAACTCTGGGATATTGACCTACAACCAATGAGGTCACTCAAAAATAATTTGATTTTTGGACCAATAAGTGCATTTTTCATTTATTCATTCATCTAGAAAGTCATCCATCAGACACCTTTAAGTTGTTGGATTATTACATTCAATACTAAAAGTCTTAGTGTCCACTAGGTGCATTACAAACAATATGAAGACAGGGGAGGTAATGAGCAATTGGAGTAGTAACATATGTGCGAACAAATGATAGGGTATTTTAAAAACATGGGGGCTAAAAATTAGAAATGGGTTTAGACTAATATAGGGTATTGAAAATGGCATTGGACCTCTTTAAAGTACTATAGGATATGGAATAATAGGTCCCATTAGAAAATTACATAATAACAGCATGTGGAAAAAAAATTCGTACCCCCCTATAAAATAGTGGTTGTTCACACCTATATCCTTATTTTTTTAACAATCTGACCCCCTTGTGTATCAAGACTTTCTTACACTAGTGCAATTTTGGTTAGGGAGGTCTAGCCTATTGACTGTCTAGGGGGATTGACCCCCTTGTTGCCCTTACCAAAGGTAAATATAAAGATTAGCCCCTATTTTGTACAGTGTTAATTTTATATTTCATCACCTCTCTTTCCTATTTGGGGCCTCTAATTGTAAAATATAAATTCAAAATTTACAAATTTTATCATGGGTGGCAAATAATAAATTCAAGTGTTTCGATGTGGTAAACTTCGGGACAATAAGGGGGACAATCCCATGGATGGGTATTGATTTGGTATTGGTGAACCGACCCCCTCACTCTTCCTCCCCAAGTCAATCCAAGGGTACATGTAAGAAAAAAGACCCCCTACTTTGTGCTTCATTAATTTATCTTCTATACCTCTCCTACACGAAAGGGTGAAATTAGGAAGTTAACAATGCTAGCACGTGAGCCTAGAATGAGAGCCTATGAGCCTTGAGCCTAGGTGTAAGTAGATATTCTACAACTATTGAAGGTGTTTATAACATATATACTTATTATATGAATACCCTATAACCATGCAAGGTACTTATAACATAGGTACCTATAATATAAATTATATAATATAACCATGGAAGGTGCCTATAACATAGACACCTAAAGCACAAACACCCATAATATAATTAGGCACTTACTACACAAACATCCTATAACTATGGAAGGCGCTTATAACATAGGTACTTACAATATAGGCACCTATAATATGAACATCCTATAACCATGGAAGGTACCTATAATATAGGTTCCAATAACATAGGAGCCTAGGCTCCTAAGCTCGTGGGCTCAAGATCTTAGGCTCACATGCTAGTAGCCGTGGTTGCCTTGACAATTAGGTTGCCTTACAACAAGAAAGTTATTTTACAAGCCATCAAAGTCAATAAATATTTCTAAAAAAAATTCCATTTGTAAATATAGAGGTTCATAAGTCCCAATTACAACAATATCTAATTCAAAAGTACTACATTTTTGTATAGTAATTGAAAATATTTAAATAGTGTCAAATGTTGAGAAACTAGTGTGGGACAACCTAATTTCACTATTTTGTGTACCTAATTTGGGGCCTTTGATTGCAAATACAAATTCAAAATTTGCAAATACTATTGTGTGCAACAAATAAAAAATTTAAGGGTTTTTCCTTGGAGATAAGTGAGGGGGTCAATTTACCCCGGTCATATTGGTCGTGTGTCCAACCAGTCCTTGGTTGTTCCCATGTCTACTTGGTTGAGTTCATCACTGCTGGAGCTCTCTAAGTGTAGATGTGGAGTCCAAATCATCTGGGGTTGTTTTTTGACTCTCATGGAACAAAGATTTTCTTTTGTTTGAGAAGAAGAGGAACTTTGGTCATATGACTAGCTTGAATTTAAAAGTTTGTTGGGGATAATTCTCCTATGTAGGCTATAAAGGCTTAAATAGTGGGACAATGTTATCCATGGTACCTTCCTTGAAAGGTAGACTTCATAACATGGACTCATATTCAGTAAATGGTATTCTATGTCAAATAATATATGTTTTACTAGGTGATTGGTCATCTTATTTGGTAAGGTATATTTGTGAGAGGTGGTATAAGAAACTAATATTTGTTGGACTTGCATCTACTACACTATAGGTATTTTCCTAATATTGAGCTAGAGTTTGAAGGTTGGCTTGTTTCTTTTGTATTTGTTTTCGTCATGTTACTTTTTATGTTGTATTTGTTTGTATGCATATAAATATGTAATTTCTTTCATTTTATATTATTTAAAAAATATTAATTATTTTATTTATTTATAAATGTATCTATGTATCTGTTTATTCATGTTCTTGTGTGTGTGTGTGTGTGTGTGTATGTATATAAATATATGTTTACATATTTGCAAATAGTTACATGTGCACATGTATATGTGTTTTGTTTCAATTTGGTGTTTAGAGGAGTAGAATGGTATTGTATATGACTAGATAGTATGGCAACTTAAGGTATTCTTGAAAGTACTATCAATGGACTACTTGTAGGTATTGAAATAGACTACAAGGAAGAAGAAAAAAGTTTGTTATAGAAAATAGATTCAATGAGGTATAAATTACTATTAAATAAAAATCATGAAAAAAAATCTAAAAGGTGGCCATCTTTGAAGACTTGATGGTGATCAAATTTTACAAAAAGAATAAAATCAAAATCATCTTCAATGTTTAAAAGTGCCCAGTAGGCTATATTCATTATATTGAGACTTTTCACAATCTCATTTTTATTCTCGACTGGAAGATAAATTGCTTTATCTCTTTACTAGTATTTTTTTATAAATAGGTAACAACAACAACTTTTAGAATTTCATTATAGGATGACTCTTTGAGCATTATTTATTTTTGTTTTCAATGACTATTTTTTAAAATGAATTTTCCAATAACTAGCATTTTGTCTCAAAATTTGCAGAAAGTCTCAATATAATGAATATGGCCTTCCACACAAGGGAGACCTATTTGCAAGAATGTGAAAAATATAAAATAATCTATTTTTAAATGCCCCTTAGTAGGCATATGCCTACCTATTGTAGTAATAGACCACAAAAATTTCAGCTCTAGATCATTAATTTTGGATACTCCCCAGGTCCCTAATACTAAAAATCTTGAAACCTCAAAGTGTGACAACTTAGCAAAATTGACTTTTAAATATGATTTTTCATTTAAAAAAAAATAAGGGATATGATTACAATCAAGTTAGCCATCTCTACCAAAAGAATTTAAGTCATCTAGTTCATCCTTCAATAGTTATAGCCAATGACAATTTTGTCACTCTAAATGTGATGAAAAATGGTATTGGTCTTTCTTACAATCGCCCTTACAATAATTCAGTGATTGTTCTTGAAGCAAATCCAATACTAATACATTTTGATCATGCATCTCAAATCCCTTCACCAATAGCAGTCCACCAATTCATTCTCATATGCAATCTTTTGTCATGTTTTTTGGAATCTTATATCAATAGCAAAACTTGTCATTGTTTCCTCTAATCTTGTAGAACTTGATTAGCCTTTGTTCATTCCTACTTGCAATGACCTAGTATTAGAGTGTAATGGCAATTATAACAATAGAAATAATCTTTTTGATTATGTAGCGGTGCCTTCTACAATCTACATGGATTTTTGAAACTTTTGCAACATAATCCTTCTATGTCTACCTAAGTTCAAGTTGGCAGTAGATGTAGAAGTATGGGCACCAAAAATTAGACAAATAATAAGTTTGATGGCTGGATGGCATTTCATGGACTTTCTCTTATGGAGAGTGTTGATGATCTCTCTAGAAGCTTCCAAATGTGAAGCCTCTTATAGATTGGACTTGTTGAAGGACTTCTTTCTACAGGTTGTGAAGAAAGATCAATCCATCGACCCTCCCATCATGTAAGTTTTCTATTTCTCCCCCCCCCAAAAAAAATTTCCTTTCCTATTTCCTTACTTGTTTTATAATCTTTAGTAGTTAATTAAAATATATTAGTTGTTGCTAAATACTAGATTTGACTTTATTAAATTACTTCATTAGTTGAATGTACTTGCTAGATTCAGTTTATTTCAATGCTAGATTTAGTTTTTTATATTAGTTATAGGTCCATACTCATAATTCTTTTGAAGTACAACTTGTTAATTGCTATTGACAAGTATTTAGGAATAGTTTTTTTTATTGGTAATAGCTTGCATTTGTAGTTAGCAATAACTGTTTAATATTAGTTGTTAATCAATAGTTTGTGATCTATAGTTAGAGTGAGATAATTGCTAATATATAGTTGTTGATTAGTAGTTATCATGTATTAGTATAATGCTATTAAAGTACTCAATCACTTATAATTGTGTAGACTTCAAGGCCTCCTCCAATCTATAAATATCTATTGGTAGGTGGGTCTATGAGCACCAAAAACAAAAGGTGATTTAAAAGAGCTTCCCTTTTCCAATCTTATTTAAGATCAATAGTGATTCCTAATAGATAATAGTAATAGGAGTCTGTGTTGCCTCTAAAGTTGCTAAGAGGATTTTGAAGATTGGCCTCAGTAAAACTATTAAGAAAGGCTATGTGTGAAGAAGAGGAGAGGAGTTGGTGAGTAGAGTTGCTAGGTTGGATTCTCCTATTGGAATGAACTACCAATTTGTTTATTTTTGTACTAGAATGTTCTTCATACGTATTGGCAATGTTGAAGAATCCCTGTTTTCCTTAGAGACAAATAAAGATGATCAAGTGTTCCTCAGGAATGTGCCTTTTGTTTCTTGTACATGCTTTGTTGTCTTTGAATGTAATCTTGATTGTAGATTTGGCTAGTTAGTATGTTGCTAAATTAATTACAATTCTAGCCTTATGTCTAGCTTAGTTTTTTATTTTATTGATAGTAGTTCTTTTGGCTTTGCTTCATCCCATAATTTTCTACAAAATCTACAATTGAATTATTTGCATTATAACTTCTTGAAGTTGATTGAATGGGTACTACAATTTTGTAAACTACAACATAGTTTTAATAAGAGAATTCACAATTTATATTTGTATATGTATGCAACGATACTAGCAAGTGAGCACAGAGACATGAGCTTACTAGCCTTGACTCTAGTTATAGGTACGTATCTACAACCATTTGAAAGTGTTTATAATATATGTACCTATAGCATAGGTAAACTATAACATGGAAAGAATCTATAACATAGATACCTATAACATAAACACCTATAACTATAGAAGGTGTCTATAATATAGGCTCATGGGCTCATAGATTCTATGCTCACATGCTAGCACTCCCTTGTATATATGTACATGTATATATTGAAGCTTGGATGACAATGTTAGTCCATGTAATTTACAAAGGAACCAATTTTCACATATAAGAACATTTCATAGATTTTTAACTAGTGAAACAAATAACTATGGTATTCTACTCTAAAAGCAACCATCTTGTTCAAATGGACTCTATAGTTAGGTCAAAAATAGGCATGAGGTGGTCTTATAATTGATATATGATAGACCATGAATGGACTGAGGATAAAGTGGGAGTACATTAAAAATCTATTAGATATTTCTTGAAGGTTGAAGTATGGATGGTAAAAACATGTGTTTGGGTCCATTTTCAAATATAGTGACAAGTGGACCGACATTCATATATTTAAATGAAATCTGGCAAGTCAACTACCTTACTTCATTATAGAGAATGTAGAATCTTTTAAATTAAATTGATATAAACATGGGCTAGAATTATAGAATGAAAGAACACATTTAGGACCCTTATTTATTAGTTATTGCACATGCCCATGCTTCTTCTTTGTTCCTCCATCTCCCTTTTTAGACTACATGTGTAAGCATTTTGCCAGACCTACTATCAAGATTAGGTGCCTAAAACAAAAATCTTTGAAAATTCATAATTTATTCAATAATGCTTGGAAAAAATATGAAACCATTTGTGTTATGTGTTGCATCTATCCTCTTTGTTTGAAAAATGAAATATTAATCTTTTAATCCATGAAACTCCATAAAAAAAAGTAGACTAGCCCTTCAAGGTCACTTTTAGAGTAGACTACCTTGACCCCTAAAGGACCAAGCTACATTTTTTTGGCAACATAGCAATTTTGGTCAACTCACTACAAATGGAATTTCATTTCTTTTCTTTGAAATGTTCACCCAACCTAGGGATGAAGGTTTTCTCTAAGGCCCATTAATTTTCATAACTATTGACTACATGGTTAAAAAGTTATTGTATAATATTTACTTTTTTCCTTGGCCATGCTGTGAATCATTGCAAGGGGTAAGGAGGGGGACGCGAGCATCCCTTTCTAGCCATGCAGTTTGGTCAGATTAAAAGAAAAATCACTTCTTTCAAAAAAAATTTGAAAATGTTTTTCTAGATTTATGTAATTGTGGAAAACTTTGAATTTTTCCATTTTGATCAATGAGAAGAAAGTTATGAAGAACTTTAGTAAATTTTTCTTTTAAGAAAAAATGATTTTTTAAGACTTTTTTGAGCTACCCAAGTTGCCTTCCAAACAATGAAAATTACATACCATATAATAAAATTTTACCCATGTAGTCAAAAGTAATGAAAATTGTTGGGCCTTAAAGCTACTCCTCAATTGGGCACACGTTGTATGAAAATTTCAAAGAAAAAAAAAGAGAACTAATGTTTATAGGGAGTAGCCCATGATTGCTATGTTGCCCAAAAAAACATTGTTTGGTCCTTTAGGAGTTAAAGGCATAGGGTTTGGGGGTCCAATTGGAAAATGAACAATCTCCTTAAGAGTGGTGGAATTCTTTAGTTTCCATCCATGATAAAATTTGGGAAAAATTGAGTTCATAGTCAGAATCAAAAGACATTTCCAGTTTCAAGACGATGCATGGGATTAAATGCCTTACTAGTTGAGCTCAATGAGAATCAAAGTTTTTCATTCATCCATGTTTTCAGTGAAAAAGGTCTTTGACAATTCCCCCCTCATTTGCTGCTGAGAGCAATGCCTTCAGAATTACGATTTCTTCTTTTTCTGAATTCAATTCTAATTGTTCAAACATGTGAGAATTGTGTATTCGGCAATCAATAAGGTGGAAGGAATTCTGAAAATAAAAAGGCTGACAGGAGGGTGAAGCAAGACAAGGAATTATAGTATAACCACCCGTTACCAGCCACTTAAGCATTTTGTGCATGATTTGGAGTAGTAGAAGGCATTGTTAATTGTTTGCCCTGTAGAGAGATAGAAATGATGGGCGTTGTCAAATTTTCATAATTTTTTTTCCTAAAATTCAAATTGTTATGAATTTTAGAAGCCAAAAGTTGGCCTGCACCCATCTTCAACACATAGGTTCTTCCATCACGGCTCATCTAAAGACTAATTTGGCTCTCAAAACAAAACAAATGTGGCACAATATTGATGGCTAGAAGATGGTGGGAAATCAAGAAACTAATGGTTACTTATCACTTATCCCTTTGTTGAATTTCCCATTACCTATGTATTGACCATGGGTGGTTCTACCATAATGCCTTTGTATTTCCAAAATTCCCAACAACGAGGAGATTGCGTGACGTAAACACTCGTTTAGAAATGTATGAAATGTATGAGTAGTGAATGAAAAATCTACAATCATCAATTACATGGATTTCACGCTCAAAGAGGGGATCATGGGAAGTAATCCTCCCACCAAATGAGCAAGACATTTCTTAGCAAGGATTTACGAGGAAGTTTTAACAACTCAATCATACTTCTTTTTTTCTATGAAGCCAATTGAAAGTGTATGTTTCAACATGAAAAATGGTAAAGGACAAGACTATAAGTATATAAAGGACAAGGAGCATTCCATCATATAATATTCTATTTTTATAATTCTATAGGGTAATGGAGCTTGAACTGTAAAACCGACATTGCACACTCCTTTGTCAAAAGTATCTCTTCATATTTGTACTTTTAATTTGGATTTTATAGTTTTGGATTTGTTTTGGGTTTGTTGCATTTTCTATTATTTCAAGAAAGATTTCCACCCCTAAAAAGTAGAAGTCATGACTTTCAAAACTAACTGGAATGGCATGGGTAAATATAGCAGCTATACAATTGACTAGGACTTAGGATTGCCATGCACAATGTTTTTTATATCATTTTGGAAAAGAAGCCATCTATTTCTTCAAATACTGATGTGATACTTGGGCGATATTTGGTAATATCTATATCAAAACTTAGTGATAACTAGGTAAAATTTGACTATAATTGGTCGAAAAATACAATAATAATTAGGCTATTTTGACTGGAAAAAATAAAAGTTTGCTTTACACAAAATTGTCAAATCATGGCCAAAAATTGTGCAAGAAAACAAACATTGACCGTGCATATGAGTGTCCATAACTGACAAATTGCCGTACAAATGAAAGATATAAATGAGCTTTGAAGAAATTGTTTGAACCCTTGTACTAAATGAATAAATAATATAATAAATTTCTAGTTTAAGAAAAGAATGTATCCATTGAAGTCAAAGAGAGTAAAATAAAAAATTCCAACCTAACATTTCCACTATTGTAAAAGGTTTGATAATATTATGGTAGTAAATTATAAGAGGTAAAGTCAAAGTATAGGGAATTTTGCTAAAATGGCGCCATTCTATATGCCATTTTCAGACTATGTGGTTTAAACCATAAAAATGCCATCTAAAATATGTATATAATTTCAACTGCCCAGTCAAAACCATAAAAGTGCCATTGAAGACATGTATACATTTTAGACCATGTGGTCTAAACCGTATAAGTGTCAAAGTTGTGGAATGGTGCCATTTAAAAAAAATTCCTACAAGTATCATTATTAGCATTTGATATAATTTTTCTTCACATTTTTTTCAAATTCGAAAAATTTATGATTGGAGAAAAATACCTAATTACATTTTGTAAAGTAATTTTGAATAATTTTTAGTCGTACAAAGCAAAGGATATTGAGGTAGATTATTCAAACATAGTTTTTGTTTTTTAATCCTTAACCCTAAATGCCCAAGGGAATCTTCTTTCCAAAATCACCTCCAAACTATTGTTTCCAAGATGAAAGTATAATATTTTAAATTAAAATATTTCTTAAAATCTAACCAGAGGATCTTGTTTATCACTATCAAATTAGTCTACCCTCTAATTTTCAAAGACTTTGACTGTACAAATTTTGACATAACTTCAATCAAAGTTCACGTTTTAAAAAATCAATAGTTTGCTTTCCTAGAAATAATGATTTTGAGGGCCCGAAATTCATATTTTCACAAACAAAGTATTTTTCTTTTTTGAGCAAATGCAATTATGAATAGTTAAAACCATGCATGCCAATTTTTACAAGGGTTGGAGCAATGAAAGAATGTTTTCACAGCCTTGCAATTAAGCAAGGTGTATAGAGAAAACTATAATTTCACATTTTCACTTGACTATGCTCATTCACAAAATACTCAAGGCAATTAACTTCTTGCCTATTTGCCCACCCATTGAATATTTCCTTAGGATGACTTTCAATTGGCTAGGTTTATCTCCCAGCACAATTTGGAATGAATATTTCTTGGAGTGTTTGATTTTGAAAAATCACCCAACCCAAAGTCCTTGTCCAAATCAAAAGTGTTTTTTTGTTGTAGAAAGAGAACTTGATGAATAATAAGAGAAAAATGTTAAATTTAAAAAACAAACTAACTTTAGGATTTAAGCAACCTTGAAGTTGGGCAACAACTATAGAATGGTTGATTGGTCATTTAGGGATTAAGAACGTTCCATGTTTTCATATATTTGATCAAACTTCATTAGTATTTTACAAGAAAATATACCTTTCACACATAGTAATATATATTTCAAATTTAATTTTCATTTTTTCAATATTTTGAATAAAAATCATAGTAACTACAAAATTATTTAAAATAGTATGAAATTTTTAATTAAAAATGGAGATGATACTCATAAACATCATAATGTAATTGGTCTACTTCTTGAGCTCACACTAAGAAAAATTTGATAGAATAGTTCAAAATTAATGTTTTCATTTATCCAAATATCTATATTTTTTCATGCAAATACATTGGGACAATTACTTCAAAATTGTGGACAATTAATGGCTTGATAGAAATTCCCTCATTGTGGTAGTGTTGATTTCTTCTACCATAGATGCTTATTTTTTATAAGATGTTGTACAAAAGTGTAGAAAATGTCCATCATTGCCGTTAGTGTAGCTCCATATTCTTCATTCCATGAAGAATATTGTAACACCTTTCAAATTAATGGAAATATATTTTATAATCAAATTCAAATTCAAATAGTATTATATTTTCATTGAAGTTATTTACGAAAATGTATCTAAATATCAATGGATTACAATCTACCATCCAAGACAAACTCAATTTTTGAATCAAAGATTCAAATATGAGAGGCCCATCATAAAAAATTTAGAGGTATGTACATTGGAAATTGGTATTGGGTTGATCTTAATTTGAAGGTTGCATGAAAAATATACTCTTTTATCTCATAATCCAAGGCTTTTGGTAGCCAAATGAAAGTATTGACAATTTCATAAAGAATTTTTATTGAATGCAAGGATTACTTAGGTCCATAGTACTATTACAAATGATAGTTTTGATCTTTCAATTTCAAAATTGAATTGACATAATTGCTACTAATATAAATTAGGGAAAGCTTTGGGAGTTGAGGTGTTCCTACCTCAAAGATCATTTAAAAAAACATCAAAATTGTTGACAAAGGAGTATCTTATAATAAAAACAATCCAAAGGATGGTGCTTACCAAGTACATTCAAATCTTCAAAATTTCACAATGACAAAAATTAAATTGATGCAAATTCTTCACTTTCTATAATTTTTAGGACTTGCATAATGGCTAAATAGGGAATTTTGTTAACCATTCCATACACCCTTTCTAGACCATGCAGTTTGAACTATAAAGGTACCATTTAGGATAGGTATATGTTTAGACCATGTGGTCTAAACTATAAAAGTGCTAAAGTTGCAAAATGGCACCACTTTAACAAATTCCCCATATAAAAGAAAAACTTGAACTATTTTTACTTCATTTTATGAATTGAGGTTGAAACCAAAAAAATTATCGTCAACCTTTAAATCAACTTTGAAGTACCATTAATTCACAAAGGGTTGTCCCATAACTTATTACTTGTCCCACTTTGAAAACCATTACTTCACAAATACCTATTTTGAGGTCGAACTTCAACTGATTCGTAAAATACGTTGAAAGCAATAACACTACATTGAGTTCACAAATGGTCGCTACACTGTACACTCGTCCATTTCTATGAAAATTCTCCAATCCAAACCTTCAATGGGGGCGTCACAACTGGAGTTTGGAGGCCGAAAATCAGTTAGTACTTCGAGATCCGAGGAGGAAATTGCTTCAAATCAACTGGAAGCGTGCACTGATCGAGTGCTCGATCTCAGTGCGTCCAAATGCGATAAATGTATCTCATCGCTTCTCGTCGGTCAGCCATGCAAAAGCCGAAGAGGACCAAGCCAACCAATACATAACGAAGGTTCACAGTGCCAATGGAGTACCCTAACGATTCTTCGAAGGTCGCCACAAAATCAAGGATAACCGAACCGAAGACCAAAGTCCGCGGTGACCATTTTCTTCGTTGATCCTCCATTGAATAGTCTAGATGGTAGTTTGACCGAAAAATCGTGATATCAAGATCCTCTCTTCCCGAGGCTGTCGTCCTGAGAAACTGCACCGCAGCAACCAAATTAATCCTGATTAGGACACGCTGAACTTATTAATTACCTTCAACCATGAAAGTCTACCATCAGCCAGAAGTCGATATGAATCGATCAAGCAGAGTGAAATCTAGGTCACGTCAGAAGGAGCTATACCGGGTCCTTGGAATGCTTCTCCAAATCCAAGATCCAAGATTCCGCGCTGCGCCGACACAGAGTCCAGCCGACGTAGTAGCCGAAGAAAGAAAGAAAGTTGAAGTGCCAGCGATATGTTGTAGCCAGCCACGTCAAATTGTAGGTCAAGAAGATGAGATTTCGATTGCTCATGAAAAGGAGGGCGAACAACGTAAACGAGACTGCCCCCCACAAGTAAAAATACGAAGGTCGCCTCACCAAATTCTTGCCGAAACCAAGCCATAAACGACCGAAAACTCCAGTGAAGCATAAGCGGACCCCCCATAACATAGTCCACTGTTGGACGATATCCACAACTTCGTTCGGCATGCGACGCCGAGCGTCCATCAGATTCTCCAGCTCCTTCTTGAGTTCATTTCGCACATTGTCATCGGATGCATTCTCAATGCACGAATTCAGTATAGCCTCAGCTCGGGAATGGGCATACTTCCAACAGTTCTCTCCCCACAAACTGTAGTCAAGTTTGTGGTCCGTCAGAATAGCAAGAGCCTGTGCTAAACTAAAGTCCACCGAGATGCTCGATCGAAATCTTATGACTTCGGCTCCAGGTCCAGAAGTTGGGTAGAAGTGGATGCCGGCCTCCCCAGACGATGGCCCATGCTTCTCGGCCTTGTACCATTTGTCGCCAGCAGTCCGAAGGAGGAGGAAATCGTGCCGAGCCAGTTTAAATACCCAAGTCCCGTCCTGAGCAACCGACCGGACACTGTGCAGCGGGGTCTCCATAATCCTCATCTCCGAGATCTTCTGGTGGAGATCCTTCGAGTCCACAGGTTGTTTCACGTATAGCTCCCCGGAAAATGAACGAGAACAGACGAGTACAAGAAGGGCAAGAACCCAACGAATCCCATCCCGAGCAAATCTTGCTACCAATGCTTCCCGAATCATGTAAAAGGAAAACTGCAAGAGAAATGAAGGTGGTCGGAAATTAATATACAGTTATGACCAATATATATGTGATTTATATTTACTGTTAGTTCAGAACTTCAGATTCTGGCCATCGTTGGTAAGATTGTGGAACAGATGCTGCAACTTGAAGCTTATGCCACAAGAAGATCAAGGCACTTAAACAGAACGTGAGTACCTCCTCAATGCTTAATGGTAGTAAGCCACGTTTGACTCCTCCATCCAGTTCCCTGCCTGCAAGTCACCGCAACAGAACTCATTATAACAGAAAACACCCCCAACATATTGCTGACAGTTTTCGAAAAAACATTGGATAGAATTCAACAAGGTGGAGGATATAAAACAATTTCTAGGTTGAAAGCAAGTGCTCTCTGATCCTCTCGCTTTTTCTGCTTGTAAGGTAGTCTGCTCTTAAAGCTACCATTTAAGAGCTAATTGCCTTTGGGGGGAAGCTAAACTCCTTGAAACAGTTTTCAGTAATTTTTTGCTAGGAAGAAAAATGGAATAGGCATCTAACCCAGGTCGTTTCATATTTTTTGGACCTTTATGGAATTAGTTATGAATTTTTGAAGTTGAAATGCAGTGATCATTAAAAGCAACCTCCTCCTAAAATGTACACTTTAGGTAAATTGAAGAAAGCAAAATGTACCTTTGTGTCATGATTGCTTCTAGAGCACGGTCACTTTTAGATTAATTGGAACTCCCTTACACAGTTAACCAATTAAAGATGAAGGAGAACACTTCGGACTTTTTTGCAAATTTTGATGGATGACTTAGTGATTTCGAATTTTTGAAACAGATTTTCAAGAATGCTCCTAATCATCATGCTCTTTACATGTGAAGCTTTGTTTTGTGTCATTCTAATTAGTATTGTAGAAGATGTAGAATAAGCTTTTTAAGTTAAAATCTTATGAAGAGTCAGAACTAAAAATATTTACTTGTGAAAATTAAATTTGAAAATTTCATTGGACAAATTGGTATCTGAATAAAGTGTTTGAATGATTCTATTCTTATAAATGAGATGAAAACTGTTAGGAGGACTCTTGTGTTTGCTCGCAAAGAAGGTAGAAATTCCCTATGAAAGCTACTCTTTGAGCTCTAAATTTTTAATTTTCAAATTAAAATAAAATCACTGGATAAATCTTAGGACATTCTAGAACATTCTCACCATTGAGATGGACATTTCTCACTTTCATAGCAAAATCCATAGCAAAATCATTTGTTCTTTTTCAATTCTATATTTTTTGATTTTTTCCTATTTAAGATGATCTTTACAAATGAATATGAATTAAAATTGTTTCATTTTTCTCTCATACTCATTTTCCACCTACATACAAGGGCTTCCAAAATGTTTCATACACTTGCAAAAATTGCCATAGCTAATTGAAGAATTAGAGATTTTAAACCAAATATGTACACATAATAGTACAAGTTATGCAATTGCATTATATATAAAAATTTCAAATTTTTAAACCAATTTTTGAAGTTTTTATAATTTAACCAAATCTATTAGTGAAAAATTATTTTAATATAAGTAATTTTATTTCATGTTTCTTTAGTAAGAAGAATGAGAATTCTTTTTAGAAATTTGTAGTAAGAATTCCATGAATTTCAAAAAAAACTTATATGAAATATCATTGACTAAAACATGACTCCAAACATTCAAAATCTTACCAAAAAATTCCAAATAGAATTCTCAAATCTACTTACTAAAGAATCTTGCAAAAAATTGACTTCTATTGATATATTTTTGCACAAATAAATTTGATCAAACCATAAAAAATTCAATTTCTTTTTAAAAGTTCTGAAAAATCTTTTGATACAAACATCATACTTGAACTTCAAATATGTCTTAAATTTAATGAAAAAAATATAATTTCTGAAGTAGTAATGGCAATTTTTGAAGTGCATGAATACTTAGGAGAGCCATTGTAGTTTCAATTCATTTTTCAACATCTTGCAAAAATGCACACATTGTAAAACACACATCTTAAACAAAAAAACTCTTGAAACATAAAACTTCACTTCTTGGAAGGGTAAGAAAAAAATGCATTTGAAATTTAGGTACTACGGTCTTACAAGCAATAAGTATGTTCATCCTAAAATTCAAGAAGAAATACTCCAACAAGTTCATATAGTTAAAAATATTAATGATGAAGGTTTTAGCTTTGCCTTTTGAAAGTATTATGAAGCATTTGTGGATTTCAAACCATAATGATACTTTTAGATACATAACTCCATACCTACTAACTCCAAATTGGTAGAATATATGCTAATTACAAGCACACACACCCCATCAATTATAGGTCATTTGTGTTGTGACTATCTCCCCAAAAGATCAAACCACACATATATGATATATGCTTATGTTGGTATGCGTTTTTGTATATGACTACAAATAAGCATGCATTACCGCAATCTTAGCAACCTTTTAACATTGTGACAATGCATTTGGGGAGGGGACAAGTCATTGTGTGGGTCTATCCATGCTTTTCCAATTTAGTCCCATCAAACTTTGAAAAATCACAAAAAAATTCATTTTTGGTTAGAATGCCTTGATTCTACTTGCAAATCTCTTTTCTCAAACTTCTCAAGCTTCAATTGGAAAATATATGAGTTGACACATAGCTTTTGCAAGGTACCTAGATAGCAAATCTGCTTGGTAATAGGCATGTTTACCTTAATTGCAAAGTGGATGCCATGTTCTTCTATCTTCTACTTTGAAATTTGTTGGGATGTTTTCGAAATCCTATCTCGAAAGGTATCTGTTCCTATGGGAGAGTAGGTTAGAATACTCATAGGTTGATGATAATTATTATGTGAATATCTAACTTTGGATAGTCATGAATTTAAATGAAAGTGTCACGGGTGAATTATGCCCCACGTCTTTGGCCTCCATTTTTAAGAATATAATTGAGAAATCAGATTTATGAAGATGGATGACCAAGTTTAGAGCTGCAAGAGCTACGGGATTATAGCGAACATCCTCCTTTGTTGTGAACAAGAAGTAAATGCCAATACTTCCAGCTTTGTACTTCCTCAAAAGAGAAAACAACAAAACAACTGAACAACTCAGACACTGAACTGACCTGGACGAGAGGCCTTCATCTTGCGATTCCTCAAACCACTTGAATTATGAACATCCTCCTTTGCTTGCGGTTCCATACTCCGCTCCTCTTCATCAGAGTCAATCTCCCCCTGCACAAAATTCATGTCGTTACAGAACAATCAATGCAAAAACGAAGGAAATCAATGGAACACACATGAAGATTTGCAATTGGAAGCCATGAAGAAGTCCATTCAAATTGCTAACACATAAACAGGCTACTCAATAACTGCTCAAGGCCAAATACCAGAAACTCTCAAATTAAAGCACAGCAGAGGCATATATGTTGCTAGAAGTAATCATGTAGATGTAGAAGTCATACTGAAGGAAATAACACCATCAATTATCTAGGAAAAACCGCGTCTTACCTCATGAGAGGAATCTCTGGAAGCCCTGAAGAACCGCGTCTTACCTCTGGAAGCCCTTGAATCGGTCATCACCTTGGTAAATGCCAATCTCCGGCATGGTCATAGCCACAGTCTGCACATCACAAAAGTGAATTCAAATATCTATCACACAAGTATAATAAAGTTGCAAAGCATCTCTACAAATCTCGAAGTTGCGATCGCTTAGGGCAATGGCCGCATGTAAAACAGACAGACATCAATCAGCAAGAAACAGAGTAACACTGCATCGCGGCCGGCTACAGTCATGGCAGATTGAAACAAGACAATCAAACTTATGCCGTCGAGATGAGAAAGATTGAGAAATGCCACACAAAATCTGCTAGTATCATTTGATCATTGTGGAAAAATCAGATTGAAGTGAAGCTGTGCACTGCTACGATTGTCACGATGCCCAGTCCAATACAAAACTACGTGACCAGGGTACCGAAATTGGACTGAGACTGAAATCCTCCGCGCATCAAATCACAAAGACTCTACATATGCGGCTCTAAAGAATTCCATGCCAGGAGATCACGAACAGCAACTGCCATGGCCACCTGCAAGACCTGAATCGGAAAACCGTCTCGATCGGCCGTTTCTCCTGTCGCCAAGCATCGATATCGATCACTCCCTATGAAAACTTGAACCTTTCTCCAGCGCCTGGGAAGCCTGTCACGAGAATTGTCGAGCAGGACGTGTGAGGGTGGCGCAGCGAATTGGGCGCAGTTCAGACCGGGATGGCCCCTTTCCAGATTCGTTCATACGTTAGTTTTTCAATATTATTTCAATATTTTATACATTGTTTCTGTGAAGTACGGAGTAGTTCAGTTGCCAGCGGGAAATCTACAGTAGAATAACTTAGCAGTCGGAGCATTTGTTGACTTCAAGTGCGAGCTCTTGTAACGCTGCATTCTATTCGTAGACCAACCAACATAGAAAAATCATCTTAACTCCAGTAATGCTGGGGAAAAAATAGAAGCAGCAGATGATTACCAACTGGAAATAGAAATTGTCAGGCGGTCTAACTTCAAGTTTGCACAGTCAGATTACAAGTTTACAGCCCGGCCATTCGATTACAACCTGGGCTTCGTTTACTGATTAACCTGAATTCCCTCACACGCATCCAGGGAGACATTATTCCTCAGGCTCCAAGGTCTGGGTTGAGCTTCTTGAAATTTGCTCGAAATTGAGCAGAAAACCAACATTTTGATAGGTTTTATCAATTTTTTTTTAAATGGAATTGTACAAATTCAAACTAGACATGTTAGAGATCACATGGGAAAAGAAAAGACAACAACATCACTTATGGATTGAATGATTAGAATGTTTGATCTTAAGGGTGTTAGAATTGTGGAACTGATTATTTTGAAGTCTTTCAATCTTCTTTTGACATGTCAAATTAAAAAAATTGGTCACCAAAAGAATATGAGATTAAAGGGCTTTAAGATGCAAAACCCAGATCAATTTACAGCTTTTCAAAATCTACTCTACAATTTTTTTTTAAATGAGTTTCTAATGTGACTTTTTCTCCAAGATCTAGTGTACTTGAGACCCATTTGCAAGAGCCCTCAACACTAGAAAATCAATATTTGCAATGGGGACACCCTTGCAAAAAATCTTGAATAGAAAAAACAAAACTATTCATTTTAAAAATTCAGATTTTTTATGCTAACACTACACTTCACAAAGTTTTTTTCAAAAATATAAAGTAATAATAATAGCAATTTGGTTGGGTTTTACTTAAATTCAAAGTTTTCGAAACACCAAAATCTGGTGCCTTGGGCATTTAGGGGTATTTCAACATTTTCATTTTTAGTAAATTAATAATAGTGAAAAAAACCCTCAAAATTGAGAATTCGTGAAGACTTGATGATGATGAGATTTCACCAAAAGAATGAACTTGAAAACATCTTCAATGTTTAGAAATGTGCATGCCATGGAGCCCCTTTCTGACCTATTTGCACAAACATGGGGGACTTAAAATAATGAATTTTTGATGCCCCTCATATAGAACATGTCTAACTAGTGTGGGAATATACCACCAAAATTTCAGCTTTAGTTTATTAAATTTGGGTATTCTCTAGTACTAAAAACAAAAAATCCCAAAAGTGTGACAAATTAGAGAAATTGACTTTTAAATAGAAAATGATTTTTTGAATTTTTTGAAGAATAAGTGATACAATTACAATCAAAACATCTAGAAACAATTTTTTGGTTTTGGACATTGGGCTTAAAATTCAAAAGCTATAGTGGAAGACAAAACCAATTTTGCAAAACACTACCAAAAACAATTGGTCTTTCTTGTAATCACCTTTAATTAAGACAGATTATTTGTTGATAAATATTAGATTTGCTTTTATTGAATGACTTGTATATACTTGCTAGATTTGGTTTATTTAACCCCTAAAGGACCAAGGCCTTTTTTCTTCAAAATATCACTCAAAACTGCCCTTTTTAGAGCAAAGAGTAAAAAAATTTGAAAATTGTATTTTTTTTTCACATCTAACCATAGGATCTTACACCTAACTAGTATGAAAATGTGTGGAAAAAATTTCAGAAATTTTGACCACATAGATTGCAAGATATTTGTGTTTAAAGTGAAGAAAACAAGTTTCTCCATACATTGCGGGACTAGGTTATTTGACTTTGAACCTTCTTAACTTTAATTTTTTGCACTACTGAGTTTTGAACTTTAAACCTTTACGGTGGAGAATGAAGTTGAGAGTCTAGGGAAAAAAAGAAGATACAAAAAAAAATTAATTTTGATTCTTTAAGAAATTGTTAAGTAGAAGTAGGTAAAAGATAGAAGGAAAATCTAAATTATTAATATCTTTAAGACGGAATTAAAATGCACTAATCCCAATGGTGAGATTGTTCTAGAAGGAAAATGAAATGATGTGGACCTTTCTTTTTGGAAAAATTATAAAAATTGCATTCAGAAATGAATCCTACAAGTTATGTTTTCAGGAAGATGCTTTAAGTGCCCCCAAAACAAGATTGTCTATAACTTTCTCATAACAAATCCAAATGGAATGAATTAAAGCTTTCCGTGTAGACAAAAATACAATCTATAAGGAAAAAAAATAAAAAATTCAAATTTTTCAAATTTTTTTGCTCACCCTTCTCCCCTATTTTGAGCTTATTTGGGCATAACTTTTGTTCCCGGGCACCAAATGAAATATATATATTCCCACGAAGCTAATCATTTTTCTATCTTCATAAAAAGTTTCAAAAGATCAGGACAAAAATTGAGACAGTAGGTACCTGCCCGAAATCTCGTTTGTCCCCCGAAGGGACAATGGTCCTTTAGGGGTTAAGTGCTAGATTCAATCATGTATATTAGTTATAGGGCAATACTTATAATCCACCTTAACCCTTGAGCGCCCAAAGCATGTTTACCAAAATCCAGACCCTTCTCAACTCATTCTAATCAAATTGTCACCCAAAACAAGATCTACATAAATTGACCATATTGATTGGTAGTGGAGACATGCCCGGAGTTGTGGGGGAAAGGACAAATGATTTCACCGTACTATTGAAAAGATTATAATAGTCAAACATGGCAACCTTTCATTTTTGGGAGGCCATATTTGGGGTGCTGAGGCGCTCAGGGGTTAACTACTACTTGTTGATTGTTATTGATTAGTATTTAGGAATAATTTTTTATCCGTAATTGTTTGTATCTATAATTAGCAATCATTGCTTATCAATAGTTATTAATCAATAGTTATGATCTATAGTTAGAATCAGTTGCTAATATAGAGACAAGTTGTTGATTAGTAGTTATTATGTGTTATTATATTGCTATGAATTTACTCATTTGTTTGTTGTTGTGTAGATTTCAAGGCCTCTTCCAAATTGGTTGTAGGTGCATCTATCAACTTTAAAAGCAAAAGGTGATTGAAGAGAGCTTCTTGTTGTTCTCATTTAAGATCAATATTCATCTCTAATATATAATAGTGGTTGATGTTGCCTCTCAAGTTACTAGGATGAACTTGAAGATTGTCTCCAATAAAACTATTAAGAAAAGTGATGCTTGAAGAGGAGGAGAAAATGTTGGCAAATAAAGTTGTTAGGTTGGATTTTAGGTTGGCTTTTCCCACTAGAGTAAACTATCAATTTGTTTATATATATAATTTATTTTATTTTTGTACTTGAATCTTTTTATATGTGTTGGCAAGGGCCGTAGAGAAATGTGATGTTGATGAATCCATGTTCTCTTTAGAGACAAATGCAAAAGATCAAGTGTTCCTCAAGGATGTCCCATTCTATTTTTTGTATTTGCTTTGTTGCCTTTGAATGTATTCTTTTAGATTTGGCTAACTAGTATACTTTGTAGTTTGATTAGTTAAGGTTTTGGACTTGTGGCTACTTTAGTCTTTAGGGTATTGTTGTAATTGGGACTTATGAACCTCCATGTGTACAAATGAAAATATTTGTAGAAATATTTGTTGACTTGAATGGCTTATACAATAACTTTCTTGAGTTAAGGCAATCTAATTGCACTATTTCTTGTTCATAGGATGATAAAAAAAACTCTTGGAAATATAGAGTTTGTGCTAAAAACTTTATTCCACTTGTTATGTCTCTAGTTTAGTTTTCTTCATCCATGGAAAAAATTTGTTCTTTAATCTTTGACATAATATAGCATAGCCCAAATTGTAGTACAAATGAGGGGGGGTACTTTACCTTCTAAATTTTTCTCTATGGGAAGGTGCATTGCTTGAAAATTATATACCTTGTGACACCTTGCTTACTTTGAATTCTTCATAGAGCCTACCATTTTTTCAACAACAACAACAACCATGAAAGGAACAAACATCTACAATGTGTATCTTGATGTCTGTGTTTGCATTATCACTTATTGTTTGCATAAAATACAAAAATGGATGAAAAATTGTTGTTGCTCATCTCTCACAATAATTCTCATACATTCAAAGGATGCTAAACATCCACGTTGGTGTTTAAGGATTAAGCTTCAAACTATCCAATTTCTCTTCATTAATCTTTTGTTTAATTACCTCTATTTCATGCCACCATCAAGTAAGCAAATTTTGAGCCCCTGTTTCAAATATTCTCATACATCTAATATATTACTCAAATGAACTATTTGCAAAATGCCAAATCTAGCAACCAAGTCTAGATTTTGATTCAACCTAATGAGGGAAGCATTTGTGTACAATTTGAACTCCAATCTTTTAACACCCACATGCAAAACTTTAGTTATTTGGTTCAATCCAATTTATTTTTCATGGATTTGTGTGAGCTCCCAACTTTGACAAACATTGGATTTCACTTTTCAAAAGAATATATTTCTAGTATACAAGAGCAAAATAGTATAGAGCCATTTGTGACACAACTTGTTTGTTCACTCAAAGCAAATAAATTTTCTATGGTAACTTTAGTGAGTTTGTTATATTGACATGCAAACAACCCAAACCCTAAATTGAAATTTGTCAAAATAGGAGAGAGAAGATGATGAAATTGTTTTTTAGTAAACAAAATGTCGATTTTGCAAGTGTGCAATGACATTCAAATTCATTGGAGACTCTATTTGGATGCTTGGTGGATAATCAATGAGGCGAGTAGGTCATGGTTACCATTTGCGAGCACCATGGAGGCAACATAATGATCCAATTCCGGTATTCCCGTACTTGTTTTATCTTCCATAGAATTTTGGGAATTTCTTTCAAGAATTTTATGAAGGGATTTCTAAGTTTTTTTTTCCTTGATTTTAAAGTAAACAAGTTTTTCACTTAGTTAGAGTATTTCAAGAGCCTTCTAACATTACCATGAATAGAATTTTCTTTATGATTCATAGAAAGAGTCTCGATGGCTACAATGACCATATAAAGACTTTCCTATATATCATGGAAAAGCTTTTTTGTGATCATTATAGGGCTTTAATCATGAAGTTCTTCTAAATATAGTTTTCTCTATAAGTTTTTGAAATACTAATAAAAACATCATTTATTTAGGGTGTGAAAATTACCATGAGAAGACCTATTGCAATTGGTTTAATTTATCATGTAGGTCTTCTTGTAGGTCATTTTTCTTATCTATGCAAATCATGTTTCTACTTTTGAAAGATCCCAAGTTTTACTAAAAATTCTACTTTGACCCTATATTAAAAGTTTGATTGCAAATGGCATGTCCATATGCAGAGTTCTATGCCTTTTGAACAATTTGGAGCACATACGTTTAGATTGCTAATTGCACTTGTTGCATTTAGCATAGCAATCTTAATTATCATATGGAACTCCCGACGTCATATATCTACTCATAACCCTCAATCGAGGAATCAAGGATTTGTATTTCCATTGTACCACTACTACAATCAATTTCCAAATGCTAGTGAAGGTGAAATGTGGCACAAGAGTGGCACAACAAATGGTAGGGGACTTCAATCAATCCAACTTCCATTTTTCAAACTTAGGTTGGTGAACATTGACTTTACTACTTCACTTTAAATACATGTAATGAATTAATACTTCTTCATCACTTTTATTCATATTTTTTGGGCTATTGTAGAATTATCTATGAAGTATGAAAGTTGGAGTGGCGGGGTGATTTAAAAGCATCCCCATCATGAAATATTCATAGTTCATACAATGGAAACACCAATATTCACTTTTATGTTAGGATATAATTTTGAAGTTGGGTTTAAATAAAGGAAACTTTATAGATTGTGTGAATGTATTTTTGAATAATTCTTACTAGTCATTTTATTAGCCAATGTCATGAAATAATTATATGGTTCATCTTTAGCCATTACATGCAATTGAAAATTTGAAACCTAGAAACCTAGTTCTGAATACAAAATAGTACAATATTTTAGATTTCTTCACATTGGATAAAACACTCCATTAAGTGTCTTTGCTAATGTAAGGCAACTAAGACTTGAACTTATACCTTCATGCACAATTTTCCTACATTGCTGGGCAATTTTGTCAATATTAGTAATTGTCACTACAAGGGAGCAATGTCAATTTGGACATTTCCAGTCGATTTGGAGGGGTTGATTCGGACAATATTTTATCAATTTTTTGTCATTTCAGACATTTTTCTATCAATTTGGACACTGTTATTCAATTTGGAGGGGTTGATTTGGACATTGTTTTCTTGTAGTGGCATGTCCTAAATAATTAAGTTTGCTAAGGTAGGCAAAGTCATATTTTGAAGTGGCATATTGTTTAATTTTGAATTTCACCATCGCCCATGCTCTTTTTTGCCATGCACACCAGGGAATATTTTTATATTGAAATGAAGTTGGGTGTCCATGCTAAAAAGTTTTACTTCAATATTGATACTGGAAGTAAGCACTCGTGGGTGTACTGCAAACTTCCTGGACATAATTCAATACTTGAAAATTTGGTTAGTCCCTCTCTTTATTTGATGAATTACTATTTCAATCATGCCAATGGCATTGGCTTTGTGATGTCAGGTACCAACTCAAAAAGGAATTCAATGTTAAGTTAAAAGTGATTGTCATTTTTCATTCTAATGACAAGATGATAACATTTGGATGTTTTATTTTATTATTTTATAAAGTATTTATAACCTAAGAAATTCATCTTTGGTTGAAAAATGCATAAAAAACAAATAGATGCATATATTAAAATCGTAAATATCATGAAAATGCACATAATTTGTTGCGTTGAAATCAAAGTTTTACTTTTTGAAAGTTCATCCCAAAAGTTGTAAATTTTTGCACATTATGTGAATTATTTACTTTATAGTTAATTACTAACAAGCAAGGGTCACAACTTGGATCACTAAAAGAAAACTCATACATTTGAGATGATGTTTTGTGTTAAATCTAACACAACTATGTTGGAAATAATGCAAATTTAACAGAACTGTGCCTCCAATAATGTCAAAAACTATGTTATTTTAAATACATTCGTGTTAGATTTAATACAAAATATGAACTTGAATGTGTGAGATTTCTTATAGTGATAGCTTTACGATTTATATTTTTATGTATTATGATAAGTTATAATAACCTCGACCTAAGGTTCTTCTGAAATCTACACAAATAACAACATTTGAATGCAGGGACCCAATAGAATGTTTGAGCCTGGGCCTGATACAATAGTAAAGTGCATAGGAAAAGACTCTAGTTTATGCCATGAACTTCAGTACATGCATGTTGAACCGTGCAATTGGGACTACAATTTTGAATGTTTAATTTGGATCACTTATGCAGACTCTTCTCATTATGAAGGTGCCTTTGTACTTGAAAGTCTCAAATTACCAACATATGGCCAACATGATGTGAAAACAAATGGATTACTTGGGTAATCAACACCTATATCACTAAATGTTTTCAAATTGCAATCCAAGTCCCAAGTTTTAAAATAGGTGTCCAATTGGTTCCATATCTTGGTCATTGCTTCGTGCTACATACTAAGTTCAAATTCTATAAGTTTCATTTCAAGGTCAAATTCCAACTTTTTTGGTTTGAAAAAAAGTCAACAAAAAATATTATATGTGGGACTTGGAGCTTTAAAGTGTGAAGACCAATGTTCTATCTTTAATTCCCAAGTGATCTCATGTACAATATTACATGGCAAACATTGTAGATTTGTATACAAAATCAGCCCACAAGGATGCTATTTAAGTATCATTTGTACCATATTATATTCAAAACAAATAATAGAGCTTTTAGCAAAAATTAGGTCTAGCCAATATAGAATTTCAATTCTTGCTCCAAGCCTCACTTTCTTGGCTGCAAAACTTCCAAAAAATGTTAGAATTTAGGCATTTTCTAGGTATATCAAGATTTGAGACATAGTGTATAGTGGCAAATCATGATTTTCAACTATCCATCAATCGTATTTTGAAAATTCAATGGAATTTGGGATGTAATGACAACATTAGGAAAATTCTGAGTTGTAAACGAGGCTGCGAGTATTAGATTTTCGGCACCCCCGCAATGCAAGTACAAAAAAAATAAAAGATATATTTTTTGGAATTTAAAAAAAAATTAAAATTAAAATATCAATCTGACGTGGAGATGATGTGGCACTAGTAGTGCCACGTCAGATTCCAAATTTTTGAATATATATACATATAATTATTTTACCAAACATCATATCTCAAAGTTTAAAAAATTTATTCTTTTCTATAAAATGCAATTGTGAATACTTGAAAACAAACTTGCCCATATCCACTAGGATATGAGCAAGGAAATATTATATTCAAAGCCTTGTAATTGATTGAGGTATATTAAAAAAATAAGAAATCTACATATCCATTTCCATCAATTATTTGTTTCAACCAAATTAACCCTTATTCACTTACATTATCCATGATTAGAATATATTTTCTTCACATGATCTCTCTTTGGTTAGTTTTTTCTCCCAAAACAAATTGGAATCTCTCTTTTAATTGTTTGAGTTTTAATTAACACCCATGGTGAAATTATTGTCTAGGAAGTTTTGAGTTTACTTTGGTTAGAGAATGATAGCCTAATGAACAACATAGAAAAAACAATAATTAATTATTTTGGTCAAGAAAGCTTGTCAAAGGGAGAAACAACCTAAAAATGGTCATTTGGGCATGTAGGGCTTGAGTCTAAAGAAATTAGTATTAGAATGTATAATACTTGATGTAATGCCATTCACTCTAAAAAGGTCAATAAATTAATAACTAATAAATAGAAAAACTATATTTATAAAATTTTGAATAATTCATATCAATTCATATATATAATTTGATTGTCAAAATTACTATTATTCTTAGTATATATTTCAATATTCAAAATTCATGATAATTGAAATGAATGGTTTACTAGAATGAAAACCAACTAGTAAGTTTTTAAATTTACAACATATTATTTTATGATAGGATTTGTTTTCATCAAAATAACAAAAGAAATGAATATGACTGAAGATTTTTATTTTCTATACTAAGAAGGGATTAGTATGTTTCAAAAATGAGTGAATCCATCACTCTTTAAACACTTGTATAATATTTTTTTTAAAGTGAAAAATTTTAAAATGATGCATGTATGTCCATTTTTCAAAATTAGGAAATTATTGAGTATGTTGTTTAACAACAATGGACTTTTTTTTTAAGTTGATTGAATGACAATTGGATTTAAATTAAGAAGACAATTATTACTATAATCTATGATTGAACTTTAAAACTAATGCTACGATTTGGTATTTTGCTAGTTGCATTACTCAGAAAAAATTCATTGGTGAAATGTCTCAACTTTTTCATGATGGACTCATTGGTCTTGGTAATTGCAAAATGACACTTGTTGATCAATGGTTTCAAACAAATATTATTCACCAAAATGTAGTAGTCATTTGCATAGCAAAAGTAGTGAATCGAGGCTTTTTTGGTACAAAAGATCGAATGGGTTATGTTGCCGTTGGTGTTGATTACAAAGAAAAGTTTGACAAAGGCAATATTTATTGGGCAAAACTAAGAGAGAGTAAAGGGTGTGTTTTCAATGTAATACATCAAAAGTTTATAAATTGATGCATTAGTTTTATTTAAAGGAATGCTAGCAAGTGAGCATAGAATCTGTGAGTCCATGAGCCTAGGAGTTTATATTATAAACACCTTCTATGGTTATAGACTCTTTCCATGTTATAATGTACCTATCTTATAAACACCTTAAAATGGTTGTAGGTACACATCTACAACTAAGTCATAGCTCATAAGCTCATGTCTCTATGCTCATGAGATAGTATCATTGGTTTTGTTTATATTGTAATTTGAAAACTTCACAATCTCTATGATTTTATATTTTCTAAGTATTTGAAAATTTGAAATGTGTACAGTGTCGATTGCTCAGTTACTGTATCTCTATTATTTCTTATATTTAAAGGCAAACATATTAATCCATCAAGTTCTCCTTCAACTATTGGAAATGAAATTTTTGTATTTGATACTGGAAGTGATTTAACATACTTAGACAAAGTTTTCTATGATCCACTAATAAATGATGTACATTCTTTCATTACCTTTGTATTTACAAGATTAAATTTGATAGTTATTGAAATGATACCAATCTATTGCAAATTCAATGTAATTAGAATGAAATTTCAAATACTTGCAACATGATAATTATTGGATTTTATCATATAGAACATTCCAACCTCAAGTATTAGTTAAACATTTAGGAAGCAGCTTGATGAGTATGCAATGGAGAAAGGATATTTTGCAACTGCAGGTGACTTTCAATTCATAGAAAGTGACAGGAGACAATGTTGGAGTAGCTCGGAGGTATATTTGTATATACACCTATAATCTAGACTCCAAGTATTAAGCATAGTTTAAATTATTGATTAGGTTTCTACCAAATTTTGTTAGTATATTGAATAAAAAAATTTAAATACATCTAAACAACTTTATTTAGATATTTGGAACAAATGCTTTGAATTGTTGTAATATTATTTTATTTTATTTTTTGAACTCTCAAGAGATCCATATTTCCTATTTCATTGCTAAAAAGTCATGGAATTTTACAAATACTTTACAAAGACCATAAGATTAAATTAGGATTTCATTTTCTCTAATCACTTTTGTTGTGTCTTTCATTAATTCATATATCCAAGGAAAATGAACTAATGGGTATTATTTTTCTTTGTAAAGTGTGCTTTTGTACTATAGCTAGGTAATAGAGTAGTATCTAATGTGCATTTGAAATTTATTTTAGCTACAATCATCTAGAATTATTATTATTATAAATAGATCTAGAAGTAATATTTATAAAAACGAATTTTTTATAAATAATTTTTAAATATTTACTTCTCTAAAACAAGTATGATGCACGAATTTAAATAAGAATTGATTGTTTATCTTTGCATGCTTGAATAATCATCACTATTGTTTATAATATTCAAATTATCTATGAATTTGGTGATCTAGTAGTTTAGATGAAGAATATACTATGATGAATCTCTAACAATTATTAGATGTAATTTAATTTGTAGGATGTAGTAGTTTCACCAATACACAACTTTCCACTTCTTACATTTGCAATTAAAGGGATGCCTAGTGATCCAAAAGATGGTCAAATTCGATATCTAACAATTCTACCTGAAAACTATTTGGAATGGGAAGTAAGGATCTTTGCACTAAAATCATTATAAAGATATTTCTTTCAATGAATTATGATCTTTATTCTTTTTTTATCTCATTAATGTGTATGTATTTTTATATGAAGAAGCATACAACCATTACATAGCTATTTAAATTTTTGCATTTGTTTATTAAATAGAATGTAGAAGCTTTTCAAATTTTAGAAATTAACATATGTGACACTTGTACCTTTATATTTGACATGTCAATAATACATTTTGATAAAATTGCAAAATCCAATAGAAAGGTTCCTAATTAATTTGAAAGTCTTAGACATTGGATAATTACCACTCTCATGTTGTTTATTACTAGTGGAATTTGTAGTAAAGCTTAATCACTTCAAATAGTTATGTAAAGTTCAAATTTTCAGATTTTTTTGTATATGATATTTTATCTTCTTACTTTATTAGCAGGAAAATACAAAAGAGTTGTGTGTAAACATTATATGTGCTAGTCAATTAAATAAAGGAGAGTCTATTCTTGGAGGTGAGTATCCAAACATTTCAATGATTATTTTTTTGTACATGCGGATATGATAGGTTACATGTTCAATCCATATTCATTCTAATCTTATATTTAATTTCAAATTTTATAAGATTTAATTTAAAAATATAATTTAGAATGTTTAAAGGATAATTTTTCAATTTTCATCAACACATAGAATAACCTCTAAATTATGAGAAAGCTTATCTTGGGTTTTTGCAATATTAGATATGCCATTGTAAAGTAAAAAAATGTTTTCTTAAAATTGTTCTTAAAGGAATGTGTGTCATGTTATTAGTATTCTAACACAATAATGTGTGCCCAATTAGATCAAGAACTTGTAGAATTTTGAGGAAAGCTATTTTACATCTATTTTTTTGTAGATATTTTGTCTTCAAAATATTTCCTAAAACATATAATGTTTCAAGAATTCTTTAAATTAATGTTGTGCTCTGAGATGTAGTTGAAAATCTAAGAAAAAAATTCCACGAAAAAATCAAACATAATTTTTTTGCTAGATTTTCCCACCTTTAGATCAAAAAGACTAAATTGGACATCACTTTGTAGATACAAATTCAAATTCTATAAAATTGTGCAAGTTTACAAACAATCCTTGTGAGCATCTGTGTGCAAGTTTCCAACCATTAGATAAAAAATTGAGATTGCAATTACATGCTCTAAAATTAATTAAAGCCCCCAAAACATACCTAAGTCCTTTTGCGGATATATGTTTTTTGGAGGAGGGGTAATCAAAATATAATTAGGCAATTTTTGAAATTTGTTTCATT
Organism: Straminergon stramineum; assembly: GCA_963920665.1. NCBI lineage: Eukaryota > Viridiplantae > Streptophyta > Bryopsida > Hypnales > Calliergonaceae > Straminergon > Straminergon stramineum. The sequence goes on along the minus strand of OY987263.1, from coordinate 38,311,848 downwards.
TTTTCATGACCTCTAAATTTGAAGAATAACAAGAATATTTGGAAAGTTGAAGGGGAGTGGCACAGTAGAAATGACTTATAGATCATTAAACCATAAGGCATTCATGAGATTTATTATTTGTGTTTTCTTTTCCAATTGAAATTACAAGTTTCTATTTTCACCAATAGATAAATTTTTTATTGATGAGTAGCAATGTCTATAGTGATATGGCCATGGTCAAATGATAGTTTTGTTTCCAAAAGAATTACAAAATATTAGAGATGAATAGTTAATAATTAAATTTTGTCAAAATGTGTGTTTCATTCCAAAGACTTTCCAAGTATGTCTTTTTCAAATTAGTCTTTATATTTTTTATATAATCCTTTGTGAAAGATAAACTACTTACTACTAAATATAATCTTTATGTTTTCAGCTAGTCAATTGAGAGAGCATCTATTTGTGATTGATTATGATAATCAAAGAATTCGATGGCAACCAAATGCTTGTGAATTACAATGATTAATAGGTTTGTATATCAATGAAGATTGAAGACTTATCATGTGTTCATTTTCATAAATTGCAATTGTCAAAGTTCTATAAAGAATTATATGATCTTGATTTTGTTATTGGAAATGGTATTAAAGTAGTGACTATCTATACAAAATAGTAAAATGAAGTTGTCTTAAATCCCAAGAAGTTACATTACAAGTAACAAATGTTTCTACAAATATTTCCATTTGTGCACATGGAGGTTCATGAGTCCCAATTACAACAACACCTAATTCAAAAGTGGTGCATACTTGTACAATGACATTAAATAATAATATAGTGTCAAATGTCGAGAAATCTAAATGTATTGGGCAATCTAATTTCACTATTTTTTGAATTCAAAATTGTAAATGATATACAATGTAACTCACTAGTTTTGTCATTAAGGTTAATTGAAAAAATAATATTTGATATCTAATATTGCACTTTCATATGTCACAATAAAAAAATATTAACATATTGTGTTCCTTTAAAAGCCCTAGTTTCATGATTTATTTCTTGATGGTTTTCTAATAAGAAAAAAAATAAACATCCTTGTTTTCATACTAAAATAAAGCTTCACAGTTTGTGTTATATCATTAATATGTCTTTGTCTAATATTATACACACTCTCCATTTATATGTAAATATCATTTTTTGATGGATATCATATGTAAGGGGATTGCATGTGTATAGGACAAATTATGGGGGAGGAACAACAAGGCATTCCACAAAGTTTTCTTATGCATTGTTCAACTTGTAGATTATCCTCCTAATTATCTCAAAGTCTTTTAAAAATTTATTGGTGACCATTGATAAAGTACATATTTTTTCTAGTGACTTTCAATGTAATCAAGTATATTAATAATGATAATCATCAAAAAAGAAATAAACATTCATAATCTATAGTTTATATATGTTGTTGATTTTTAATGACTAAAATCTACTAGTTTAAACATTTAAAAGTTAATGCCTTCATTTGGTAGCAATTTCTTATTTTAATAAGCATTGTTCTGTGATTGTAGGTAAACTTCATAGTGATGAAAATAAATAACATACACTTGTACTAAGAGAAAATTTGGCAATGCATTAGAACATACGATATTATTCCTTATTATAACGGTTTAAACCTTAAAGTTCTACTAGGAACCATATATATGATGTCCAATAGCAAGAGTTGCTTTAGGAAAATGTTGGATTTTTTTATTGCAACTAGGTTAGCTCAAGAGCATAAAAAAAATTGTATATACTAGTGGTAATTATATATAAAATTTGTAAGAAACACTTGTCCTATTTCTTGTCTTCTTGCCCTTTGACAAATGATTTTGTGCTCATAACTTTAGCGTCGTTAGTCCATTTGGCGTGAAATTTGGAAAGAAGATAAATGCAGTAGATAGATGTTTTGTAATTTTTTTAAGATTTTGCCCCCCGATTGGATGTCTATATTGGCCACTTTGGAGGGGTTTAGTACTATATTCTCGACCCCAAAATGCAAATTGGAAGCTACAAATTGGATATGTTAGAAGTGTACTACCTTTTCAAGAATTGACGAAGAGTTTTGTGAAAATAGCAACATGTTAATTGCACACATGGGGTCAAAGTGACCTTTCTTTGTGCGGAGGAAAACATTTCCTAAATGAATTCTTTGGTGCAGTGCGAGTGCAATCTTCTCTAACAAAATGGCTTTTTTTTATTGAATTTTATTTTAATTACTAAAAATGAAAAGGTCCACAAAGCCCTTTTATGCTATTTTTTGCTCCTAGTGGCTTGTATAGTACTCTATAGTAGTCTAAAGTACTCTATAGTCCTAAATCAACGGTTTAAACCTACAAGCACCCTAAATTGATGGTCAAGATTTGCAAGTGCACTACTTACACACAAAATTGATAGTTCTATCTAGTATTGTCAATCCTATGGCCAAAAATTGTGTTTCTGAGCCAAAAATGTGAAATGTTTCTTACAATCACCCATCAACTTGTATTAGCATAGATAATGTTCAAATGGATGTCTCAAAGACATAAAAAATCAAAATCAAGTGTGGGATATTGTTATAAAAAGCTAATAACATTTTATACAAATCCTCTAAATTCTGGCCTCAAAAATCATACAATCCATTATGTATGGCATCATACAAACTTCAAATACAATATACAATAGCATTTTAGAAATTCAACTCTATCATCCATAAATTTTCGAAATTTCTAAACTAAAAATCCTTTAGTCAATTATCTACAAGTGCTTGAAGTTTTTGCCCTTGAATCTAGTAGCAACTAACTCTTCTTCACCACAAATAGTAAGACTTTTCCATACTAACTCCAAATGAAGCAAGTAGTAACCTTTTGAAAACCTTACAAAAAGTAGAATATCTTTCCAAAATTTCATTTCAATCCAAATCCTATATAGTTTATTCTTGTTTTTCAAAGATATAGATAAAAAATACACAATGAATAAAGGGACTAAGATTGAATGACCCTAAACAGGGCCACATCTTGTCACCACCTAACTTGTTTCCAAAACAAGAATCCAAGCATATCTTTTCAAAAGCTAAGATATGTCTTGTCAAGTTACAGGTTGTACACAAGAATAAGAGTTTAGCAATTCACAAGTTGTCCATAACATAGTATTAGTGGTAGAATACTATTTTGGAGGTAACAAATAAATAAACTAGTTTGTTCTTCCAGAACTAGCCAAATACAAATATCCATAAAAAAGCACAATAATATGATTAAGTGTCAAGTGCTTGAAAAAATGTCTTCTTCCTTGAAATCCAAAGATGGGAGTCCAAGATCTAAAGGCTAAACCTCACTTGTACCCATCCCAATACACAAAACAATCGAATGTTATGTTAGTGAGGATATAACAAGTGTCTTCAGCTGTAGCCAATTGCTATCTATGTTACAGATCTTGCAAAACCAAAAAGGAGAACAAAATTTACAAAACAGCCACTAAAAATATGTAAAGCAAGTCACATCCTCAACATAGTCCAAGTAAACCAATGACCTTTGCCATTCCAATGTACTGCAAATACTTGAAGTACAAGAATCACCCACAAGGATACACGACAAGAAAGCACAACAACCTCCAAAAACAAATCGTCACAGTGAGATAGGGAAGCACTAAGGCAAAGAAACCACTATAAGTTCACTAATTTGAATTTGGGAGGGAGAACACATAGGGATGGCCATAATGGGGTGGTGACACCTAATCATTATGTCAAGGAATGAAGGTATTAGGTAGTATAAACACTCACTCTTAGTGGGTGGGTGGATAGTACCATCCACTAGAAAGGCTATTTGATAAACTTGAGTACTATAAGATAGGCCATATCATATGGTGGAAGTAAAAGGTTTTTTATACCTATAGCGTATCTTAGTAAAGATAGCTAGTATGTTTAGATTTATATGTTTAAAATTTGACCTTTATGTACCATGTGGATATGGAATTGAAGCCAAATTAAAGAAGTGTGTCATCAAAAAAGGCCACTAAGGGCATTTAAAAAAAAAAAAATTTAAAAATTTAAAAAAAAAATTTTAAAAAAAAAAAATAAAAAAAAATTAAAAAAAAAAAAAAAATATATATATATATATATATATATATATATATATATATATAGTGTGTGTGTGTGTGTGTGTGTGTGTTGAAATTGTAGGAGATCCAGCTATGAAGTCAAATGGTTTAGTCTTTTTTGCAAAAGTAAATAGAATAGGATAGTTTCCTAATGATTTAAACATGGGTTATGCAATTGACTAAAGAAAAAGAAGAAGAAGAAGAGCCCCCTTTCCTATCCTACCTCAAGTAGGACTCATCAGCCCATAAGTTTGCCACTTAGGCTCCTATTAATCTATATGCTAAGGTAGGAGGTCCATAAAGTGCCCATCTAAGAACTGAAATTGAATTTTGGGGAGGTGAAACTTCTTGAAATATTTTACATTTTCTAGATAAATTTTTCTAGAAACACAAGAGGAATTGACATCTAACCCAAGTCGTTTCATATTTTTTGGAGCTTTGTAGAATTAGTTATGAATTTTTGGAGTCGAAATGGCATAGGGCTCTAAAACTACCCACTCCTGAAATGTACACAATTGGTACATCCATGTAAAGATGAAAAAATACCATGTACAAATAGTATACATTTGAGGAGGTAAGCTATTGTAGAGCCAATGTGGATTTCGAGCCTCCTACCTTATTCCCACAAAAGTTGAAAAGTCACCAAAAGGTAAAATAAGCTTCACCCTTCCCTAAAATAACTTAACCAAATCTCAAGTCAAATGTAAAAATCTCTCAAGGATTAAAATACTAGGAAATGGGAACCAACATTCTTTATATGGAAGCAATAAAAGCATCATGAAAACAAAACTAGTTGCCAAGTTGTAGATTTGATTTGCTAATTAACCCCTAAAGGACCAAGGCCATTTTTCTGTCAAAAACCACTCAAAACTGCCATTTCTGCTGCGTTTACCCATAAAATCCAAAAAAATACTTTAAGAAAATCTAACCATTGGATCTTGTACTTTACTTGTCTCAGAACATGTGGTAAAAATTTCATGAATTTTGACCGCACAGATTGAGAGATATTAGCATTCAAAGTTGGAAAAAGAAAATGTTTTGAACACTGGCCTGCAATTTCAGATGACTTTGACCACCTTTTATTGAAATTTTTTGCACTATGGACTGTGAATTTAAAATTTTTTGTGTTGAAGAATTGAGTTGATATTCTAGGAAAAAAACTTCAACAGAAAAATTCTTGATTTTCATTCTCTAAAAAATTGTTAAGTAGAGTAGGTCTACAATTACATGAAAAACTAAATCGTTAATAGCTTTGAGATGGGATGGAAACTCAATAATCCCAATGGTGGGATTGTTCTAGCAAACAAACTTAACTTTGTCAAACAATTTTTTTAGAAAAATTGTGAAAATTGCATTCAGAAATGAATCCTATAAGTTATTTTTTCAAGAAGATGCTCATATTGCCCGAAAAACAATATTGTTCATAACTTTCACATTACTTATACAAATGGAATGAATCAAAGCTTCACATGTAGGCAAAAATATAATCTATAAGAAAAAAAATTAAAATAAAAAATTTCAATCTTTTGTGGATTTATTTTTCTGCCCGGTGACATGAAAATTATGTTTAAGATGGCATAACTTTTGCTCCCGGGCACCGATTGAAATAAAAATTATATTCCCACGAAGCGAATCAGTTTTTCTATCTTATGAGAAAGTTTCAAAAAGTTTGACTAAAAATTGAGGTCACAGGAACCTACCCGAAATCCATTTTGTCCCCCGAGGGTACAATGGTCCTTTAGGGGTTAAGTTTAGACTAACCTATTGAACTCATTGAGCATTACGGGTGGCTTATGGCTTGGTACTACTAGTAAGATACTACAAGAAAGCTATACAACCAATCCACTACCTATCTATGACCTATCCCTCTGAGCTACGACAAGATGTAGAACACCTGAGATAGGTTAATACACTTTGTCATTGAAATAAACTGTAGTAGATGATCGCAAGAAACATTTCACATTTTTGGCTCAGAAACACAATTTTTGGCCGTAGGATTGACAATACTAGACAGAACTATCAATTCTGTGTATAAGTAGTGCACTTGCAAATCTAGACCATCAATTTAGAGTGCTTGTAGGTTTAAATCCTTGATTTAGGACTATGGAGTACTTTAGACTACTATAGAGTACTATACAAGCCACTAGGAGCAAAAAATAGCATAAAAGGGTTTTGTGGACCTTTTCATTTTTAGTAATTAAAAATAAAATTCAATAAAATTCAATAAAAAAAATCCATTTTGTTAGAGAAGATTGCACTCGCACTGCACCAAAGAAATCATGCTCATAACTTTGGCATCATTAGTCTGCTTGGCATGAAATTTGGAAAGAAGGTAAATGTAGTAGTTGTAGACATTATGTAATTTTTTCAAATTTTAAAAAATGATGTTACTATTTTTAACCTGCCCTCGATTAGTTGTCTATTTTGTCCACTTTGGAGGGGTTTAGTACTATATTCTTGGCCTAGAAATGAGAATTGGAAGCTACAAATTGGATATGTTAGAAGTGTATTACCTTTTCAAGAATTGACGAAGAGTTTTGTGAAAATAGCAACATGTCAGTTGCCCACATGGGGTCAAAGTGACCTTCCTTTGTGCGAAGGCTACAAAGAGTGAAAACATTTCCTTCATGAAACCATTTGTCAAAGGGCAAGAAGACAAGAAATAGGACAAGTGTTTCTTGCAATCATTGTAGTGTACACTACAAGACCTCATTTTTCCATTTTCATTTTTTTAGAGTGTGCTTAGTCAAACCCAATCAAAATAATGATAATAAACTTTTTTACATAACAAAATACTTTGCATTGGGACAATTACTATAGAGTTGAATTGACTATTTCTAAATCTAATATTAAATAATTAATTATAAGACAAATGTAGGACAAAGTTGACACCTCTATATTGAATATTAAATTTTTCCTAAAATATGGTTCAATAGATGTTAAAAATAAAATATTTTCTTATCATAAAAATTTTATAAATTTTTTGTTTTCAAAAAATATTTTTCTTAAAATTTTGGAATCTATTTTTAGAATTACTTTATTTTATTCTATTCTACAACTACAATAATACAATGATGTCATTTTGGAAGAGCTACTTTTTAAACAAAGAAAGTTAGATTTGAAATAGAATATATTTAAATTCTTTGAATAATAAAAGATTTGCTATTAAGGGTCTTACAAACCTATTTTATACAATGAGAAGAAATTCACACAAGAATCTTATAAAAAAATTCAAATTTATATAAAATTTGTTGTTTCAACTTCATATAAGATATCTACATACATGAGAATAACCTCTAATTCAGTTCATTGGGCAATCCAAGGTTTATGTACTAGAGTTCTACTAAAGTTATTCATTAACCCCTAAATGCCAACACATTCAAAAAGTGAATGAACCAGACAACCTAGATTGTAACTTTCAAAATTACCTTTTTTTGGTATTTGATTTAGACTAAAAAAATTAAAAAAATTGATAGAATTATTGCAATTGCAAGTTTTAAGTGTTACAACACAAATTACATTGTATTGTTTGTATTTCCCTTGTGTCTATTTCTTCTTTAAAGTTTTTTCAATTTAAATTAAAAATTTTGCTCCTCAATTGTAGTAAAATGAAAATTCTTCTAATTTATAGCATAATTGATATAATACTATTTCAATTTATTTTTTTAAAATCACAATATTTTCATTTTAGGAACAAAAATTATGGAAAAAATTTAAAAAATTTAAAATATCATTTGCAAGGGTGTTATATGTGTAAAATATAAAATCATTCTTTGGTGAATCTTTACACTAATTTTCAAAGCTCCTTGTCCCTCTTAAAAAATTCAAATTAATTGTATTATTTTTACTTTATTGATTGATTTAAACAATATTGCTATAAAAATATAATCATGACAATTTTTCATGAAATGAATTGAATTTTTTTTGTGATAGAAAATCTATAATATTCACATATTAAAAATATAAGATTGATGTTTGAACTAAATTCTAAATTTAGGTCAAATATGATGTTTGACCATTTTACAAAGGATCTAGTCCTTTAGGGGTTACATGTTAAATGAAGTATGCGCATCCATGGTCATCACTACCAAAATGCAATACCTAGATTTGGACCATAGGGTGATACTAAAATCTAGATATTGATGACACAAGATGTACACAATCATAACTTCACAAGCTATGAGAACTAAAGATTACTCTTGAAAACACTACTTTGAAAATTCATAACTGATTCATATAGTGTCCAAAAAATGCAAACGATAGTGAGTGAAAATCTCCTTTTGCTTGCCCATGGGATTCAATAAAAACAATTCATATTTAATAATAGTAAATATGTTAAATTGCTATTATTAGTGTTGTAAGTACATTTACTTTACTATGACACTATTGAAGCCTAAATGTGCACATTCATCTAGCTCCAACGCGTCCATCCACCCAAATCCATCCATCCATCCAAAAACCATCTATCTGTCTAAAGTTCATCCATCCAATAGAAACCCTTGACCCCCAAATCCTTCCCAAAATCCATCTAGCCCCTACACATAGCTCCTCCTACTAAATGTGTATATTTGGATGTTCGAGATGTAGTAGGATGATTTAGCATTATATATAGATATCTAGTTCTTCCTTGGCATACTTGGATTGGATTGTGTTGTTATGTCTTGAGAAAACCATTTCTTGAATTTATTGAGTGTGTCTTCAATCAACTATCAAGTAACTATACTTTTTGGAGTTTGACATTGCTTTTGGATTTTGGTGTGTATCTTCAGTGTGGAAGTCAAATCTTTCTTCATTTCTAGATGTTCGTCTTATAAGATTGTGAACCACATGCTTAATACAATTTGCCAACTATTATGTGTATATGTATCTTGATACATTTTTGTGTACCAAATGCACCACTAGGTGTAGTGGGTTATAAAGATGTGGGGACATTGTTCAATAGGAAACTTAAGTTTGTTCACTATATAAATTCTCTAATATTTGTGTTGTAAAAGTGGTCCCTTTTGGCTTTACTTTCAATTAATCATACAAAGATAATGAACAAATTCTTTGATGTAGACATATAATATTGCTTGAGAAGGAGATTCTTTAGGGTCCATACGTCTTGTTAGTGTTATAAATACACTTACTTTATTATGACACTATTGAAGCCTGGATGTGCACATTCATCCACCCGAACCCATCCATCCATCCAAAATTCATCCATCCACCAGAAACCCTTGACCCCCGAACCCTTCCCGAAACCCATCCAGCCCCTGCACGGAGTACCTCCCACTTAGGGTTTAAGCTCCTTTCTGCTGGTGCTTCTCGTTGGAGCTGGCTTGTTGTCACAATGCATCGGTCGCGTGCTCTTCTGCGGGGTTTTGGAGCTTCATCGTCAAGGAAATTCGTCGGATCTGCAGTGATCAATGTGGTGAATGGGGCTTCGGCAGGCTCAGTTCTGCCGGATGCCCGGCGATCAGCTTCCTCCAGTAGCGCAGATGCTGAGAGAATTGTCGCCGCCGTTGTTGTGGAGCGTCTCCCCGTCGTTCTACCCGAAATGGCGCCTCCAGTGGTCTCTTTCGAGTCCTTCTCGTAAGTGTATTTCCTGTTCCGCGAGGAATAAATCGTTAATTGAGGTGGATCATCTTGGTTGTAGTGCAGAAATGGATTCGGAATGTTGGAACAGCGAAAATCGCCACTCTTGCATAGATTGGAAAAATTCTATTCGCAATGGAAAGAGGATTCCAACGTACCAAAGAATGCGGTATTTGGATACCGTATGCAAAAGTTATGAAGGATGAAAGTTTGGTAGATGTTGTGTAATTGTTTAAGGTAGATATTGGTTAAGGGGATGACCAGCAGCAATTTGTGTTGGCAATAAAAAAGGATTCCAACTCACTAAAGAATGCGTTATTTAGATAACATATGCAGAAGTCTTGAAGAACGAAAGTTTGGTAGATGTTGTCAAATTGTTTCATGCTGATATTGATTAAGGGGATGATCAGCTGGTGAACATTGGTCAGAGTGATGGTTTTGGGTCCTGGTTATTTTAGGAGCCTATCTTTCAATGGTGACGGTTTGGGGATTTGCATTGATTGTGGGGATAATTTCGTTGATTTAGGACTTAGGAATACATATGCATTACAGGTCATAATAATAGCTTACGACTTGCGTACCGTTGAGTCGATTTACAATATGCTTCAGGGTTAGTGAATTTGAGGTAATGTGGATGCAGATTCGACTGGCGGCAGCAGTTTCGAAGGGAGTACCCTCAAGAGTTTCTGGATGCATCATCTAGCAGGTTTTTTGGTCATCCTTGGTGCATTTTATTTTAAATTGGATGAATTTGATCTTGGTTAACTTGAAATGGCAATGCTGATTGCCGACAGGGTCATATACAGTTCTACAATTTATCGAAGCATTGTCTGATTAAGAGTTTGTGAAATGGCAATAGGGAAGCTGACGAAGGTGAAGCGGAATTTGAGCCTGCTCCAACTGTGACGGAGGCTGACAAGACGAATGATCGCAGGTGAAATTATGAACAGTTGGTCGATCGCATTCTTACATGAGTTTTTAATCATGTAATATTTATGAAGTCCCGAAACTAGCAAAATATAAAGTCTTGAGTTTAATGTTAATGAAATCTAAGCATATCATACATGAACTTTAGAGTATTAACAGTTCACTGCAAAACGGCGTTGCGCGTTACTCTAAGATGGGGAACCCGATACCACTGCCTTATGCAGGCTTATATAATATATCATTACCAAAATATAGGAGAGTTCTAGATCTAATGTATGCAGGTTTCACTTCGCTAATATTGGTGAGTACCCTCTAAGACTTCCACCGTAGTATTATGGTGAATATGACCTTTTATATGGCCAGCATATAACGGTGGTATTGGGTCCCCAACCCTTTTATATTGATTCCATGTTGGGATTGACATTGGAGCGCATGTGAACCAAGTGTCCGTACATTGACACCTGTCGTTAATCGGTTTGGTTTTGTAGATCCTTGCAGAGAGCATTGAATCGGAGGCTTTATCTGCTCATTCGTGGAATCCCTTACGGTGGTGTGAAAGACTCACCTGCGTGGCACTTTCCTGAAAAGGAGTATGCTGAAGAAGATAGTTTGCGATTGGTAGGTGCTCTTCTACATTTGGATTTATTTTGGAGTAGTGAATATTGTCCCACTGTAGAAGGATGCTCTTCACGGTTTGGATTAAGGAATGCACACAACACTTCCTAAATGAACTGGAGCGGCGTCTTCAAGCATGCATCCAATCTGTAGCATGCTCTTCAATGGATGAATTACACCCATCTACCTGCGTGTTTTCATTTTCTTTTTGTTGTGGTTACAGTGCGCAGAAGAAGTGATGAAGCCATTCGTGAGCAACCCAACGGATCTTTACTTCGTAGGAAATGCTCCTTGTGGCCATCTCACGTACAGGCTTTCTGAACCCAATTACAAGGTGCGCTTTATTCTCGCTTTCGGTTTTTAACTCTAGTTTCTAATTTTTTGTCTGTGAATTTTATTTTTTGGTAATCGAAGTTATTCTTTTGCACTGGAAACGCAATCGATTCTTCGTGATGGGATTCAAGTGCCAGACTTTATATGATCAGTATGGCAGTCCCAATCACTGACTAACAGTAATTTTTGTTGCGTTGGATTAGCGCTTTTTTTTCAAGTCGCAGCTTATTGGAGGAAACGTTCACGTGAAGGGCAAAAAGATCAAGGACTATGCATGGGTTTCTAAAGAGGAACTCCCGGAGTATCTTGATCCCAGCGATTTGGAATATATGAAGAAGATGTTGATAGATTAGAGCAGGAAGCAAATTTTCATAGGGAATGGAGCGCTCAATAGAATCTCGAGTCTGTACATCCAGGATAGTCGATAGATACTCACTTCAGATACTGGATGCTGCACCAGTTTCTTGCGAGAGATGGGCGCTAACGGGAGAAATCAAAATGAGGTCATTCATAATCTATTTCAATGCTCTAGATCTTTTTGCTGGAACTTCAGTGGTCGTCATAAGCTTGTTATTGAGGCTTTTGACCAGGAACAGTCCTATTGACGTTCGATCAAAGGTAGAGACTTTGAGCAGATTGACGTTCACAGCCTCCGTTCAGGATAGTGAATGTTAATAGCATTCAGCAGCGTTGGATGTTCCCGTTGTGGATGATTCCAATCAATAGTGATAAGCTCTTGAAAAATTAGTTACCCACAAAAATCCAACTCAGACCGCCGTTGTGGATGATTCCTATCACTAGTAATGAACTTGGATTTACTTGATGCCATTAATAGTCATGTCCACTTGTTTTGCACTTTTTTGGTCACATTGCACATATAGAATCATTTGATTGTAACTTGCACAAAAAAGATTGCCTCATCAAGGTGGGTACACCCAAAATTGCACTCTACTTAAAACTGCCATCCTCACTTCGTGTACCAACTCCAAAATCAATATGTACTCATGTTGAAACAGTTTTAGAACATTTACCAAGAAAATCTTTGACCCTTCATAATTTTTGCAAACAATATCCAAATACCATGTTCTTTGGTGCATTGGAACCTCCTTTCACTCACCAACAAGAAAAGATGAAAATTTGACTAGTCTAATAATAGTAACTAAGGCACAGTAGCAAAAAATGGCGGTTTTTGAGGACCCACAATAAATGCAAAATTTGAATGGACCAAGAGCACAGGAGAAAAATCTCCTGACTGCTCCTGGTAAGAATAAACATCTACTTCCATTACAGAATAAAATTCAATCCAAAGATCCTGCCTGATTGGAGCCTAGATAGAGGAATTATTTTAGTGAGCCTCCTTACTTTCTTTCTTTTTTATATACAGTGGCTAACCAACTTCACAAAAGCAACAGATGTCCTGGAACGAGGAATCTAAGCATGACTTCCAATTGTGAAACGGCTGAAGAGAATTTTAGGATGTACAAAACATAAGAGAAATCAAGACGGAATTTAATACCAACTCCAGAACCGTAACCCTCTCTCCTGTGGCTTTTCATTTCCACATCGGTGGAGCAATGTGGTTCGGACGAGGGTTAGTGAGTGAGTGAGTGAGTTGAGTGAGTGGGTTTGTTCATAATTCCATCTTTAACCACACTTTTTGAGAGAGCTTTTTAGATTTCCAAGATTTGTTGACGATCTTGATTTTGTTTGGTTTGGAGAGGAGAGAGTTGTGTGTTTTGATAACTGACTCGGTTATCCAAAACCTAAACACTAGAGTCGGTCTGATTTCTCCTCATTATTCACCACCGGAAGAAGTTGCACACTCTCAACTGGATTACTAGATGACTTCATGGAAGCTTGTTGGGAAAGTCGGTGGCGCACATACCCGTAGAAGGTGCAGCCTAGGAGAGTGACGGAGCAACCAATGGCGTTCATAAATGAAATTGGGTTTTGGAAAATGAACCAAGAGATGACAATTGCCACAGCCACCTGCAAACACAACAACCACAAAAACAAAACATATGCTCAAAGGTCTGCTGCAAGAAGATATTCCCACCACCACCACCACCACCAAGAAACTGCAAAAAACCTTACAAAAGACAGTTGTTGCTGCACATAAAACTTTATACGTAACGCTCTGTAGTATTGACATGGCATTGACACCATACCAAGAGTTATTTAAAGCAAAGTCATGCCAGATTGGAGCGAATCAAACAAAATCTACCCTTGTAAGATCCATTTGGGAGTAAGTATTATACACCATATAAAATCTCCATTATGTACTAAAATACGACTTTGTACTTGTATTTACTATGGTATGAAGGTGTTCTTCAATATGAAAATGTAGTCAGACACAATAATATCAAAATACAAATCACAGGTAAACAAACAAATTTTCTGCTACAATTTGACTACAAAATTTTGGTATGAAGGGTCTCTCAAACCTTCAAGGGTTAAAGCTATGACATTCTCGCATGTGAGAGTTCCATCACTTTGAAAAACTCTCAATTGTTCAAATTGAGCTCAACTTTGCAAAGCAAGGTGTCAGGGATTCTTCTTTTTCATGCCAATTTAGTAGGTGCTCAACAAGGGCTGTTGTCAAATTTTATATATCCCAGTAAATAGAACTTTGCCCATATATCAATCAAATCATTTTTCGTAGTTGTATGTCTTTAAAATGTTACTTACAATGCCAGTACATAACAACTATGCCCATGATTGTATTGAGAGTGAGCCAAGGAGCTGTGTCTTACCTTCATGTTTCCTGCTACGTTGAATGTCACCGCCGTTGTCGCGTGAATGACGTAGAAGATGGAAAAATTGAGACAAAAAGCGGACACTCCAGAGAGGAAGATGATGAACAAGGGCCAAAACAAAAATTCCTGGGTCTGAAGCCACGTAGCAACGCCCGGACCTTCAAACAATAGAGCTGGAAGGGCAAGTATCATGGTTGCATAGGGCGCCATGTAGTATACAGTATTAATGCTGCACAAAAAATGACCACAGCATCAATAAATGGCATATCTGGAGCTTTTCAGCCAATAAACAAGTTCTGATTTCCATTTTGCAAGTATTCCTTTTCTTCCAATCTTGACATGAACTGATTCAAAATCTTGCATAAAAGTCAAGAAGCAGTGAGGTAGTCACATCATGAATTAATTTAGAACCTTGCACAAAAATCAAGAAGCTCCAAGTGACCAAGCTAGTCACATAACCAGAAAAAAACGGCATTTTAGTTTACTTGGAAGTACTTCTATCAATTTCTTGTAGCTCCTATGATAAGCTCTTGGAAAGGTTCATCATCCACCAACTGGATGTAGGCTCTCTCTTTAGGGGTTTTTTGCGTGTTCAAGATTCAACATACCTATCAAAATTGTAACCATGAAGCAAAGACTCTGCCAAGATGGTCTTGGTGGAAGTCACAACACAACCAAAGAAAGCTGCAAGAAAGCCCGCCATGTTGAAGCTGAGCTCCGTGACAGAGGTAAGCACAATGCCACCCACTATGGGGATCAGGGATAGCCACACGCGGCGATCAAATGATTTTTTCCATACAAGACACTGCAATGCAACTACAACATCCCAAACACCCACACCTTTAGAGTTTGAATGCCACAAGTAACTAATCCAATGTGACATACTTCACTTTCTTTCTCATACAACTTTCAAAGTTGGATGAACTCATGATCAACTTCCAACCTTCATATGTCTTTTTCTATATCTCCAATGTTTGAATTAATTAAAAATTGAATCTATAAGGGTTAAATTAGTCTCAAACGGTGGTGGGATGAACTCCGTTGATTATCCAATACTATTACCAATAGGTGGTCAAAGGGAAAGCACAACATGAAAACTAGAGTTGGACTTGAAGGATATCTCTAATTTGCTACAATCTTCCAATGGTCAGCAAGGCTGATTCTAAATTTTAGCAAAACCAAGGTTCTTTTTATTAAAATCCACCAACTCAGATGCGTTGAATAGGAGACAAAAGTAAAAAGATTAAACCCCTACACGTGCGGAAGAAGTTCATACTCATGACAATGAACAAAGTGCTTCAAGGTGATGCTTTGTCCAATTCTCTTTAAAATCCACACTTTCTTTTATCCCCAATTTGATGTGAGGTCCATAAAAAACAGAAGATATAAGCAAAAATATGCAAAACTGCAAAAAGAGGATTTAAATGTATTAATGCAGGAGTTGATGGGGAAGTCAGTTGATGTACCCGTGGTAGCAGGTGTGAAAGACTTGATGGTTTGCATAAAGGAAACGGGAATGAAACGCAGGCTGACATTTCCCAGCACGATGTTCACACAAAAGACGAAGGACATCGGCAGGATTCGCCTCAACCGATCCTGTGGATTTACTTCAATCAATGGCTTCACCTTCAGCACCTTAATTGCTACGTAGGCGCCAATGGTGGAACAAATGAAGTGCACGGTGGATACCGTCAGCGGAAATTTGAAGTCCAGTTTCTGCATCACCCATTCAAATATTCCATCAGCAACTTGGTAGTCAACCTTGCAACAAGCATATACAACTTTTTCTCATCGATACCCCCAATTCCATTCAATTCTCTAGCAGTGGTCACAAATGTGGCTAAACTAAGCCGCCGACATTATACTTGAGTTTTCTCTACAGGCACAAACAATGTGAATTCTTCAATATAAAATTTTGAACTTCTAGAGCGCGTAGCAGCACTTTTTTTATTAGCCATATGAGCTAATTTCTTTACTTCAAATAAAAAATCTCCATAATGTTCAGAAAGACTACCGAAAAGACTGCTACCAAAACTCCCATTAGCTTGTTATAAACCACGCAAGCACGTGGAATAGTTTTCCATCGATGCAATGCTGACCCCCAATTCCAGTCAATTCTCTAGCAGTGGTCGTAATTGTGACTAAATTTAGTCGCAATTATACATTTCTAAAGCTACAAACATTATGAATTCTTCAAGGTTGAATTTTGAAATTTCAGAGCGTGTAGCAGCACTTTCTACTAGCCATATGTGCTAATTTCTCTACTTCAAATAAGAAAATCTCCATCAGTGTTCAGAAAGACTACTCAAAAGACTGCTACCGAAATTCCCATGAGCTTGATAGTCAACCTTGCAAGCACGTGCACCTGTTTTCCATCGATGCCATGCTGACCCCCCAATTCCAGTCAATTCTCTAGGAATGGTCATAAATGTGGCTAAATTTAGCCAATATTATACTTGTGTTTCTCCACAGCTACAAACATTAATATTGTGAATTCTTCAATGTTAAATTTTGAACTTTTAGAGCGTTTTAGCGAAATTAACTAATTTTTATGTTTCAAATGAAAAAAATCTCCAATCTGTTCAGAAAGACTACCCAAAAGACTGCTACCGAAATTCCCATTAGCTTGTTAGTTAACCATGAAAGCATCTGCAATAGTCTTCGATCGATGCAATTGCTGACCCCCAATTCCAGTCAATTCTCTCGCAGTGGTCGTAAGTCTGGCTAAATGTGACCACAATTATACTAAACTTTGAACTTTTAGAGCGTTTGGCAACACTTCTTAGTAGCCACATGAGCTAATTTCTCTATTTCAATTAAGAGATCTCCATACTGTACTGGTAGAAGACCGAAACTGTAAGCCTAATCAATGAGCTCGTAATTCACCTAAGTCCCTGGTGTTTCTCAGAAACGTTTCTGAGAAATCAAGATGAAATTCAATTTCTGAATATGATACGAATCATTTTATTATCATAAGAGTGGAAAATAGAACTCACTAACCTGGAAAATCCACTTGTTCATTATGATGACTAGCACATTGAACCCCCACCATTGCAGAATGGCCACAATTCCTCGCAGTTGCGTGAGACCCACTGGCACAGCGCTTCCTTTGTCCATGTTATCCTCGACGTGCTTAGATCTGAGAAAACGACGTTCAATTTGAAAATTAGTTTTCAGTGGGTGGGCCAAAACACACAACTCCCTCGTTATTAGAAAATTAGTAATGATTTTACAACGAAAAACTGGACCAATCTCTAAAGCCCACAAAATCACATGCCTTGTGTAAAGATGTCGAAAGTGAAATCTACTACTTGGGATCATTTTCGCCACAGCCACTTGCAAAAGAGCGCATCAGCACACAGCCTCTTTTTCTCACAAGTCTATAGCCTCAGACCTAAATAAGCTCCAGCTTCTCACACAGACATATATATTCCTTCCTGCTAAGCTTGAAATCCATGCAACAGCAGGAATTCGTTATTAATTTCTGTTGCATCAGTGATGATCAAGACTGAGGACTCACCTTCGCACTGAAACTCGGAAAGCAGGCTTCGAGTTTACCGGAGCTTCTCATGCTTACAACAACCCCCACCCAAATTAGGGTCTCACTGTCAAAATTCCGCCATGCTTGCTCTGAAACATTCCAATTTCGAACTAGAGTCAGACCTGACTAATCCCTGCACACAACTGATACCATGGCGAACTAAGAAAATAGGTCTTGTAATGCTCACAGACCGACTCCTAGAAATCGAGCTTCAAATTGGATGCATCTCTTGAAACCTAAGACACACCCAGCAACTACGAAAGTTTTGCCACTGCCACACTCAGCGAAAAACAATCGACATCATATATCGCACAACCTCAACCGAAATTTTTCAAAGTTTAACGAAAAAAACCTAAAACTACCAAACCACTCGGTCAAACTTCACCCTACCAGTCTCGAAATTGGGTCCCAAACAGACTTGGGTTCAAGCTCCCAGAAGAATGAACTTTTCCAAAGCTTCCAAAGTTGGAGTTTTCCCACGCGCAATGTGAAAGTGATGAAGCTCCGCAAGCGCTCAGAAATTAATTGCAGCAGCTATGTGAGCGCTGTGTGAGCAGCCAGACGTGCCACCAGGCACGTTGCTTGCAATTTGGAGAGTTGAGAGAAAATCGAAGTTAAAAGTTATCCTTCTGCAGGTCTGACTTGCTTGCAGGTCCCAATTGGGGTGGAAATTATTATAGGCAGGCGGGACTCCACTGCAGGCAAGGATGGAACAGTTGGAATCATTCACCTGGCTCTCATTTCAGTCTCTCACCCACTCACCCTTCTTTCCCACCACTGAGGGCGTTTTTCGCACTACAAAAACTGGGCAGCAATGGCGGCTTTCCTTCACACGGATGGAACAGTGCACTTGGAATCATTGAGCTCTCACATGCTTTGTGGGCTGACTGGGCTCCGAAGTCCGGACTGAAGGGAAGACGGCTTTGCATTGACCAAATTTTACATGTGACAAAGTTTGGGTTTAACAAGAAAAAATATTAAGTGTTTTGGGGACAAAACCTCTTGTAGTGGACTGCCCATCAGGAACTTCAAGGCATGTGAACATGGTGCCATGATGGTGCATTGAAATGCAACGCAATTAAGTTAATTTGGTGCCAACCTCCGTACCAACCTAGTATGAATAAAATGACACTAGAATGACATGTATGCAGCCTTTGGTGTCAAAATGACATCAAAACAATATGGCCCAACTTTTCTGATGTGTAATTGTTTGCTCTTACTATAGTGGGAACGCAATGCCAAATGTGTAAAGTTTTTAGAAATAACTATGCATTATCAACTTATACAAGAGCTCTGCCAATCATTGCTACAAGGACAAAGCCTCTTGTAGTGCAGTTTTTGTTCTCACTACAGAGGAAACACAATGCTAAATTTTATACATATCAATGCAATATCAACTTGTACAAAGGCTTCTACCAATCATTGCTACAAGGACAAAGTCTCTTGTATAGTAGTGCAGTTTTTCATTCTCACTATAGAGGGAACACAATGCCAAATTTTACACATACCAATGCAATACCAACTTATATATACAAGAGCTCCACCAATCATTGCTACAAGGAGAAAAACTCTCGTAATGTATTGTAGTTGCATATTCTCTCTAGCAAAATTTATATGTACTAGTGTAACCCTAGCATATATGAGAGCTCTTGATATAGTATAGAAAAAAAAATATGATTTGCAAATATTTTTGTATATTTGTGAGGATTCTTTTTATAATATTAAGATGACTATTATCTGGTAATACACTAGTATATGTGTCTATATATAGCAATAGGGCCTATGGTATGGGGTTTGCCAAAGTGTTTGAGATATTTTTTTAGTTTTACTAGCTATTTTCCTTTGGTTCCCATATTGAACCTTTTTTTCAAGTACTAAGTCCAAATTTTTCTCTCTTTTTTACTCCAATTCCAACTAGAAAATTTTCAGATTTTCTCACCAATTGTTTTTTCCTACATTAACTTTTCAAATTGTGACTGTTTTTTTTCCCAATTCCTTCCTCCCGCTAATAGTGAACTAACTGGCAATTCTCCCCAAACATTGGAATATTTTTTTAAAGTTTACCAGCCTATTTTCCTTTGGTTCCCATATTGAACTTTTTTTCAAGTATTGAGTCCAATTTTTTCTCTCTTCTTTACTCCAACCCCAACTAGAAAATTTACAAATTTTTTCACCAATTGTTTTTTCCTATGTTAACTTTTCAAATTGCAACTGGGTTTTTTTCCCAATTCCTCCAGCTAACAATGAACTAACTAAGAGCATTTGCAATGCATACTCGGCATACAAGCCTTGTAATTGCAAATGGCGAGCCATTCCACGAGGCCCGTACAGTGTCGGATTTTTCTTTGGAAAAATTGACCCAATGCAAAGCCAACAATCCAAACGTCAAATGAACTTTTCCATATTATAAAAAGAAAGAAAGAAAAGAATATACATTTAAAGGAGATTTTTCATAGAAACAAGAGAAGGTAAAATTGATTAACACACATACCAATGCTTGAAAAGCGTTGACAATAATGACTATTCCTACAAGAGACAACTCACGGGCCCTTCACATTTCACAAATTTGCCAATCATGAGTGGTTCCATACCGAGGCTGTGGAAGTGGAGGGCCCCTTAATGGTTGCATTGGAGCTGGGTTTTGGTTAGAAATGACAGAGCACCCTCTACATTGCCAATACTGGGCCTGTTTCCGGTTGCATTGCAGATGCTCTAAGCTTAACTGGTGCATCAGAAAAGTTGGGCCAGATTATTTTGGTGCCATTTTTACACCAAAGGTCACATACAGGTCATTCTGGCATCATTTTATCCATACTAGGTTGGTACAGAGGTTGGCACCAAATTAACTTAATTGCATTTCAATGCACCATTGTGGCACCATGTTCTCATGCCTTGAAGTTCCTGATGTAGTTCTCCCCAAACATTGGTTTGCCACCTTCCCATATAAAGTTGAATTACTTTATGCCAAAAAAATATGTTCGTGTGGTTTGGCTATGGCAGGCTGGAATGCAATTGAAAGTAAAAGGATGATGTATTAATGATTGCTTTCCTTGAATTGCCGCAAGGCAGATGACCTGCTCCTTCATTTGATGAGCACTGACAAGAGGACATTCAAGCTCTCTCTGTCATCATCTGAGTGGAGAGCCCATTTAACCCCTATACGTCCAGATTCATCTCCAGAAGTGATGATTTGAGAAAAATCATTATAAAGTGTTATATGGAAGCATATTTTGGAATTGAAATGCAAACGAAAGTTGTAGAATTTGATTTTTAGATTCCATCTGTATGGTTAGATTCACCAATGCGATCACCAATCTTTTTTTATAAATTTTGAAAGAGAAATTCCAAAATTCCTTCAAAATTCGATTGCAAGCAAAATATTATCATTTTTTGAGTAAAATTTGTTGGAATGGATTTGAAATGAGGTTTTCTTCACATGGTGATTTTTTGAAATTTTTGTGTTCTTCCTATCTATGACCTCATTTTGGCTAATCTAGTTTTGAACTAAAGTCAATGCAGTTTGACCACTTGACATACTTGCACATTTGTAATTTTAGAAAAATATGGACTCTAGTAACACCAAATCCAACCTTTAGATAGGACAACAACTTGATAATGTATCTTCACAAATTAAAATAACTTTCATCCAAGTAGTTAGGAGGATGAAACTAGAGTTTCAATCTGTTCATCGTCCTACAAATGGACGTCAGAACGTTTAGGGGTTAACCCCTATATGACGAGGCGGACGTTTTTAGTCTGATGGATGAATGATAAGGAATTCTCATGTGTAGGACAGAAGTGCAACTATTCATCCTCGAAATTAGAGGTGGAAAGGGAAGATCTTCTACAATAGTTTGATTCCCAATGAGTATTTTTTTTTATTTTTTTTAAAGTGGATGATGTCACACGGTTCCAAAATGGTTGATTTCCATGGTCACTAGCCCAGCATTCAAGGGTTAACTTAGATCAATGGGGTTTTTTTGGTTTTTGGACCAATGGTTATATGACCTTTTGAAAGTTTTTCTTTCAAGAAGGTTTTGAGTTTCATGGCTCCTTCATTTAGGGGGCTTGAATTGAAGGAGACCAATTTGGAGTACAGGAGAAACTCTCTAAACTAATAGGGCCAAACCGCTTGCTAATATTATAGTAGAGAGGTTTATTGATTTAGAGAAGGTTAGCACATTCAAGAATTTGCACACACAAAGCTGCCAAAGTTGTACAAGTGGTACATCTTGAGGAAAAGAAGGACCTCATCATTGCCCAGAAGCTTGTGGAAAAAACTATTTTAGCTTTTTTCATCCTTAGCTACCTCTCATTTAGTACTACCACTTATTATATTCCCCAAGCTGAAACTATTATGTTAGAGAGGTTTATTAGCTTACAGAGTATCCACTTAGAGAGGTTCTACTATATGGTAGAACCACCCATAGTTGACCACTTAAACAATTCCACAAATCATCTGGCCAATATAAGGCAATGTAAAGTTTCTACCATATAGAAAGATAGAAATCACCGGGATTGCAAATTTTTTGATAATTTCTTACCTTGAATTGAAATTACAATAATTTTTGGAAGCCAAAAGTTGGTTTGGATCTGTATATACCCAACACACAGAGTCTTCCATAACTACTCATTCAAAGACTACTTTAGCTACTTTAATTGCAAAAGTTACTTTTTAACCCATTGGTAAGCATACTTGTACTCTTAATTGGCCTAAAGGCCCAAGTGTCTGTTCAATATAGACAAGAAATCTTGGTAGGTTCCTACAAGGTCATTTTTGGGTGGATGTTCATAAAATTTGGATGTAATGTATGACTATGTCCCCCCCTTCCTGAAAATCTATTTTTTTGATCAGGTGCCCGAATCAAAAGTTATGCTACCTTGAACTTTGCGGGTAGCTTGGGTAGTATGTGCACAACTCTTCCTATGATTTTGAAATTTGGCGAGTGTGTAGCTTAGATGATACAAGGTGAAAATGTCAAAAAAATCCCATGTTTAGTGTAAGAATCTCATACTAGAAGGAATCAAAGTTTGTAGGCCATGCTAGGCAAGGTTGGAAAAAAACTTTTTCACCCAACTTCAAACATTATAATCTTTCAATCCGTGTGGTCAAAGTTTCTAAATTTTTTTCCACATGTTCCCAAAGAAGTCTAGTACAAATTTTGTACTGTTGAATTTTGAAAAAAAACACCTATTTTTTTCATTTTTTTTCTTGCTGTCCTAAAATGAGTCAGTTTTTTGACAAATTCTGCCCAAAATGTACCTCAATCCTTCAAGGGGTGAATTTTAGAGTATATACAATGAGAAGTTTTGAAGATCTATACCATAAAAATGTCAAAGAACTAACTATAACATTCACAGTGGCTACATTCATTTGATGAAAATAGATTTCTGTATTTTGGATATGCTTGAATGCTTGGTCCCCATATAGTCGAGTGAATGTTTATATTTGGAGTTAAGAGTAATATTAACAAGGATCTTATAAAAAAATTTAATTACAATTTTTTTGCCCTTGATTTGTTCTAGATTCACTTAGCTAAAAGCATTCTCAATATCAACTGAAGTGTGTACATACATTTATAGGAGCTTCCAAAATATAGGAGCAACTATCCACTGAAAAGATAGAGCAATTCTTGCTCAATTAATTAGGCCTCCCCCCCTCCCCCAAAAAATTAGTAGTCATTGATCTTTTTAAAAAATAAATAAAAACACCCCCTTCCCTGCTGTTGATCTTGATACCATACATACCATATATATATGGATATGTATACGGATACGAAGAACAGATACAGACATATATGGATACATATATCATATACACAGATACATATACCATATACACGGATACGGATACAGAATAGATACGGATGTAGATACAGATATGGAAAACAAAAACAAATACAGATTATCCCATATCGATTGTATTTCGACTTCATTTTGGAAAATACAAGAATGAGGGGGGGGGGTCCTATAAATTTCTCACCTGGGGGTTACTGTTTTTCACACAAGGTTGGGGGGGGGCTGTGCAATTAGAATTGAACTGAAATTTAATTGCCTCAAACAGCCTCCTCACTATCCACTCAAAAGATAGACTACACTAACTATTATAGCTCTTGTTTTCCAATGATCAATTATAGAATAGAAAATTCAAAATATTCAAAATAAATTTGGTATTCATGACTCTTTCCAACTAATTGGAGGTTGCATTCATTTTGACTATGAATTAAAAATTTCTAACTATGATGATTAGTGATAAAAAAATTCTAGTATTTTTTGCATGTTGAAAAAAGGGCGATTCTCCATGGTCATGGTGGTTTCACTCATTGTAGGTATCATAGGCAAACTTCTATACATGTAAAATCAACCAAATGTATAGAAAAGACAAAAGAAATTTTGATATTCTTAACTGGAAGTACAAAATAGTTGCAAGATGAGAATCAAAATTATTGGCCAACAAATTGGGAGGGAGGCTTTTGGTGAACTAAGTTTTCAATTTCTAAAAAATTATTTTTAACATTGGACTTGAACATTTTAACTATGATTAGTTGGACAACAATGTAAAGCTACTCTTTAAAATGTAATTTTTCTCTACTCATATAGAAATGAAAACTTTTTGTACTTGGCAAAATCAATTCCAATAGCATGGAAGTTTTCTCCAAGTGTAAATAAATATCCTACCTTGTTATCAAAGTCAAAATTTCATGCTGAATATTTAATTAAAGTTGAGAAACCACATTTGGTAGATGCTTAAATTATAAATATTCCTTCAAAGTTTGTCCTTTTTCTATGAAAATATTCTTTTGAAAAATAATTTTCCTAAAATTTTGGCATCTATTTTAAATTTATTTTTTGTCGACCCTAATATTTGGGTGTGATACATGTATTAATTAATATTTTTCAAGTGTACAATAAAGTAGGAGGTTCATAAAGGGCCTTATAAGAATTAGAAATTAATTTAGGAGGTTAGACTTCTTGAATTATTTTCGAATAAATGATTCTTGAAAGCCAAAAATGGAATTGGCTTCCAACCCAAGTTGTTTCCTATTTATAGAACTTTTGTGGAGTTATTTATGACTTTTTGAAGTTGCAACACAATATTCATTGAAAACCTTCTACCTCCTTAGATGCACACTATTTTTACATTGTTGGTGCAATGAAAAAGAAAACTATACAAATAATGTACATTTCAAGAAAGGAATGGGGGACGCTTTTAGAGCTTGAGTGCTTTATGGACCTCTTCCATTAGAACCCTTTTTGTCATAAGGTGGGACCTTCTCAAATGTGCCATTGGTCAAAGACCACCATCATCACTTTGTGTACATCTCCAAAATCAATATGTACCCATGTAGAAGATACGATTTTAGAACCTCTACCAAAAATAACTTTGACCTTGTAGTCATAACTTTTGTTTACAGCACTCAAATGTTACGTTCTTAGGTGAGTTGAAACCAATGTTTAGGACATGTTTTAGCTTCACCAAATGTTTTCCTATAATTCCCATAATGATCCAATTTTTCAAGTACTAAGTCTAGTTATTTTCACTATATTTTACTCAAAATAAAAATTTTATAAAAATTTTTACTGATTTTTTGCCAATGTTTTCAAATTGCAACCCAAAATTTTCCCAATTCCACCAGCTAACTTTGAACTTGCCATTGTTTTTTCCAAACATTGGTTGAAACCTCCTCTTCCAAACCTCCAAACCACGAGACATATGAAAATTTGACCATTCTAATAATAGTAACTAGGCACGGTACTCCAAAGTGGCAGTTTTGGGGTTGCCCACCTTCCAATTGACGGACCAGTTTTGTGTTGTTGTTTTGTCTGAGTTGCTGCTTGATGTGGGCTTGATATCCACTCATCTTTGCATGTGCAATGCTGTTTGAGATACATGAGCTCTGACTTTCCTTCTATGGTTTGACTGAGGAACTTTTGACCATTTGCAACTACCCCTGAGGAAGAGAGGGAATGTAGATCTGGATTTTTCGAGACAATTTTTTGGGGGTTGTTTAAAATTTTTGAACATGATGTTGTTTGCTTTCTAAGTTTTACTTTTGTGAGTTTTATTATTGCACCCACTTTTACATAAAATTGATTGTTCACTGTCTTGCAGACAAAATCTTTGTTTTTATTATTTGTTCCAATAACCTATTAGAATTTCTTAAACCGACAAAATTCTTTCATCTTACTCTCTATATAAGATGAAATCATAGTTGTAGGGTTGTCTATTATAGACAACAAATGCTTGAGATTGATTTGAAAACTGGACATTAAAGGAAATTTGGAAAATAAATAAACAAAACGGTGTTTTTTCCTACTTGGCGATGATTTCTACTGTATCTGGATCAAACGGAACAGAAATAAAGGGCAGCTGATCATGGCCGGGATGCCTGACGGAGATTTTCTGTCGGGAAATCAGTCAAATAACAGAGGATGGAGCCTCACATAAATGTACAATCAGTTTGAGGCTTGCAGCTCATTCCGTCACCTCTCTGCCATCTGCCAGCACACACAAGTCCGTGCATTATGTTGTGGGGTCTTGTTTATTACTCCAGATTACAAAATAATTGGACACTACCGTAGGTATGTTCTTTACAAGCTGCATTCTGCACATGATGCCGATGCCAATTCCTGGAAGATAAAAAACATATCTACCCTAGATAGGCTAAGGGAATCAATAATCAATAATTGAAACAGAATTCATCTGGTACCATCTGGCGCAAGCTAGAAGTGCACTCTTCAGTTGGGGCCATTTATGCTGCTTGAAATCTAAAGAATGCACAGAAAATCCCAATCGCTAGAAAAAACCTTGTTCCAGCATTTGGAAGCCACTGAAAAACAAGCACACCACACCCCTTGTACTGTACAGTACAGCATATCTGTTATTCATATAAACAGCAGGTTCACAACTTGACAAGGGTTCTCATGCAGCCCATCCTACTACTGGTATGAAACCTGGTGTAGTCACAGATTCTTGGATAGGCATTACTTACAGAACTGCAATTATGCAGGAACATTGTAAACCCTCGCTGCTTGCAAAATCAATCTCTGTCCAGTAGGAGAGTCACCGTTTGGAAAGCAACAGGGGAGTCTTTTGATTACTCTTGGATAACAGACCAACAGTGGTAGCCTTGGCAGAGACGAATATATACTCAACATTGAGCCCTTTGCGGGCATCCCAATATGGCAACAGGAAATTGATGGTTTATCAAACCAGATTTGTTGAGCCAATTGGAGAACAAGACTGTCACGTACTCCCTAGCTTAATCAATATGAAGAAAGCAAGAAATGTTCTGTACATACACACCCGCCTGCAAAAATCACAGTTGATCTAATGAATTAGGAACACAGACAGAGATAACAACACATCGAAAGCAATCCCAGACTACGGAATTATGTAGCCAACATCCACCTCGGTTTGACTCAGGGAGCATGTAGCTAAAATAGGTATCAAGTACAACGTGATGAGTGGCTTCAGTAAGTGGATGTCGATGCTCAGGGAAAATATACCATATAATGATATCTGAATTTGACTAATACTTCCTATTTAAATGTAGCTCTTCAATGATGGGGCACAAAATGCGAGGTAAAGTGCCTGGAAATTTCTATTGGGCACAATTAATTAGAAAACGAAGTGTAGATTCATATCACTGCAAGGGGTAAGTCCCCGCCCCTTTGCATCTTGATATCTTAATTGACACTCTTGGGTGATCGGATCGGATCCTTAAAAAGGCAGTCAACACTGTTTGTCAATGTGACCAGGGACGATACTAAACTGTGCTTTACTGAAACGTAATGACTGGGATTGTGATCTTCCAATCTTCCAACAAGATATCTGAGAAATTGCAACTTACCATCATCGAGGACAGATTTCAAGCCGGGACAGGTTGCTTCATGTTGCCAAGACATACATACTTCAGCTGCAGAGAATCACACATCAAGCAACCCAAAATTAACTTCTCAGCAGTATTGAACTCCCTCGCGCAATTTAACAAGGATGGATAACAGAATCAGCTCTTGTGATAAACTTGAATGAAGTTAAATGGATGTAAAATCTCCAAATCATTGAGGTTGTGTCCACTTCGCAAATTATTTTATCTGAAAATTAGGAGTGTTACAAAAAGAGGATCCTCAAGTGCACAGGGCTATAAATTTTCCTCATTTCAGTCAAGGAACAGCTCTAATTCAACCGACATTTATAAGCACGATCATATGACCTTGCGTAATGACTTGAACTCATGTCTTTCTTAGACGAGTTTCTTGCACAAGCACATAATAACACAATTAAGATGCGATTTCAGGAAGGCAAAGACTGCGAGCATTGGAATCGAAAGAAAAATGTTACCTCAAGATATTCATCAATACCGTACTTGGCACCCTCTCGACCTAGTCCTGATTGCTTTGTACCTCCAAAAGGAGCCACCTGCGCAAACGCGTTGCCATGAGATAGGAGGTTGCAAGGCCAAATCTATACTGCAAGTCAGTCAGCGGACTAACGAGTTTCACAACCAATGGCACGACTACAATTGATATACGGTTTTTAGCTCTAAAGATCGGACTTGAGGTACACAGAATGTATAAGATTCGAGCACATGGAACAGCCAACCCCATTCTAGAGAAAAAATTCACCATATCTGAGGCTTACAACCTACTTGTTAATGACCTATTCCGAATATTTTCGGTAGAAATCGGCCTTGAAGTGGTATAGCACACTGAAATTTGATGCAGAAACTGAAAAATTCTACTGAGGGCACAACTCGCTTAATTTTCATGTCATATACCCTGCACGTGCCATCCCAAACTGAAGGCAGATGAAAGGAAGTTGGTCCTAAATTTTTTTGAGATTACCTCAGTCGAGATAAGACCTTCATTTAAGCCAACCATGCCGTATTCGAGTGACTCGGCCACACGCCAACCTCGCGCAATGTTCTCTGTGAAAGCGTAAGCGGCTAATCCTGCTCCAACACAGCGTCTGGATTAATGCCAATTAATTACATCTTCGTATGTAAAGGAAGTTCATTAGGAATTCTGTGATCCCCATGTCTCCCGTTTACACTAAGTCAAGGAGAGAAAGGCAAGTTTATAATATTTTAAAAGAAAAAAATTGAAGGAGAAAATCGTGAAAGTGTAAAACACTCACCAAACTCTGAGTCATTAGACATCTTAATAGCCTCCTCATCTGTTGAAAATCGCACAAGAGGCGCTACTGGTCCAAACACCTCCTCCCTTTACAACATGAGTTCATACAAAGTTTACAGTCATATTTCGAAGTCCTTATAGCACTTCAAGGCCGATTATTACCAAAAAGAAATGTTTGCAGATACGACGATGCATATTACAGAAAGTGAAGCTTAATCAATGTCAATTTGGTTTCATTTGGGTGCACGATACATGCATGATATCTGATTGAGGACTGAGAAAAATTATTAGAGGGTTCGCATACCGTTCAGTTACAGGCAAACATATTCACACATTGAAGCTTCATGATTCATGTGCCAATCGCAAAACCAAATAGCTAGACAGAAGTTCAGTACTGGAAAATCAGCATCTGATCATTTGCGTTGCCGAGGACGGTGGGTTCGTAGAATGAGCGACCCAAACTATGCCGCTTTCCTCCGAGCAGCACCTTTGCTCCCTAAGAAATAGTAAACGTGGCAAAAATACGTTTCAAATTTCTTAAACGTGAGGAGGATTGCATGCGACCCAATTACAAGAGGTACATATTATGCCACCAATTCAGTGTACACTCTGGAAATTAAACCTGAGACAGAAAGTATTCAAGGACGTCCAAACTTCTTACGATTGCCACAACAGTCTCGGGGGCAGCAACCACCATGGATTTGACAAACATAAACCCTGATGCATCTCGTGATACTTCAGGTCCTAGCATAATGGTTACCACGTCAATCAAATAGATACAGACATACGCGAGACATTTACTTGAATGACCAAATGATTTCGTCAGAGTTCAGAATATTATTCACCTTTGATACTGCATCGTGTACGTGCCTTTCAACCTTCAGATGCAACAATAGTCTGAGTCAGATAACTCGGATTTTCAGTGGCGCAGGACGACATATCAGCTTATTACTCAGCTGCTAATTTACTAACATCACCATATCACGATCGGCTTAACGTAAATAATCAGTACTGGTTTCACATCCTGTCTTTCTGCCAATACAAAGTCATCTTTTGATATGAAACGTTACAAAAAGATGTGAATCAATTTGAGGAACTTCTCGAGAGAATTAGTGCTTGCAGAATGAGTCCTACTTTGTCAAGTGCTGCCTCATTGATTAATGGTCCCTGCATAACAAAAATAGCGGTTAACAGTTGGGAGGTTCCGTGCATCTATTATTGCAATATTTACACACTACGGAATATGGAAAAGCTGATGCAAGTACACCAAACACACATCGTATGCAAGCACAAGTATAAACCTGAGTAATGCCTTGTTCAAGCCCGTTCCCTACGCGTAACCCTGACACTGCCTTCGCAAAAGCCTCAGCAAACTTGTCGTAGATCCCTGTCCTCAAAGAAAATCAGTTTGCAGCAACTGGAGCAGGACACAAACATCAAGAATATGAAAAACTCTATCAGCACGTTGCAAGAGATAATAAAAGTCTATTATGCGCACAAGATTACACAAAATCAAAGTGTTCATGATACTTAAGCTGACAAAGAAGGAAACCTCAAGTCTTACCATCTTGCACAAGAATGCGGTTGATGCAAACACAAGTTTGACCCGAGTTCCTATATTTACCAGCTAGCTGCATCCATCAGGATCATAACCATTTCATTTAGAAGTTTCATATATCTGCATTAGTAGGGTCACCACTCGGAGCCAACTGATGAACATGAGAAACGAACGGGTAAAAAGAGATACATACCGCTCCTTTAACGGCAGTGTCCAAATCGGCATCATTGAAAACGATGCAGGGTGCATTACCACCGAGCTCCAAAGATACCTGCATGATATTATCCTCATCATTTCCCCAGGTACACTAATCTACAAAAGGAATCCTCATAATAATTAGCCAAATCATAAGTTAATATATTCCTACTAGGAACCATTGTAAGGAATATTATCACAGTAACGTCTGCATGATCAAGTTTCAGAAACCAAGCAGTGAGTAGTTCAACACAATCACCAGTGCAGATCGGATCAAAGGTATCTTCAGAAGGTTATGTGAGACTCTATGAGCTCGACTAGTTCATTCTGAAATTCAACAGCAGACTAAATGTGAACGACAGTTATTTAGCAGGACCATATATGGACTTTGAGCATTGAAGGGGACTATTTTGCAGGGGTGGGACTCGAAGAATGAAAATGAACAGGATGAGTAGCCCACCTTTTTGACAGTCTTTCCAGCCCCAGTCATGAGTATCTTTCCAACTGCTGTTGAGCCTGTGAAAGTAATTTTCCGAACCTGCGAGATGACAAGGTCTTTTAAGAGTAAAAAGCTAGTATCAAGCGCGCAGAATGCAAACACCAGGATTTCCAGTAACACAAAACAAAACAACAGTGGCCATGTATTCTGAAAGAACGTTAAAGTTCATGAGATGCTATCACACGAAATAGCTGACAAGTCACTTATGCGCTCATTCCTAATATTGCGATGATATGCACAATGTACAAACTTTGCTACACTTCTATATATAAGAATCATGTTACTTGAACAACTTACTCTGCTTATGAGATCGTAATCACAACAGGAACACACAGACCATATCCCACACTGCAGATTGAAAGGTTTATGGTGCCTAGTAAAAGGGGTAAGCTAAATTACTTCTGTGCTGTCTAGCAAAGCATTCCCGATCGCCACTGCATCTCCCATCACGATGTTCAACACACCCTGTCCCAATGACAACACTTAAATGAAAAACCAAGGCAACAACAAAAGGCAAAAATTTGACTATTGCAAAACAATCTCAAAGAATCCAGTGGTGGAAATTGCATGGGCTTACGGGAGGAATTCCTGCTTGCACTGCAAGCTCTGCGGCAGCTAGTGCCGTCAATGGAGTAAGTTCAGACGGCTTCACAACCACAGTGCACCCTGCTGCTAAAGCTGGAGCCACCTGTGATCAATAATTTCGAGCACCTTGATTAGATTGACCCTGTCCAATCGGCTAATAGGCAGACCTATGTTTCAGACTCGTTTATCAACATTTCTCCGAGAAAACTAAGCCAAATGGATTAAGCAACAAGATTCATCATCCTACCTACGTTGCATTCCAGATTGTTTCTAAAATTCCAAGATCTGGACCTCCCAATACAAACGCCAGCTAAGTAGAGAAACTCGGCCATCAAACGACATGAAGGAAGATACGAACCTTGCGAGTGATCATGGCTAAAGGGAAATTCCAGGGTGTTATGGCACCTACTACTCCAACGGGCTGTCAATCACCAAATAATTTCATCAAATATCTGAATGATTATGTCTCTAATGATAATTTCCTTACATTGAAACTCAGTTGCCAGTATGAAAGTCTACATTATCAATAATAATAAGAACAGGAACCCTAGAGCTAGCAGAAAGTAGTTGGCACATATATGTTGTACCTGTGAACTGACAGAAGGTTGTCCCAATGACTTACTTGTTTCAAGACAAGCATACGTTTGTCGGTGAAAGGAGAGGGAATTATGTCCCCATAAACCCGCTTTCCTTCTTCAGCATAGTACTCTACAAATCCTGCACCATACACGACCTGCAGCATTCGCATATTAGCACCACAGCCCGCAGGTAATCAGACACGATTAATTATCTGAAAATCAATTCATATACTATTCAATACATCACCATCTGAAAACCCGCCAACGGAACACAAAGGAGATAGAATGGACGTCAAAAATGCCACACTAGAGAACTAGGTGAAGATCACCTCTCCAGCTGCTTCAGCTAGTGGTTTTCCTTGCTCCAAGACCATGAGCTTCGCAAGGTCATCTTTGTTTTCTATAAGCAGATTGAACCTTCAAAAGAATCAGAATCAGAGAGTTAGAACAAAAAAACTAAATCTATCAGTAGTATATATAAAGATGCGAGCCATCTCTGCTTCTTAGACCATCTCCACTCAATATTGAGGCATTTCCCCCTAGAAAGTCTTATTTATCAACTCGTAAATTTTCTAATGGCAATCCTCTACGGACCCCATTTACGCTGTGAGTATTCATTTCATCATATTTAGCAAAAAATTAGCCCACAATCCCGTCCATGATAAAAACCATGGCATCTTCTGGGTTTCGTTTGTCAAATAGCTTAGATGAGCTGCTCACCAGTTTCGCAGAAGTTTGCTTCTGTCACTTGCCGTTCGCAAACTCCACGCTGTTGTAGGCAGGAGAGACATAAAAATTAGATGGAATGCTGATCAAAGCCACAACAGTCACCGGGAAGCAACCGTGCCACTACCCCAACCGAGTCAAAGCTGATCTCTCATCATCACTTGAACAAGTAATTTTGCATGCAAGGGCAATGAATCTTCCTAGAAATTAAATGCCCGAAAAGAATAACACTAATAAAATGGAGCCAAGTACTCCATATTCGAATTTTCAAAGCCTTAACATAGCCATCGATGTAAAATGCAGAGTGATAAGAACATGAGAGGAGAGCATACATGTAAAAGCGTGTGATGCTGCGGTAATGGCCCTCTGCGTATCTCGTCCACTCATATAAGGCACAGAAGTGAGAATCTCCCCTGTGGCTGGGTTGTTAACCTATGAGAGGTCCTTCCCAATAATCCACCCCAACCCCCACAAAGTCCCTGTTAGCAATCCAAGCCACTTCACATATCTGACAGTCGTTCCTCTGTCTGACCTGCAGCTTCATAAGGCTATTTAATTTTGCTTGGCAAAACCTCACGTAGAATCCACATCCACATAACATCAATGACGCCATAAAATCTACAATTGGAAACCAGCCATTTAAGAAGAGGAGCTGGGGTATAAGCCATAGCCACTACCTTCTCTCAGATTTCTATAATAACACTCTGTTTCCCAAGATCACTTTCAGACACCTAAGATCGTAGCACCCGCATTGAGACTATGCCAGGTAACTCCAATCAGGAGGCTAGTTGTGGGAAAAGAGCAACATTTTGCTGCCACTAGAAGAAAACCACCTAATGTCTGAGATGACTATCTGATAAATCTGCGTTAAATCTTTAAAGAATATGCTATTTTCATTGGACTTATTGAATCATGTGTTCTTAAATTAGATACACACAGTCTCTGATGAATGATTGAGTGAATAAGCACATACTGGGAGGGTGCGGCCGTCTTCGGCATCGGCCCACTTGCCCCCAATCAGTCCTTGAGATCGGAACAGCCCCATTTCCTTCAGCTGCACCATTGTCGACATCTGCGTACACAGAAAACCCTAGCCCAATCATATGATCTCCCGAGGCAAAATTCTTGTCATATAGACTAGGAAGGTGGTTGGAATCTTTTGCCTCAAATTGAAGAATAATTTCTTTTGTAATCATCATCTACATCGAATGCATTTTTCAGGCAAGCGTCATTTGTAGGAGAAAGTCACTTTTGAGATTGTTTTATGATAGATTTGTTTGATTCAATTGTAGATAGCTATTGATGTATATCTTATTCGGGTACTTCAACATTTTGTAGCTGTTCTGACTGAAATACACCAATGTTTATAGGACATATGTTTCCAATGTGCACTTGCAAGAGCTAGAGTGATCACCGTGACAAGGTGAAATTCACGCAATCATGTATTGTGTCTCATATTCATAAACCCACAAAATAAAGAAAAAAGATCGAAGCAAAGCACTGAGAATCAAAGCCACGCAGCTCCGGACACTAGAAATTTCCAAAGTATTACTGAATTTATGAATAAATTGCGGAACTTATAATAAAATCCAAAAGAATAACAAACAAAGTGCAAGGCTCTTGCCTGGCGGAAAAGGGCAGGCACCAGCCATGGATATTTAGCTCGTGGTCCACAAACACCCCTCATCTCGGTCTCCACAAAATTAACAAACCAACGTCTCGAATTCAATCAGCTGCACAAACAAATTGCGTCAAGATCTCTCGTCACGCATACAGGGGGAACCCTAATCCCACGAAGTATGTCTACTTCAGCTCCCGTGTCCGAAACAAACGACGACGCAGTGGCTATGTGCAATACAATCGTTCTTCCAAGTGTCGACACGAGCTGGAACGCCCAGACATTCGGAGATTCCGTCAGAGTAGTCCTTCTGTGTGACGTATTGCTATACCGTGGCCAATTGGAAACCCGCAGGAGGACCCGTGCTCGTGGTGGTCTATTACCGTGAAGGTCTTAATATTTTGAGTTTCACAAACGTCAGAGGGCTGTCGGAGAGCAAGTCTTGGGTTCTGAAGGAGACACTTTGGGCAACATGATTTCGAAGTTCTTAGGGCTTCAGCTTAATGCTTTCAGACGAGATTACTGAGCTCAGAATCACCAATTTTGGAAGTGTAGGAAGGAATCTTTGAGGAAGAAACGTGAGCTTTGTGAACCCTTGTTGTATACCCGCAATCTGTGAGTTGTGACAGATGGTACATGTTAGATGGAGCCGTATTCTCACAAATTAGTTGCCGGACATTGCAAATCTTAACAATTTGCAGATTTGTTACCAAATTGGGCACGATGTGCTACAATACTCAGGGAGCTCTCTCGTGGAGTTTAGGAACACAACTCTGACGTCGCCTTCTTCTGCTGAAACCCACTTATAACGAATTGTTTGTATGATACAAACCTACTTCCTAGGAGCAACGAACTGAAGCTGCGAAGTGGATCAAGAACAAATAGAAAGAGTATAAGTTATGGTCCCGATGCTTTTTCAAATATTGCACACTCGGCTTCTTGCAGCAGAAGTATTGTTACAAAATATGGACTGGTATAAATTGATTACAAAACTGGACTGTACAAAGCTGGCTAACATGCATACTACAAGACTGAAAATGGTAAAAATGCCTGGAATAGTTAGACTGCGATAGCTTGAGGCATAACGCATAATGGCATCTCTCGATGCGACTCTAATTCCGCAGATGCAGCGCTTTTGACCCAGATTCAAGGTAATAGAGTGCAACGTAAGCGGATGGTTGAAACATCGCTTAGATTTGTTCCGTGCCAGCAAAAGACCTTCAAATGCATTGCCTAAATCTTCATGTGCAGCTCCAGTATGAACAATGCCTCCACAAGTAATATGCATCTCTTTTGCTGCTGAACGGAAGAAGAGACTCTTAACTTGCTCTCAATTCTGTGAACCGGGTGCAAGTGTGACTTCAGGAGGCAAGTGCCCGGCGTTGGATTAGCTCTTCTGATTGACAGAAGCTTGAGAAGATGCTCGATCGGCGGACTCTCTCAAGTGAGACATCAGAGGATTTGTACCTCTCTCTTCAACTCTCATGGTGATCCCAGAGATTGCGGAGTGTGATGAAGCACTGGCTGTGTGATAGGTAGACACCGCCAATTGAGCAAGTGCAGGTAATGTACCACCTGCAACGAGATCACATGACATAATCACAGTGAGGAATGTCCACAACGACATCCAGTAAACAGCGAGACAATCATCATCTACAAATGCAAGACAGGATATTCCTCAACTATGAACAAAGCCGGAGATGAAACTCAAACAGTAGTAAATTACCACATTTGGTACAAGGGGATTGAAATTTTCCATACCAGCCAGACCGGCGCAGCCAACAGAAAACAGGAGAACAGGTGGTAACTGCAAACAACCCCAGTCACATCCCAGAACGTGATAACAATTTATAAGTTACCAGTAGCGCTCGTCAATAAAGTATATATTAAAATTTGACTCATTAACCGAATTAACACAGTCCTTACAATTAATGCAAAAAGAATCATGAAAGATATCCTTTGCATACTAAAAAGTTTAATCTGATTCATACCCCCACAACGAACTGCCACCAGATTGGTCCGCCAACCCTCCTCTTCACATGTGGCATCACTGTAATATAAAAGAAAAAAATATTAACAAACGAAACCCTATAATTAGTGCAATAGGATCATTACTTCACCTTCAAGAGAAAAATGAGTAAGCCTCTTAACAGACAAGTCGATCGAGCATAAGCGAATTGTAATAAGTTATATGGAACACTTAATCCATAGCCGTGCGTATCTAAGAACTGGCGAGCAATTTATTACATAATAATAAGAATTAAAGAGGCAATCCATCGAAAAAGGCCGTTCGTAGAACCAAAGCACCAACCTGCGTTGAAGGCATAAAAGCTAGAGAGACTGCCACCTGCCGCGGTTCCAACCTGCCAACACATCCAAACCAAGTTTCAAGTTCGAGTTAAGCAGTTTTCGCTTCTGTCCAAATAAGTAGTTTGGGCCACCAAATTATACTTCGAGCTCCACTCCCACTACTAAGGTGGACAGTAATCAACGAGATTGAAAGTATATTTAGTGTCAGATACGCTGCCGCAATCTGCTCATCTCCAAATTTCACCTCTTTTTTCCTTATCTGTGAGTGATCGTCCATGTAGATTGGGAGAAATACTAAGGATATTCACGATTGCTCACCACACGAACTGCACAGAACAAACAAACTCTGGAACGAAAAAATTACCATGGCAAAGCTCTCTCGCAAAAAAGGTGCGATAGTCCACCCACTCGCTTCCTGTGATCATATTCTATTAGCAGAGACGCACGTAAGACAGGTCAAAATATCACCAAAATCTAATTCCAAGAGAAAAAAAAAAAGAACACAGAAAGTATTAACCACCAATTCCAAGAATCACAAACAGTGCAAGAACCACAAATCCACCACCAACTCGAACAATTCCAAGCAATTCGAATGTTCAAAAAAAGAATCCTCCCAATTGATGACAACCCAACAACATTGAAAGGTGACAAACTTACAAGCTCTTTAGATAAGGGGGCCGAGCAACGCGGGCAACGAGGAGAGCCAATGCCAGGACGCAAAGTCGGTGCGTGGTAAAGAGGCGAGTCGAGTCTTTGCGAGGCCGCCTTCGACTCTTCCATTGCTTCTCGCGTTGCCATAATACAATCCTCACAATCCTCACAACCCTCTAAAGAAAATAAAAATCTGTCCAATTCATACGAAACCGAAGCCTAAATTCCTCTGAACAACAACAGCAGATCGAAGCAATTCTCAATTAGAACAGCTAATTCTGGAATTCCCTCCTTGTCTATCAGAAGACCTGGCCGTCTCGCTGGACGAGCCATGAGGCGACTCCGGGGATGTCGAAGACCTTGCGGGGGTTTAGGGCTTCAGGTTGAAAAACGGGGAACGGGGAACGGGGAACGGGGAACGGGGAACTCACATTCTCCATGTGCCCTGCTGAGAGTGCAATGGTTCATTCCTACGCCCACGTGGCAATTCCTCCACGTCAAAAGGGATTTCTAATCGGGACAATTGGCGTTACCACACTGGCCCTAAACTGAAACTCCACTTGGTCAGTGGTCAGGGTTGGGAAAAAGATGTTTGAATTCTAAAAATAGTTGATATTTTTTGGGGATATTATTATTAGTTTAAAATGTACTGAGAAAAAACTTTCTATTATGTGATATTTGTCAATGACACATTTGGTAGGGAATGTTGAACCTAACCTTTGGGTCCAATACATTGAGGACTGTTTCTCATGTCCTAATTTTCCAAGTTCCCACTTCAAGACCAAATTCCAACTTACTTGTTCATTTGAATCTTGTTGATTTTTGTGGTAACTTTCTTACATTTATACCCTATAAATTTTTATTACTTGTCTTTGCAAGTATTTATGATTCTTGTTTGACCTCAAAATGTAACTTTTTTAGTTAAAAAAATGATAAGCCCCCAAAAATTTGAATAAATAATTAAAATGAAATCTTAAGAAATGAATTCCAAAGATGGCTCTTCCAAAGCAACCTTGAATAAAAATAATTAAACAAGATGCTTGAAAACATGACTATAACTAGAACTTAACATTTTGAACTGAATGAAAATGTTCTTGTGAATTCCAAATTTTCCAAATATAGTTAATGTAGAAATTATTTATTATTTATTATTTAAGAATTTTATTTAAAAATAGAGCAATAGTGGATTTAATCATATAGATATGATTTATGAATTCCATTTCACGAATTTTTTTGAAAATTTATTGTTTAAATCATTCTTCTAAATTTCATTTTACAATTCATCCTCACAATTTTGGAAATTTGACCTTAATTCACCAATGCACGTGAATTCAATCCCGTGGACTTTACTCTAAACACCTAACTTATTAGACGAAGCTTGTGGTGAGGTTTGGCTGGATGTATGAATGTGTTTTGGATGGATAGTCTCTGTCGGTTGGATGGATGTATTTCGAGAGCGCGTCTCTCTCCTTAAAACTGTTGAAACCCTAATGCGCTTGCGAAGCTCGGAATCGCCTTACATTCCTTCTCCAGTCATCTAATTTGATGTGAAGAGCGGGAGTGCGTCCCTGGCTTATCATTTTTGTACACTGTAGATTGCTTTCATTTACTTTTTGTGTACTTTCGTGGAGTTTTGAGGATTTTTTCGACATGACGGAGAGCACTGCAGCGAAGGAGGGGGAAGTATCACGACCTAGCAGTGCGCTTGCTGTGGCTACGGATGCACCCGAAGCAGCTCCCGTTGCTGCTGCGTCTGCTGTACTACCACCTACCAGTGCTAAGACAGAACCAGCTGCTGCCGATGATCGGCCTCCTTTGATTCCCGTGGCTCCAACGGAAGTAGTAGTCTCCGACAAGAAGGAGAAAGAGAATAATGACGAGAAGGATCGGCGGGTCCGGGAAGGGGATGACCGAGACCGACAAGGGCGCGAAATTCGCGCTGGTTTGCACCCACTGCAGGTGCTTTGAATTCCGGTCCTTCTTGAGCTGGAGAAATACGTCCTCTTATTTCTTAGAATCATGTTCTCTAGGTTATCAATTAGGGTTTTGATCGTCTCTTAAATTTCGTTTACTGAACTCGGAACAGTAGCTGCTGTTACTCTGTCCATGTCAGAAAATTTTGTCTACTCGGTATTTCGTCACGATTATAATGGACGAATGGTTCATGTGTTTGGAATTGGGGAGGTCAGTAGATTAGCGGACCTTTGTGTGCATTTGGCCTAGTAGTCAATGTGATCTATCTCTAGAGGACCCGTTTTAAAGTTGATTTTTTTCCTACCCATAGCGGAACCGGCGTTATCTCAAACCCTGCTCCCGACGTTCCGCAGGGTTTAAGATTTATGAGGATCCGCCAATCTACTAACTAGCCCTGCTTCCTGCTTATCTGGAGTGGTCTTCTCTTATTGCTTACTTGTTTTTGGTTCACATCCTCCATATAAAATGGAATACTTTTTGTCTGAAGAATCTCATGCATAGGGTTTCGTTGTCTTTCCAGCATAGATTTGTGTTTTGGTATACTCGAAGACAGCCCGGCATACGGTCACAGACATCATACGAAGACAACATTAAGAGAATTGCGGAGTTTAGCACTGTGAGTTTCTCTTCATTGGTGCCTCTTTCCTTTTTAGCGAGCAGATCACTCTTAATTCGGAGAAATACTCTTTTGAGAGTAAGATATATACATATATTGCTTTGTATCTGCAGGAGTCTTATGTTAGGCAATTTTTACCTGATGTCCAACACCAAAGTCTTGAACTCCGAGTATGCTTACCCAATTACTTGAGGAAATGGTAATTAAGCCAATTCTTTCTTTAGGCAAGTCTATCCCGTTTTTTTCTTCATGATGGTGAATGCTTATCTTTTCTTAATTTTAGGTGGAAGGCTTTTGGGGCAGTTACTGCCACCTATCTCGAGCATCCACACTACCAAATCCAACAGACTTACATCTGTTCAAGGAAGGCATTCGTCCTTTATGGGAAGTAAGTTTTGGGGCTTCCTTGACTGCTGCGATCACCAACAGATACTACTCATTTCTTCTTGTTACTGTCCATGAACTCATTTACTTTTTATATATCTCATTCACTTGCTATGGTAATTTCCAATCTCTAACTGCTTTCGATGCGCTGCTTGAATTAGGATGCTGCTAATCGTTCCGGAGGAAAGTGGATCATTCGATTTAAGAAACTAGTTTCTGGGCGATATTGGGAGGATCTGGTAGGGTTCAACTCTCTGCTTATAGTTTCAGCGTTGATGCATGGTGCTGAGTTCACGATATTCCTCTTATTCACTAAAAAGTGGTATGTGCTATTAACTTTAAGTCACCAAATGGTGCAAACAATAAGCTGCACGAGAGTTAGATTGAGGGAATTCAATTTTAATTCTTTTAATTATTTCTGAATGAATCATGCTTTTGCAGGTGCTGGCTATGATTGGAGATCAGTTGGATTTTGGCGACACCGTCTGTGGTGCTGTGTTGAGCATTCGTTTTGGGGAGGACATTCTCAGTGTATGGAACCGAAATGCCGCTGACAATCAGGTATGACGATCAATTTAGAGACGTAGCTGTTATTTGGTCAAGTTGCATTATGGCCACAATGAATTAGTTTCTTCATTAACGACCAGCTCGTTTGTTGAGTGCCACCGTCGTTTCTTCTGTCTTTTCCTCTTTATATGGACAGCTCTGTGAGGGTTTGATCAGTTTATCCTCAGAAACTAGGTATTCTTTGGTGTTCACTGGGTGCTGTTTCATTGTCATGTGCAGGCAGTAATGGCGCTTCGTGACTCAATTAAACGTCATCTTCACCTCCCCGTTGGCTACATGATGGAGTACAAACCTCACGATGCATCCTTGCGGGACAATTCATCGTTTAGAAATACGTGGTTGAGGGGCTAGTGACGTTTGTTTGATCATATCTGGCAACTATAGTAGTAATACCAGAACCTCTTCTCTCAACCTGGGTTCACATCAAGCAGTGAGCGTCATCAGTTTGGGAATTGGGGGGGGGAGAAGCACCGAAGCTTCCTTCAGGCAGACAGTTACTAACAACATAATAGCTGTTAAGTAGTCTTATGATGTGGAAGTGGATGTTCAGTATACATGTAGCAGGTGAGGTTCACCAACTTAGTTTCTGAAAGTGGATGACTCTATCTTGGATGTATCATTCGCCGGATGTTAATTCAAAGCTTGTTCGGAGCAAATTGGTACCGGTGTCCTTCGTTATGATTCAACAGTGGAGGTGGGGTGTCATTTTTAACTTATCCCTGCGAAAAAAGGGACGCAGTATTTCGTCTTTTTCTTAGGCAAGGGCTCTCTTCCATTGTTCCTCTTTCTTTTTTAGGCCCATTGTTGGTCTCCCTCTTCATTTCTTCATAGACACTAAGCAAGTCAATTTGTCAATGTTGGTTTCTAGTATAGGCAGTAGAATAATATTCTACATATTGGAGTTGACCAAGGGAAAAATCCGATGCAATCGAATAGGTTTAACACATAGTAGGCATGCACAATAATAACTTGGAAAAAAAAAGAAGATGTACCACAAGTAAAAAACATGAGAGCTGAAAAATGGAAAATCAAAATTAGAAAAGCCATGTGTTTTATGGGCCTTCTTATTTAAAGAATAAGATAATTTATTAAATTACATATTAAAATTTTGCCAGGTGAATCTAACTTTGAATATTTGTCTTCTATAGTAGTTCAAGAATTTGCTATGTGGGTGGATCATTGCAAAAAACATCTATTGGTTATGTACCAAATGGATGCATGCAATTAAAAATAGTCCCCAGTCCCTTGTTCATATATCCAATCTTGTTTTATTCCAATATTTTGATTGTGAATGATTAAAGTTGAGTATTGTATTTGATTAGAATTCAGAATGCAATAGCTCAATAGGGCATTGGCTCATTTAGTTACAATCATGCAAAATTGACATCATAATTAGACATTATATTCAAATGCAATTTGAGCTTTCAATTTATAAATTATGTTCAAATTTAATGCTTATTATATGAGATTATATGATGTCTATGAATGCAATAAAATATAATAATTGAGAAATTCCTTGTTACATTTTTCATAATCTAAGATGAAATTTTATTAGTAAATATAACCAAAAAAATCAAATTAATGAAAAATCTATTGAAGATACAAGTGACAATGATGAATAGCATTATAAAATTTCACTTAGTAATGTTCTTAATGCCCTATCCATCCTCTACTACCATATTGAAAGGTCAAATTCAACAAGGATGTGCTAAAATTGAATTTTCATATTAGATTTTAATAGGTCCATCTTACCCTACACTAATAACAAGTTGTGATGTGGTACTATCTGACAAAAAGAACACCTCACTAGGGATATAGCTAGGGATATAACTTTCTAATTAAATTACCATTATCTTACTTAATTTAGACTTTTCAATAACTAGTGAATAATATTTTAATATTTTAATATACAAAAAAACCTTGCAATGGCCA
This sequence comes from Straminergon stramineum, assembly GCA_963920665.1. Classification (NCBI taxonomy): domain Eukaryota; kingdom Viridiplantae; phylum Streptophyta; class Bryopsida; order Hypnales; family Calliergonaceae; genus Straminergon; species Straminergon stramineum. The sequence goes on along the minus strand of OY987263.1, from coordinate 38,268,693 downwards.
TGTTGAATGTTTTAGAATTCTTGGTATAAGTTGGATGCACAAATCAAATTATTGTGAATTTTTAAAGAATATTTTATATAAAATATTATATCAATTCTAAAGTTTACACCTTAAATGAAGGTGATGATGAGAAAAAATATCCATATTATAAACCTAAGAAAAATTCTAAATTCTAAATACAAATTAAAATATGAAATATTATAATGTTTTAATTTGTATTGATATATAAATCTTGAAATTATTATAATTCATTGAATTTTTTTAAAAATAAAAAATAAAAAATATTTCTTAAAAAATTGAAAAACTTTCATTTTAATACTCATATTTATTCAATTAAGGTATACTTTGAAAACTATACTAACATACACCAATTTTGGAATTATGCAAATTTGTTAGATGCATTAGTATAATAGGATACAATTTTAAAGATAAAATGAATGTAGTGTGCTTTATTCTATTTTCATATGATCTCCAATAGTGTGGTTGTTATCCAACTTTATCAAATTTTCATCCAATATCCAATAACCATCCAAATTTTCACACTATTTAGACCATATTCATCCAAATTTCATTGAAGTAGTGTAAAGAAACTTGTTCTATTCAAACTCTCGTAGTATTTAAATCATCAATAAAAAAATGAGCTAATTATTATTGTAATGTTTGTTGGAGAGTACCTATAATCATGAGTGAATGTGGAAGGTAGAAGATTATAGCTTGCAAATAAATGCTAATTTTGTAGGTTGACTATTATTCATACCTTCAATTTCTATCTTGGAAGACCAATCTGTTTGGCATTTTTTAATTCATAACCATCAAAGCCTTCAATGAACAGGTATTTCATACTTTGAATACTATACCCCAATTCCCCTCATTCTTTGTCCATGTAATAATCAATGCATAAAAAATTGCTTTCATCTGTTCACTAGAGGCTCTCAAAGTCATTTATCAAACATTTGCAATCCTTTGCCATATTTTAGGTCTAACTATAGGAACTAAAATTTGCATAAAATCTAAATATTTTGAAGAATGCAATTGTGTTAGGCCAAGGTACATCTAGTGTCTAAGGAACACAATACCCTCTAGAAGACTAATAATAGATTCTATTGGACTTCATGTTTCTTAAAGTAATTTTGATTGGTCCAAGATGACCCTAAGCTATTGCTGGAGGATGGTGGAAAGGTACCCAAACCAATGGTGTTGTTGCAAGTTCAATACCTGGCAGTGACAGGTGATTTATATGGCATGAATTCAACCTTTCTACTTGAGTGGAACCCCCTTGCAATATGTTGTTCAACACACTTGTTGCCAAAAACAAAAGTAGTTTTGAAGAGTACATATGAAACTTTTTTTGTCAAAATAATTAAAAAATAAATGAACACAAGCAATTTTCTTCACTCGCTCTAAATATGCAAATACTTTCCCCAATATGATCAATCAAAATGAACATTTTAACCCTTGAATGCCTAAGGCTTGTTTGGAGCTTCTTGAAATTTGCTCGAAATTGAACAAAAAGTCAACATTTTCATAAGTTTTACCAATTTCTTTTGAATTGTAACCATACAAATTCAAACTAGACATATTAAAGATCACATAGGAAAAGAAAACATAACAATATCACTTACAAATTGAAGGATTATAATGTTTGATCACGAGGGTGTAAAAACTATGAAAATTTTTCAATTCACTTTTTGCATGTCAACTCTAAAAAGTTGGTCACTAAAATAATATGAGGTTATAGGTCTTAGTATGCACAACCCCAATCAATTTATGATTTTTCAAAATCTATTCTACAATTTTTTTAAATGAATTTCTAATGTGATTTTGCCTCCAAGATCTAGTGTATTTGAGGCTCATTTCCAAGAGCCCTCAACACTATGGGAAGTCAAGATTTCTATGGGCATCCTAGCACAAAATCTTCAACAGAAAAATCATAATCCTTTATTTTTAAGATCAACTTTTTGATCCTAAAACTAGACTTCAAAAAGAATTCTCCAAAAATATAAACTGCTAATAATAGCAATTTGGTAGGGTTTTACTTAACTTCAAAGGTTTCAAAACACCAGAATCTGGTGCCTTGGGCATTTAGGGGTTAAAATCATGAATCCTTCGTCCTTACAAAGGTTAAACCGGTCATTACCCTAAATCAGAGGTTTCCACTTTCCACGGTCAGGGACTCACAGTTAGCTTTGAACATGGAGCATCACCAGACAGCAACCAAAGCAGCCCACGCACATTCTTCTTGCTGCAGAAGAACATGGTCGAAGCGGTGAAAGACTTTACATTCTCCATTTCCAACAACACGTCGTGGATGCGCAATGTTGTATTGACGTCTTGCAATATTTGCTGAATTTTTTCGATTTTTCTTGAACTTTTCCCGATTATTTTTGCGTTCTCGGGATGCCAAAGTTATCTGAATGTGATTGAGACTGATTCGATTCTTAGAACCTCACTATTGTTCTCTTTCTAGGACAATTGTCGTTGCAGCTGAATTCTTTCCTATCCGAAAACAAGAATTAGCAGGAATGACAGGAGTCTCTTCCCTGACTTATGTTGCTGAGAACAGAGAGTTCTGGAAGAAGGGAGAGATGGCGTTGATGTTTTAATAGATTGACCGGTAATTTTGGAGGCTTCGGGTAGAGCTTAGAACAGAGGATCAATGGCAGTCAACAGGTGGTTAAGAGCAGCTTGTTAGCGATGCTGCGAGGTGCTTGTCTGTGCTACTGTTATATTACACTTGCAGGTGTCAACCTGCTCCTGAGCGTGCCAAGAAACGCAGGAAGTGATTGGCACCATGCCGATATGGCTTGTTGATGTTGTACCGTTGGTCGCGGAAATTCTTGCCAAACCGTTTTCGGATACATCTGGAAGGGAATGGATTGTTGTCAAAGTCGGTCGGACGATCGGGCGACATCTATGAATGATGTGAAGGCTTCTGTGCAAGCACGCGAGTTATGACAGTTGAAGGTTTACAACAAGTAGCGTCTTCTGCGAGTTTTGAGGTGTATGCTATGAGCGAATTCTCACCTGGCGCTTGAGTTTCACTTTACAGCCTGCAAATGCCGCCGTTAGTTCTCTCACTCATTGCTTTTCTAAATTTCTTGTTAATTTCTGATCTTCTCAGGGCTGTGCACTGGAATGACTGTTTCTTTGAGTCTGGGCTATGGCAAATGAGGAGAAAGTTGTGACTGAATTTGTAAAACTTATTTCGTTTAAGCCCCAATGGCGGCTCTCATCGTGGTAGGGTTCGCCACAATGTAAACGAAGGTTGTAGACATGCTCCCGGGAGCTTGTTTACTTGCCTACTTAATAATTTCTTTTCTGACTGTAGTGGTTGACAATTTCTTTGAGATATCTATTATTTTCAAACTACCTAGAACTCTTTAGCAGAAATTGTCCAACTTGAGTTTTTGCAATATCAGCCAAATTTCGAAAACATTTAAACCTTGTGGACTTCACAATTTTGTGAGAGCAGGGATGAGGATGGAGAGGGACGAGGGCACGGCCTGGAGATGTTGCGACTGGAAGCTCGCAGATACAAGCGAGAGATGCAACAGATTTGGATGCAGCGTCAGCTTTATGAGCAAAAAAAATCCAATTCGTCTCTATCCTCTGAGGATTCTTCAAGAGTACGTGATGATAGGTGGAGACTCTCCGACACATTTACAACATCTCCAGCAACGAGTGGCACTCCAATGTTTTGGAATCGGTGAGTTCGCTGCTGCATGCGGGATATCGGTATTATGATATTTTGTATCATTACAGCCATTGTGGCTCTTACCGGTCACTGGAAGTCCCCTCCGCCAGTTTTGTGGTGTTTGTTCTTGTATTTGAAAGAATCTTTAAATGCCACATCACTCTTCATTTACAGGTACTGTCGCTGCCACCATTTCCTTGTACATTGACATTGAACATTTTTAACGATTTGAGGGAATAATTTGGCAATTCGGCCAATTTACACCTCAATTATATGTCCAAGTCCTCAGTCGTTTCTCAAAGTCACGTATATATTTTATGCAACAGGGAGGATGTCCCTGTTTCACGTTTGGAGCAGCTGGCAATCGTGGAAGAGGGAACTCAAACTGATTCCCCTTCGAAGAGTGAGGTTCAAACTGAAACAGAGAAACTGCAGTATGACGACGACGTGATTTCAAGCATGAGAGAAAGCGGGACGGTGTCCTCAGCTGTCAACAACGTATCTATGCTAAAAACTTGTAGTCGGCATTGTGACGAACTAAGGAGTACAATATCTCAGGAAGCAGCATGCGAATGCCTTGCTGAAGCAGCAGTTCGTGTCAATGCTGATGTGTTGTTCACTGCGAAACCGAAGCGAGTTACTGTGGAAGGTCAGGTGGAGGTCCCAGGTGACATTTATTCCAGAGTATTTCGATTAGGTGAAATAGGGATTGGAGAGCAAACATCCACCATGGCAACAAGTCCGACCGGAAGTCTCAAAAAGGGTCAAAAGAGCACCGACCCTGTTCAGGACTTTAGAGCCGGGTTGAGGAGCTTGGTCTCCCCTGTGCTACGACACGACAGTGCCTGTTCCCCTATCCCTAACCTCCATGAGTGTGAGGCGAGATTTGAAAGACTCGGAGATACATCTAAGGTTACAGAAAGGTTCTCATGTTCTCAAGAAAAATCTGCACCTGAGAGATCTTCGACTATTGCACCACCACCTCTTTCAACTCAAGTTTCAACCCCTCAACCTGAAGCCTCATGTGGTACTCTCATGCTGCTCAAAAATTACAATTTCAGGATAATTGAGTTCAAATTTTTTAAATATTTCTATGATTGGTTACATAGTCTAGCATTGAAATTCCACGCTTTTTCTGACGACATGATAGGATCCCGACATAGCAGTTCTTCTACACTTTGTAGTCTTTATGATCGGGCGGAGGATTTATGTCAATTTGTTGGTTGCACACATCCATTTTTGGCGGGGATTGGGTACGTGAGTGACCATGAGTCTCCAAATCCTTGCTGCAAATCGTAGTTCGAGTACTCGACGGTCAAGAATCACGAATCCATAACTAAGTTGTCATTGAAGCAGGGGTTACAAACGCTGGGGACAACACACCGGACTCTTCTACTGAGAGAAGTGGGAGCAAACTAATACGTAATGAATCGACTGGAGAGGGTGCCATGGCTGCTAGATTGGCAACAAAGATAAAGCATGCTCTCGAGGTGGGTACTCTTGTGAAGCTCTCTCAGGTTATATTTTTGTGGGGGGAATGGTCTTTTTCGTTTCCATCCATACAAAACGAAGCCTAAGTTTGGATCTCGGGATTTGAACGCGAGGTTTTGAAAACGAGGTCATGGAAGTCTGAGACTCCGACGTGCTACTATCAGGTTCAACATGAATTCCAACTGTTTTATTAGTATCGAGGCTCCGGTGGGCTTAAACAACGAGGTCATGGAAATCTAACTTACTGCTCTCATATCACTGTTGATATACAGGCAATCAGTGGGAAGGCAGACACTCGATCTGCAAGTTCCTTCTTTAACCTGCCGGGTCGCGCAATTCAGAGCACCTCGGCTTGTAGACTACACTATAAAGACCAGTGTCCCGAGATGAGATTCTTTGAGAATGTAGGTATATCATTTGAAGATAGGCCTTTGAATGGCAAGGAAATCTCGTCAAGCGATAGCAGTTTGCGTGAAACATGCCATCATGCCAGGGCAGTTTGTGTGAGCTCCGGGCAACACCATACCAAAAATACCCCGTGCAGTGATGCAGACATTTACTTTCAAAACGTTATGGATGCTCCCTGCACTGATCGAAGCGCTTCAAACAAGCTTACAGGTAACTGTATTCCAGGGGAAGTGAGTGCTGCACGAGCTGCCCAAAGAGCTGAGCGTAGGCCAGAAGCTACCAGAAGTGCTAACGTCAAATCATGTGAAGACCATCATGCTTCTCACCAGGCAGATGGAATTGAAAAGTCTGTGAAGACTGACGTTCGTCAATCTGGAACTAAGCACTTGATGGAGAAGCAACGGCTTTTGTCAAACGTACAAAAGCTTCAAAATGTCGCCGAAACTGCCAAAAGACTTTACACTGATCTTGCTGATTGTGCCTATGACGAGCTAAGGTCGTCTACAGATTGTAGAAACCTTGTTAAGCATCAGGATGGGGACGGTGCCAGAGATATTTCCAAGTTTGCAAGGTCCGAATTCTGCCCTTCAACGGAAATAATTTCTGCACATAGAGCGGATGTGACCTCTACAGACAACAACGAAGTTTGCGGAAGATGTTTTGTGTGCCAACCTCAATTATGTAAGTGAGATTCTTCCTGAACTCTACGCATCAATCATGCTTCCTTTTTCAAATCGGTCATTAGTTTCTCCAACTAGAGTGGGTTTCTCTGACTTCCTTGTCATGCGGCTTTGCATAGAAACAGTCTGTAGCGGGAATAGTCCACTAGCCATATGTTCGTCAGAAGTGAACGGAAAGGAAAATTATAGCACGTAGATGTAAATTTTCGAATGGATTTTAAATAGATAAGTTGTGGGGCTGTTTTATTCACGAACTAAGTGTTCAGCTGGCCAAGAGATATTGCTGTTGGAGACTTGTCTCGGTGAGCTCGTATGATTGGAGTGGAAGGCATTATTTGGACTGTGCGACTGATATTTCATCATGATACTTAGCAAGTATTTCTCATTTGTGAATTTTAACTTCGTCTGATATGCCGTAATCAGTTGTCGAAAAAATTGTGTGACACACATTGCAGGCAATGAACAGCCACCAGGAAAAGCTGAGACCGACTCTCTTGATGAAATAACCATCGAATTATCTGATGCTTCGCCGACCAATATCATGGTGTTTCGAAATGACTGCACAGAACGACCTGGTTATAACGTTGAGGTTTCCACTCCCTGCGAGTTACCATGTCAAAGAGTGTATTCACCAAACAATCGATCTGGAAATATCGCCAGACGACAGAGCGCATCGTGGAAGGATGCTTGTAAGCCTGCTATTCGTAGGACGAGACCAACTGGTCCTGGCAATAACCAGCAGATGAAGAAAGGCTTCAATAAGTGTCTCGTGGATCCTCATTGTGACGGTCCTCGGGACTGTTGCCACATGCCAACACGTGGGAAATGTTCTAGAGCGAGTACTGTCTGCATCAGCTCTCCTAAGAGATCCTCAACTATGTGCCTCTTGGATCCTCGGTGTGATGGTCCTCGGAATAGTTGCCACATGCCAACACGTGCGAAGTGTTCTGGAGCCACTGCCGTCTGTAATAGCCCGCCTAAGAAATCAAATAAGTACCTTTTGGACTCTTGTTGTGATGGTCCTCGGAATACTTGTCATATGCCAAGACGAGAGGAGCGTTCTGGAGCTACTACCGTCTGCATCAGCTCGCCTAAGAAAGATTCCAACATGTGCTGCTTAGATCCTCGTTGTGTTGGTTCTCGTGATAGTTGCCATATGCCAACTTATTCGAAGAGTTCTCGAGCTTCTTGTGGACCTTGCGGCAGCACTCGCATCAAACGGAACAACGGTACGAAGTTGGGTAATAAGAATCCTTCTGGTCTTTCTCGGTGTCTTGCACATCGTAGCAGAAGGATGGAATCTGTGAAGGGGAATCTTGAAAGGAATCCCTGTCGAGGGCTATTCCAAAGTGCCCACCCGAACAATTTTGATGATGAGAACCATAGTCATATTTTCTTGCATGAGAGAAAACACAACAGCCCTGCCAGACGCCGCAGGGACATAAGCAAGCTTCCTAAGGTCTTCTTAGATGAGATCTCGAAAGTTGGTACTCTTAGAGTGGCCAGAGACAAGAGAAATTTGTGCATGATGCATAATGACGTCAGGAGTTCCTCATTGAAAGGAAAAGAGATTAAGGTTGGTACTGGAGGTTATGAGGAAACAGCTGGACTACACTATTCTTCTAGTGAAAGAATGGATCTCAATAACCCCGTAAAAAATGTTCATAGGTCATTTCAAGAGTGCTCTCGAATTGGAGTTGTCAAAAACCACTCCACATTGACAGCAACTGAGGATATCGAAAAGGAGACCGCTTCTGTAGTAAGTGATAAATTTTCTACCACGCTGTTCAATTTATAGGAGGTAAATGCTTTATTATTCTTAAAATACTGAATTTTCCCGCAGGCTTTTGAAGACTTGGAAGTGCTCTGATGGAGAAACACAGCATGGCAAAGAACCTTGATGACTTCAAACATGATCATTAATGAATAATGCTGCCGACTTGTGGATTTCTATCAGACACTAATTATGTAAAATGCGTTGTTGTACAGGGAAAAGAAACCAGGCAACCTACAGTGAGTTACATCCGTCTTGGTCAAGAACTCATCCACTTGTCTTTCATTTTTGAATTACTAATGAACTTTGTTTACGGTATTGGAATGTGTTGACTGTCCTGGTAGTGAGATACCGGGCCGAGCTCAAAGAAAGTATTAGTGCCCGTGACTATCAAACTTCGTTTCAGGGTTTTGCCAAAATTCGTTACAGAAGAATTTCGTGCTTTGTTGGTTGAATCAACCAAAAAACGTTTTAATTTTTACTCATGGTACGTTTTATTTTTTTGGCTCATTTGAAGCAGGCAAAGCATATGACTGGCAATGCTCCTGCACTGGCTGAAGCGCACACACAAACCACACAACCACAGAATCCGCAGTCAGATAATGTGAACAGCGCAGTTGCAGCGGCAGGGCTTGCAAATGAGGTTGAAGTAATAATTGCAGATCAGCCGGGCAAGTCTAATCGTAGGATCAAACAATCAAATTATTTGACGTCTCAACGCAAACTCTCAGAAGGTCAGAAGGATTCGTTTGGACACACGAAGTTGGACGTAGCAGTAATTGCTGCAGCAAACGCTGTAAAGAAGCTCAAGCCAGTATCATTGCTGCCACTCGTCAAACAAGATGAAGGAAACCAAAAGGCAACGCCACGGAAGGGGCCGACACCCCGAGCGAAGCTGATGTCTGAAGACACAATTGGAAGTGGTTTTTATGACCAAATGTACAAGGTAAAAATCACTGGATTTTCCAATTTGACATTGGAATATGTTTAGATCTTGATTTTCTGGATCGGAAGACCATGCCGCCATAGCAGGATCGACAGCGTATCCCATCACTTGGTTCTACATGCACGTATGCTTTTTTGTGATAGTCGGTGACAAAATCTGTGGTGGTTTGACGGGTAATTCGGAATCTGTACAGATGGCGAGGTTTAAGTTTCGTATTCGTAATTGTTGAGTGGGTGGTGAGCAGGAATTGGAGGAACTGTCGTCAGAGAGGATGCAGCTAGTGCGGCAAGAACGAGCACAGTTTCCATCTGAGTCTTTGTTCTTCCCACACCAGGTGAAAAGTCTCGTTTCATACCATACCGTAATTCTAATTTTTTTTGTGCATATAGTATGCTAAGGCAATTCTCGAAGGTCTGGACGTATTCTTCCATTTATCTGATGTTATCAGTGCAAAGTCCATTGCAGATTTCAACTATTGTTGCGTGGCGATGCACACATTTGAGTAAGATCATTATCATTGTAGTAATCAAATTGAATATTTTTTTGTCACTTTTTCCCTCAGGATGACAGACACGCCGGGTTCTCCATTAAACGAAGAAGCTCATCTGATTTGAAAAACTTGACCAATGCCGGTAGCGAGTTAGGAGAATCTACCAGATCCGTGAGGATGCAAATAAGTGAAGAATCTCCAAGATTTTGGCATGAGGCGATCGGCTCTCATACTCCAGGATCCAAGCGACAGCGAAGCGCAACCTCTCCAGCTAGGGAACATGGTAACAAGTTGCTGCGTTTGAGTGTCGGCAAAGCTGAGTCTCAAGCTGGTAGAAAGAAACAGGACCAGCACTCCACCCTCTCTGTTTCACTCAATCAATCAGTTACAAAATCAAATAAAGGTATTGACAGAGTACGCTTAGTAAATTTCGAACCTTTGAGCAGTGAATTTTCCAGAAAGAAAGGAAGATCTGCTTCTGAACTAGACGTCGAGAAGTTAAGTGATGCTTCAAGTGCACATCTTGGCCTCGCTTCGGCCTACATGATGAGTACAACTTCAGCGGGGAGGTGGAAACCGGCACCCAAAGAGGCTCAAGCTAAAACCACTACCAAGAGAAAAGTTCTTACCACACGGAAAGTCAGGCCCCCGGCATGGGTGGAACGGATGTCTAAAGCCAAGAATGTGTTTTCTAGTCTCATCCGGCCCCTGTTGCTGGCTCATTTGGGAAAGGAGCGACAACTGGAAGCAAACGTCCGCAGGGAAGCTTCGCAGCCTCCCGGATTGATGTTTAGATCATCAGTAGTATCCAAACAGTTCCGAAAGCGCATTCCCGGAGGTAGAGGTTTTTCTCTGGTGCAACCAAATCCACCGAGAATACATAGTAAGAAATTTATTGCGCCTAATCAGTATGATATTAACACAGGACGAAAGATTGTTCACGCGGAACAAGAACCTGGGGAACTCTTGCGCTTGAGGGTGGAAAATCAGCATGTACGCCCTTCATCAGAATCTTTGCATGAGAAAAACATCAGTATGACAAGGCTTCCTATTGTAAAGCATCCTATAATGCCTTCAGCTGTGACCACCTTAAGTGGGAATCATGGCAGTGTAAGAGGTTGGAACGCTGACCCATTGATCAGAAGTGATATTCCTCACAAGACTGCGGACATTATTCGCTATAATCGGAATGGCGGTCTGGATGTCCAGATCCGCAGACGGGATGCAGGTGGTAGGGATAAATCGTCTACAACCACTTCCGTAGGACAGATGAATATTCGGCATGTTACCTTTGCGGGGATGGTTGTGCATAATTCTCGCAATGAAAATAATCGGAAGGGCTTATTAGGCCCCCACAGTACTAATTCTCTAGAGCCCCAAGTTGTTCCGAAGAAAGCAAGTACTTTGCAGCCTAGCAGGGCTAAAAGGACTTCGGGAAAACGTCGCAGCTCTTCAGCAGCAAAAATTCCACCCATGCAAGGTAAATTACACAGGTATGGAGGTGGAGGCGGAAAGTGGACTTATCACGAAGGATTCTGGACGGAAATGTTCAAATCTGAACTTGAGAAAGTGTCGCAGGACGATTCATTGCAGAGCCTACCGACCCCTGGGTCCATCGCACAGCCAGGCACACCAAGCTTAGAATTGAGAACTGCTCAAGTTCTTGATACACTTCGTAAGCCTGCTGAGAGAGCAGGACCAGAAGATTCAGTGTTGACCGTCGACCCATCATTGGTGGTCAATAGAACGGATGATGAAGATGTGACAGGCTCAGCTGGTGAAAGAAATTCTGGCGAGAAAAATGCTCGATCTTCTGCCACTAATTTTGAGCCAAGGAATGGCTCTGATGTGCAACGGAGCGGGGTGTTTACCGATGAAAATGGGAAACCTCAGAATCCTGATTTATTGAAGTGCCTAGGGTTCTTTAGATCGGATGGTTTTGAAGATCGTGCGATCATTGATCACCGTAGTGCTGTTGCTAAAAAGGTTTTATTTTCCCCCTCACAAATTAATGAAGAAGACGGGCGAGCTGAATCATGTTCTGAAACAAAGTCGAAAATTGTATCAGCAAGGCAAGCCCAAGTCAGCATAGTCGACCGTGCTGATCAAGTAAGTTATTGCAAACCTGTACTGTTTTATCTAGACTTGGAAATTCAGTCCGAGGACCTCTGCTTGAAGTATCATATTTTACGTTGATGCTTACTTTCATTTAGATCCTTGATTTCTACTGGAAATACGCGAGTATATCTAACGTGTATACAGTTCGACCTCATCTGCCCGTTACCTCGAAAGTACTGACAATAAAATGGATTTTTCTACATTGAAATACCTTGTTGTACTGGTTCAGGAAATGGAAGTTTAGCTACAGGCCGCGAATTTTTCTAATTCTACTCTTTCTATTCCTCCAAGTTTTGAAGGTGTTTTCTTGGTTTGCATTGTTTTTCAGCAGGATAATACGGAAAGACGGGAGCCAATACTGTCTTCTGAAGAATTTCCTCATTCACCTCTTCGACTCCTGGATGAGGTGTTTCCAGACAGCACAGAGAACGAGGCTATAGTTAGCATGTTTGATCGTTTGCAAGTAGCAACTTCTGTCCATGCTGAAGCACACTCAGAAAAAGGACATAAAGCTGCTGAATGCGTCACTCGACAAACATTTCTGGACGCAAGCGATCATGAAAACGAAGGACTTTTAAAGAACTTAGAGTTGGAACGGACTTTGATGGATTTAGCTCTACATACAATTCTGCATGATGACCCCTTGCAACCTCCAGGAGTTTCCGTGACTGGAGTAGAGCCAATATCGTTGCCTATGAACAGGAGGTGCGTGCAATTTCACTTAGTCCAAGTTTCCAATGCTAGTAAAATCACGAATACTGTAACATTTAAATGAACGTTAATTGATGTAAATATTTTAAAACTCGCATATAACCAACATCAAAATAACTTAGATATCTTTTGTGGTTGTCATTATTATAGGTGGTGTCTGAAAGAAAATGAAATTGATTGCTGATATATTGTGTTGCATACATTTTCCGCAACTATTAACGCCCGATTTCATCTTTAAAGCATCTGATAGTGAGTGGTGACTGGATTATGTAGGTTGGCTATGCGAGCTGACAAGGAGGTTGAGGCTATAGTCCACGCACATGACATGAGCCAGTCTCCTCTGTCCAAGGCCATGCCATGTGTTGACAGGTCTACAGAACAGGACATTATACCTCTTGTGGATAGAGCAACAGAGCTTGATACCGTACCCCATGTTGATAGAGCAACAGAGCTTGATAAATTTTCCTTGTTTTCCAAAGACCAGGATAGCCAGACTACGGATGCTGAGTTTGGGATCCGAAATATTCAGAGATTTACATCTCCGACACAGGAAAAAGGCGGTGCTAAGGTACGATAATTGAGCCCACCGTTGTTTTCGGAGGAGGGATTTCAAAACCTGTTTTTTGTGTAATCTTTTTCCTTGAATACTAGAGCCTAGTCCAGAAGTTCTTCCTTGTGTTCCCACAAACTTGTGCGGCACATTATAGTTTCTATCTATTTGAATGGTCTGTCGTAATATTCTGTCCTACACTTTGGGTCGTACTTCTGATGATGTGAGAATGGGTCTTTTATTATCCTAATTGATCAACCAGAAAATGACCCAAACTTCTGATATCATTAGAGAATACATTTATAGCTACATGTCATGCAGTTGAGTACTCGGGTGTACATGTGGAAGATAACGAATAGATATGATTTCAGCATCAAATTTTGTGTTGTGTGGCAGCTACAGAATACGCAGGTGCACCAACAAACCACTGAGTGTCGGGTTCCTTGGAACACTGTGGGTATCCAGATGCCAGATAGTACTGCTACTATTTCAGCATCATCACCCAGCCTTCCAGATTCTATGCCTATGTTGATGCCAGTCTTCTTTCAACAATTGGGAACGAGTATGCTTCCCATAGTCTTTCCTACTGTTAATTTTCCAACCTCTTCCAATATGCAATCTCGTTCTGTAAGTACAGTAAATGGCAGTTTCCCAGCTGGGGTGGAACAAGGGACACAAGCTACCGAATCTCTGATCCAACCCAATCCCGGGGAGATTGAAGCACAGGTACATCGCCAGGTTTCTAAATTGCCAATCTCCAGCAGAGCTGGTCTTGGGCAGCTTGGCGCCTGGGCAGAAGAAAATGACTCTGACTGGGAAGAAGAGTCTACGAGAGGTTCTTCCCCATCAACACCATCCACACCTTTATCCTCTCCTGATCACAAATTAAGTTTGAGAAAAGCGATGCAGCTGTGCCCAGATAAGTGCAGTGTTCAAGAGTTCACCGTCTTTGAAAGGAAGGATCCGCAACCGTTAGTTTCAGAGGTGTGTCAGGTATCCAAAAACGACTGTCTACAGGCACATCAGACTTTGGTGAACGAATTAACACCACCAATTCAAGTGGTGACGGAAACGGTAATGGAAGAAATCACAACAGGGTATCCACCCCTAATAGCGAGTGCCAATGAGACGAGGTACATAAGAATTTACATTGATTTTGAACAAACATCTTTTAACCTAAGGTTTCTTCAGTCCTGATTCTGTGCTTCGGAGAGCTACATTCGTTGTGGTCTCTTTGTCACGGGGCTGGTGATTGAACACCCCTTGAATACTCCTAGGAAATTGGAGTTAATTTCGCAATTTTTTGTCGATGATATGTTCTCTTCTGTGTTTCCAAACCACGAATGAACTACTTCGGTTCAGTGCTTGGGATTAGGTCAAGTATCTCAGAAATTCCTCCATGTATTCAGGCACTAGTCAACACATGACATATCTAGCGGTTGGGAAACATGATGACATTTTTTTGCTGTTGCCTGAGCAGGAGGGGCACAAGCTGGGCAAAGGTTAAGGAGATGGAGGAAGCTGCGCTTACGCTGCTCAGGGCTGCTTTAATGAAGACGCCCTCTGCCACAAGTTCTTCTGAATGTTCTCAGGAAAACTCACCTGAGGTCTTCTCCTGGATGTCACCAGGCGAAGTGAACATTGAAGGTCAAACACCTGCTGATCCCATCCTTGCTGAAATGTAGGGTTTATGATCCATGTTTTGCAGACACAGATTTTGATTGTGTATCCCCAACATTGAGTTCTATTTAGTGAATTGTATGCTTCTTGTGAGTTCTCCTCTGAGTAGAAATAGAAGAAATGAAAGTTTAAGAAATAATTGAGAACCCCAAAATGCTTCTATCATTTATTTGTCCCGTTATTGTTGTCCGAACCCTGAATGTTACAGAAAGTTAGCGATCAAGTCGATATTTGAAGTCATTCTTACCACGTGGAGTTTGCTTCTATGCCTCTGATTATTTATTACCCATCCCAGTAAAATACTGGTTTGTGGTTGATTTATTAATGTTTATGAAATGCAGAATTTAGGAGGAGTAGAGCTGGCCGCAGATTCGTCAATAACAGTCGTACTTCTCAGGAGAACTTGGGCAAACTGAATCATAGCCATGCATGGAGTTGGTTAAGCTGTGGACGAACCTCTACTGGGGAGGTTTATAATCCAATTTGTTTCCTTGGACCTTTATCTGAAGGTACATTCAGTAGTTGCATATAAAGTTTACTCAGCTAGGTGCATTCGTATAATTGCTTTTCTATTGAAGTCGAAGTCGAAGATAACTTGGATTTTGTTTCTATTTTCTTTTGAGCATCTCAAAACATAGCACAGCAGTCTCTTGATATGAATTATCTTTCATACTGGAATATATATCACCCATCAGTATTGGTGATCTGCTAGCTGGATCGTTTGGTATCACCCTCTCAAGTTGCAAACTGCGATTATTCTTATCACAGGTGAAATCGAAGCTGGCGTCGTGCCATCATTTGGTGAATTAGGGCAGATTCAGAACGAACACATTCTTGCGTCGCACTCTATAACTGAACTGCAAGGTCAAGGATCTGAACCTGGAGAAATTCATAATGCCTCCTCACCGCAAAAGCCACCAACCCACGAAATCGTCTCCGAGATCCTAACTGACAACTGTTGAAGGCCCGGCCTCACCACACTCCCGGCAACGTGACGGCATGTATCTTTCATTTGTGGCTGCAAGGTGAGGCCTAACAAAAATCAGATCGTTCCATGATTACAAGAGCGAAGTTCTGAATTGAATACAATTATTCAAATAGCAAATTTTGTACCGGTATACTGTTTGATGGTATGGACTACTATTATATTACTGCAATTGATACTGTTTTAACCCTGCAAAGGGCTCTGCGGACCTAAAAGGTCCGATAGATGACTTCACTGTAGAAACAAAGAACGCACCTATTGGTGCGATAATCGGAGTATTTTGATGACCTCACACGTGGACTCTTTCATCTCCAGAAGGAGATGATAGTGCCAAAGTCCTGACATGACGCCACGTGGAGGATCCCATCAAGCGAACAGCAAGGAACTTAGGGAACTTGAGCGCTGCGGTGATGGGATCCTATCAGAAGCAGAGGGTGAGCGGAGCGAGGGGTTGGGGGTCTTGTAGGCGCTGCGGCCTGCGGGTCGGGCTTCACTACTGATCGCGTGCAATCTCCACAGTTAGCTCAGGAGTTGGCTGCGCACTCGATTAATTTCACGAATGTCTTAGTTGGGTGCAAGCGACTGACACCATCGAAGTCTTCTAGGGCTGGATTGTTCTTCTTTCTCGTCACGAGAGCATTAGTTTTTTAGAATTTGGTGTAGCATGGCGTCGTCAGACACAAATCAGAGTTCTTATGTTGAGAGTGCACCTCTCGGCGATCGCATTCATAATTTCGACAAGCTGAACTGGAAGGGAAAGTTGACAGTGTCTACTGCTGTGATATGCGGCCTTGCCGCGGTTTCGTTTGTAGGAGTTAGGCTAGTGCGGGGATTGCATGGGGGAGTGAAAAAAATTGTATCGAAGAAAGATGGTGGCGAGAGCGAAGAGAATTCGCTTGCCTACGATGTGGTCGCCAAGGGATTTGCCACGGTGCAGGCCAACCTCGGACCGTGGTCATTTAAGGATCTTACTCTTGGACTCGCGGCTATTTCCAAGGTTATCCTGCAGGAACCGTGTTTGACGCGCATTCGAGCCTTTGATTGGACAAGATCAAAATCCGCCTAACACATTCTAAATTCACGTTCCTCCATTGTGTTGTAGGTGACAGAAAAAGGGCCTCCTCATCCACCAGGTCAGCCAGCGAGCGAGCTTGCCGAGGATGCCAGTTTCCTAGCCCAGGCGCAGCATTGGCGAGCAATGGCTGAAGCAGCTTACACTTCTGACCCCGCGTCCTTCTCACTGTACTCCCAGTTGCCAGAATCAGTAATTGTCGCAGCTGAATGGAATCCTTGCCAGGAGACGCTCCGGCCAGCATACGTTGTCTGCATTGATGCTCCTTACGGCGCTGTTGTGCTCACAGTGCGCGGCACTTCTCAGGTATGGAGCCTCTCATGTCGTTGTTTTCTTTCGGGTTGAGAGAGACGGATAGCGCAACTGTCAGGTCAAATGAAATTAAACTTCAATCTAATAGTATGCATTTTGGGTCTAGATTGTAGACCTGCTCGTAAACTCTGGCCAATCAGCAGAGCCTTTCCTCGACGGCCAAGCCCACGGAGGTTTTGCCAATGCTACAGAGAATCTGGTTGAACAAGTTCTTCCACACATCAAGAGAGCATTCGAGGACCAGTCGAAGTGCCAAAAGGATCTAAAACTTGTGATCACGGGGCATAGCATGGGCGCTGCGGTGGGTATCATGTCAGGCCTGAAACTGAAACAGTCATCCGAGTTTCCTAACATTGAATGCTGGGGTTTCTCTACTCCAGCTTGCGTAACTCTCGATGTCGCTCGTGGGTGTCAAGATTTTGTCACTAGTTTCGTTGCGCACCACGACGTCGTGCCACGGTTCTCGATTCATGCGGTGGAGTTGTTGAGGAAGAGGATATGTGACTTCGACTGGGATGAAGCTGACAAAATTGCCCATGGAGATGATGATTGGAGTAATATTAGGTCAGCAGCTGAGAAGTTAAAATCGGCCCAGGATGCTATTCAACAAGCAGGGGATGGGATCGATGAGCAGGTATAATTTTATTGCATCTTCGTTTACGTCTTGTTTAAAGTTTGTCTTATTTCCTACGTGCCCAAGCGTAAATTGAAAAGTCCCGCTAGGAAGCATATAGTCGATTATAGTAACTTCCAAAATATATTTCTATCGTCCAGATACGTGGGGCATGAATTCAGTAATTTCTTTCTATAGGTAAATTTTGATACCTTTCAACTCCTCTAGATATAGAAGCCACCGCTTTTGGCCTTTAGGGCACTTAGGGATTAATAGCACCCGAACTATCAATCTTCAGTAGAAAATGTTAAAATGTCTTTTCTCTAAATCAGCAATCAAAGAAGCGTCTGACTGATCACGGGCATGAACTTGAAGGATAAGATTGCCGTATGTTTTAGTTTTCAACCCATTTGTGGGAGAAAGCCATTAGTTGAAATATCGTTGACATTTATGTCCTCCCATTTAAGCTCGTAAGTTCTGAATTTGTTACCCCTAAATGTAGTACTAATAGAATAGAATAGAGCTACTGGACAGTTGTAGACAAAAGCTGTAGTCTAATTTGCGTGGTGGTGTCGACAGATACAAGGTATACGTGATAAGATCGGTTGTGGGAACAACGACGAAAACGATGAAGAAAATGACCAAGGAAATGACCAAGGAAATA
Source organism: Straminergon stramineum (assembly GCA_963920665.1). Classification (NCBI taxonomy): domain Eukaryota; kingdom Viridiplantae; phylum Streptophyta; class Bryopsida; order Hypnales; family Calliergonaceae; genus Straminergon; species Straminergon stramineum. The sequence goes on along the minus strand of OY987263.1, from coordinate 38,250,505 downwards.
ACCAAGGAAAAAAAAAAGAGGAGAAGAAAAAACATCCCATATTCTTTGCTCCTGGAAGACTATTAATCCTTGCTGCCGACCCTCCTGGAAGCGGTAAGGCACCTGAGAACCGCAGCAATGTTCCGAGTTCACGGGACTCTGGCACCTACCCTACATTTGAGGAGGCCAAGAAGGTGACTTGGCTGTTGAATGAAGCTGATCAAGAGGACTTGAGAGAGATTGTGATTTCTCCGTGGTGCGTCTCAGATCACATGCTCGGTAACCTTGGGGAGGGTATTGGCTATTTTCAACGCCACTGTAAACCTGCATTTGGTGGCCCTCCTCCCATGTAGGGACTGGAGGTATGCCAATTTCTGCATTTACCAATTTTGTAACACTTTGTGTATCATAGCTGCTCACGTTTTAAGCGGTCTTAGAAGCAATGGAATAGCGGTAGCAATTAATATACTTCTGCTGAATCTGAAGAGAGACTTAATTCAACGAGATACATGAGCCCAAGACTGGACTCTTTTACCATTGTGCAGAGGACATCCACAATCGGGCCTACTAACCCTTGTCCTCATGAAGATCCATGTTGTCCTCAGGAGGACGGAGTTTTTCTTTGTTAAATCAAGTCCAGCTTAACTCGGGAGGTCTTGTCCTTCATTTCATCATCTGAAGAAAACATATATATGCATGTATACATTCAAATGTTGGATTCTTGTTTTCAATCTGTGGTTTTGAAATTCAAATGGTGGCTCAGTGTTTGATTGAGGTCTCTGTCTGTTGGAACGATAACAGTGTTCCTTTAGAGTAGATCCACCTGCCTATTGCAAAGGTCAAAGGTCTCATTAAGCGGGGGGGAATGAAGGTTGGTGAAGTAGAATTTTATCCGACAATGATATAAACCTTATGTTTTGGGCCATAAGATCACTCAAAGTAGAAAGCAAAGGCATCATTTAGACGAAGATATTACCTAAATTTGAAACCTACTTGGGAAATTGTTGCTGTTTCATGGATGTGTTTCAAATATTAGGGTAGTTATTGAGGATAATCACAAGTAAGTACTTACCGAAAAGTACAAAACTGCACATGAAAAAAAAATGTTGCATTGCTGGCTGTGGGGTTTGAACCCACGCATGCCTACGCATAGGCGATCTTAAGTCGCCCCCCTTAGACCACTCGGGCAAGCCAGCAACAGACACGTGTCAATCATTGCATGAGAGAGATGCAATCAAGACAGTCATCAGGATTCGAACCGCTGACCTCTCCGGGATCAGCAGTATCACCCGAGCCATCAACTCGCGGGTTTAACGCATGAACTTCTCTGACAACTTTCTTATACTAATAAGCGATTCTCTAGGAGATACAAATCCTTAACGATTAGTCCACAAGTTTGGATAATTTTTTTGCTTCACGAACAGTCTTCATTTGTAATCACTGCTTCATTCTTTGCGGTTTCAGCACTTCATTCCAGAGTCCAGCGAGGGCGAAATTTGAGACAATCCCGCGGCCATTATCTTCAATTCTTCTACACTGAATAGGGGTATTAAGGGGACCAAAAAAAATTAAAGGGACGGATTCTAGAAAACTGTAGATGTTTGAAACATGATGTACATCACCTGGACACTCCAATAACTACTAATGTACAATAAAGGTAGATATTTCTTGAGTGTGGAATGTCGATTAATTAGTATGGGTCCCCTTAATACCCCTATTCAGTGTAGTTTTAACCCCTCAAGGCCCAAGGAGTTTGTTTTGGGCCTCTCACCTGTTCAACAGGTTAAAGTTATAACTTCATTTTTCTACATTCTAAGAAGCATATCTAAGTGAATTTCATATTATGATGTTCATATTAAACGGGGAAGTTCAAAAGTACAATTGTCATCATGTAATAAGCTTGATGTATGATGCATACTATCAATCAAATTTCAAACTTATGAAAAAGTACAAAAACTGCTTGGGCCTTGAAGGATTAAACCCCAAATGACGGAGATATCAAATTCTTGTGTCCACAATACTTTGAAAGTTCAATAAATCCTTACCAAGTTACTATTTTTCATAGTTTACATTTTTGAAAAATTCTTTTTGAAGTTTAGTTTTAGGACTGAAAATAAAAGTTTGATCATGAATGATTATGATTTTTCTATTCAATAATTTTGTGCAAGGGGGGCCTTTGCAAATTCATTGCAAATCTTGATTTTCTAGTGTTGAGGGCTCTTGGAAATGAGCCTCAAATACACTTGCCATCTTGGAGAAAAAAATCACATTATGAATTCATTTAAGGAAACTGTAGAGTAGATAAATTTTGAGAAGTTGTAAATTGATTGGGGTTATGCATATTATGCCCTTTAACCTCACATTCTTTTGGAGACCATTTTTTTAGATTAGACATGTGAAAAGAAGATGGAAAGACTTTAAATCTTTTTCACAATTTGAAAACCCTCATGATCAAATATAATATTGTTTTAAATTTTAATCCATAAGTGATATTGTTGGTTTTTCTTTTACCAAGTATTCTCTAATATACCAATTTGAATGTGTACAATTACAATTCACAAAAAATTGATAAAATTTATCAAAATTTTGTCTTTTTATTCAATTTATAGAAAATTCCAAGAACCTCAAAAAAGATCTTAGGCATTTATGGGTTAGTTGGTTATATTTATTGTTACATTTTTTTATTCTCTATGTAGTTATTTACTTCAAAATTGTATCTTTTTAATGAAGTATACTACTATGCCCTAGGTTGTTGCCATAGTAGAATTTAAAGTAAAAATAGAAGTAATTTTTTAATTCATAAAAACTTCAAGAATCAATATCTTTTATGTCATGAGTCAACGGCCACAAAACAAAGCCCATGCACCCCTCCTTGAAGAGAGCTTTCTAATGTTACCAAGAAAATGACAAAGGGATGCATAGCTTTAGAGATCTCACTATAACAACCAAACAAATAACCTAATTTAATCTATGGACTCTATGGACTAGTGTGCCTTGTGTTGCTGCCATAGTCAAAATAAAACTAATCTTCTTCTTTTTTTTAATTCATGAAAATTTCAAAATTCAATAACTTTCACATTGTAGGTTCAAATGCCATAAAACAAAGCCCATACTCCCTTCCTTGCAAATGGCTTTCCAAAAGAACCAAGATTGTGACCAAAGGACATACAAATCTAAAGATCTTACCATAACAAACAAAATAATACAAACAACCTCGTTTAAGGTATAGATTGTTTAGTTATTTGTCTAGGTTTTTCATTTTGAATTAACTAGGTGCAACTAGTTGCAATATTCTCTCTCATCATTACTTGATTCCATTGCTTGTACTTGTTGTTATAGCATTGCTCCTTAACCCTAAAGAGCACTAGAAGTTCATATTATAGATGGTTATTATTATTATACTTCATGATTATGTTTGGCTTCCAAATAACTTCTCATTCATCTAAAGTGATGCTTGATGCTTTAGAAAAAAAATCTTTTATAACTTGTATGATGGAATTGAGGCAAAATATTTGTACAAAAATATATTAAGAAAATTTAGCAAAAATTGAAGAATTAACTATAGAATTAAAAGATAATTAATTACATTATTTCTAAAACCAAAGTGAAAAAGTGAAAATTTGGAATTTTATATTTTATTTTAAATAACTTATAAAGCATAATTTTAGCATTTAAAATACAAGATTGAGTTTTTCTTAGTTGATAATTTATAATAATCAGATCCATCTTTAATTTTCTTGAACAATCTGATTTATTACCTATAAATAAGGCAATTAAGTTGGTAATGTGACAATAAAATTGTAGTTGCTAATTTTTAGCCTTGGAATTTTTAAATTAATAAATATGGTAATTGGCTAAATTTTTATTTTTGAAAATTTCAGAAAAATTGTATTCTTAAATTTTAAGTAAATGGGAATAAATTACTTCTTTCTATCAAATCAATTATATTTTACTAAACTAGTTTGTTGGAAGTTAGACTAACTTGACTAGCTAGTTAAGGTTAAATTCAAATCAAAAGTAAGGAGTTAGAAGTTGTTGACAAAGTTTACTAGATGGTGATCTACAGATTAAGCATCTTCATCTCTAGAGAAGTAAATAATATGACAATTGAAGGAGGGAATTTTCAAACCCATTCATTGTAAATGTATTCAAGCAACTCCCCAAATCAAACTAGATGAAAAACATTTTCCCCTCTTATAGAGATCCCTAAAGTGATTCACTCCCAGAAAACTACAAGAAAAATAAAAAATTTAAATGTGTATTGGTAGCAATTTACGAAGGTCATCAATAAGCAATTAGAAATGCATTGAATTTTTTTCTCCATGGGATTTTGGGATATGATTGATTGTTAAATTTGGAAAAAAAATTGGATCTCATTACAAGCCAATAATTTATTTTTTTCCAAAATTAAATTAATTAGATATATTTTAATAATAATATATTAGGAATGGCAAAAAATTATATTCTAACTACCAAAGTAACAAGTGAGTAATATACACTTATAATCAACACAACATAATCCTAAATGTGCATTAGGAGGAAAATGAACCCATGAAAAGGGTTTGATTATTCTTACTAATTTTAATACTATTGAGGTCAGTATGAGAGTGGCCACATCATCATTAGTACCACCACAAAGGAGCACTTCAAGCCACTTAGTGTGTAGAAATTTGTGGGAGGTGTGTCTTCCATCCTTCATGATTGAGCCTTCGTGATTGAGCCTTCATGAACCCATGATTTCCTTATAAGATTTTGCATTATGAAGTGGTCCCTTCTTCGGTTTGATTTTTTTCTAATGAACAATTACATTTGGACCAAAAGGCATCACAAAAACCTCAATACTATTTACACAAGATATATATAATCCAAACATGAAATTCTATGAGAGTCTAATATTGATGTTTGATACACCAAAAGACAATACTTTAATAATTCATAACTTATTTAGATAGTGTTGAAACAATGCAACATTAGAAGAGATTTCAGAGCACAGGAGAGGCTTTTCAAGGTTGTTCCCCTTACTATCTAGGAAATCTAAACCAACCACTACTATTAGAATTTTTTAATTAAAAAATAATAATTTAAAAATTTAAAAAGTGTGAAGAAACTGAAAATTGATTTAAAAAAATATTTCACAACTAACTAACTAACTAATATTATATGAAGTGTCTATCTCTTGACCACATGAGATTGCTAATGTGGTGAGTTCCCACAATCTGGAAACTTTGGGGAACTCATGTGCTTCTTTAGCCTTGAAATCTCTTCTAATGGCTAATGTGCATTGGAATCTTCTTTCAATTGCCAATAAGATCCAATAAAAACATTTTGTGTTTAGTAATAGGAACCATATTCAATTGTGATTAGTGACATGTGACCCTAAATGAGTAGACTTTTGAACTACGCCAACCACTTATAGTAGTTGGAGCTACTATTCTCAATTTGATGATTATAGGTGTCCATTCATTTAATCATCCAAAGTTCACCAATCTCAGATGCTTGTGATCAATTCTTGGGGGTCATCTCAACAAAGAATGGAAAAGATTGGTTGTTTAATTGCCCTTTCATGTTAGAAATAGGGCCTCTTGTCATGCTCCATTGATGGGTAGAAAAAATACTAGACGACAAGAAGATCCCACCCATTGTCTTGCCAGAGTGGATGAATAGAAAAATAGGATTTCACGTTTCACCAAAATTGGTTGGCAATGACCCATTGGTCGAGATTGGTCAATCTTAATTGAATCAATACATGTGGAATTCTAACTTAATCCCTCTCCACCCACCAAGTCCACATGAGAGTGCCATTGCTCACTTGGACCTTACAACTTCCTTGTGAACTTTGCGCACTAATGGAGGCCCTTAGGGCATCCTCACCCATTTGGCAAAATGGATGACTTCTTGAAAATGGCCTAGAAAACCATCCTACTAGGCTTGCTTTTTGGATGGCTTGTTTGTCCAATCAACATGCAAATGGACTCTGGCTTGCAAATAGGGGTCATTTTGCAAGCCTCTTCTTGGCTTGCTCTTGGCTTGCTAAATAATTTTCAACAAGTGAAACCAAAAAGAACTTTCCACACCTTCAAGCAACAAATGTTTTTCACCACGTGGAGAATGTTTCACCTCCTTTCCAACAAGAATGACATAGTGACTTCATTTTTATAGCTTGGTGTACCATTGCCTTTTTGAACATTTCTTAACTCCTAGTTCACTCAAGCTTAGCTTGTTAACCCCTATGCATCATAGAGTGAACAACAAAAGTAAATAGCTTTCTTGTACTTTCTGAAGCAGACAGAAGAACTTCAATGATACGTTGTTCCAGAAGTTTTTACCTTTCTGATTTGTAGCCAACTTAGTGATGCAAGTAAATCAGCAATTTCCAAGAGGATCCACAATGCGGATTCAAAGATTATAAGGTTTGATCAACATGGTTTTCTGAGAATCTAGAATCCGAGAGTCTAAAAAATGTCTCCTATGACGCACAAGTGTTAACCCCTAAAGGACTATAAAGCCACCTGGTGGCCTCTGCAACCTTGTATTTTGCACCCTTGGTCATTTAGGGATTAACAAGGCGGAGCATTTCAACCCGGCTTGCAAAGTGGATGGCCCCCCATTTTTGCAAGACGGGTGGTGATGCTCTTAGAGACACCTGGGGTAGGTAGGTAGGGCTATTAGACGAATGTTGGATGAATGTCGAAAGCGCTATAGCGGATGATAACCTCCGACGTCTGCTCGCGTTGAAGAATCTTGCCGTGCGTCTGACGTGCATGTCCATCGTCGTGGGCGTTATCCAGTCTCCAGTTCCAAGTCCCAACGCGCCCGCCCGCCCTTGCTGTTTCCCTTTCTCTTTCCTTTCCAAGCTTTCCTTCTCATTCTCCTTTCCCTTCCAATTTTGACCGCCTCGTCTGCCTTTCGAGGGTTTCCTCCATCCTCTTCTCTTTCTCTTTCTCTTTCCCTCTTCGTACTGTCATCATTTCATGGTCTCACATTGCGCAACAAAGTCATCTGATGTCGGAGCATGCTCTGTGATATGCGTTTCAATTTCCTGTTGTAAGCAGAGCGGCGGCAGGTGGAAATTCGAGGATTTGAGGGGAGGAAGAAATATGATATGACGATGATGAGGAAGAAGAGTTCGATTTTTACAGCATCGCAGTTGTGTTGATGCTTGAATTGATGCATGGACAGTGAGATTTGGAGGGAAGCTTGTGTGAGAGGAGCAGTGCATTTTAGGTGATTGCCGGCCCCTGTGTAACGGGCGGGCAACCGGTAGAGTTAGGTTTTGGTGACTGGCAGCTTCCCAACCGCTTGGAATGAGACTCAATCGTCGTCCGTTTTGTGCATTTTCGGCTAGGAGACTTTTGTTTCTCGAGGTTATGCTAGGTTTTGGTGTCTGTTGGGAGGTTTTGTAATCTTTGATTTTTGTGATGGCGAATCCAGGGTTTGGATCGATTTCTAGGAGTCATTCACTGATTTTGATGATGTCAATTGTCAATATTCGGTGGAATTAGGGTATAGGATATGGAGCTGGAGGGTTTTGTTGAGCAGGTTATGCAGAGGGCGACTAGGACTTGACGTAGGAAGAATTTGAGTTTTTAGGTCAGCTCGGGAGAAAGCGCGTTTAGGAAGGTGAGAATTTGCTGTTGAAGATCAATTTCGTAGCCATGCCTGAAGCTTCTTGCCCTACTGAAGTCCTGAAGGTGGTATTCCCTCTTCTGAATGGGACGGATTTAGCGGCCTGCATGTGTGTGTCGAAGCAATGGCATCAGCTTTCAAGAGACGACTACCTCTGGAAGAAACTGTGTGCGCAGAAGTGGCCGTCCACTTGTCAGAGCCGAGGCTCTGTAACGATCGGCGAGTCCAGAGGCTACCACAAGTTGTTCATAAGCTCCGTAAGGAAGCAGGGGAAACGGCCTATGCCAGCTCCGAAGCTGTCTTTCGAGGATCTGGAGTTTTACGTGGACATATGGGTGGGATCTTCCTCGGTGTACTCGGCTGTTGTACCGGGCCCCGCGGTGCGGTCGCGGATCTACAATCCTCCCGTTGGAATCTGTGAGGCGATGCAAATGCACCTCGCGTCACAGACGTACAAGATGACCATTCCTGTGCAGAAAGGTTTTGAGATTTGCTTCAGCGAAGACATCCATGTCTCCTTGCTTGTAAGAAGACGTGATGACGAGCGTGTGGCATGCATCATAGACAAGTATGGATTTGACTATGTCGACGGACCTGGTTACCGAGCTCATGCTTACGATTATCTCCAAATCTCGCCCCTGTTTCCGTTTGTTTCGGAGATCAGAGCATGGCTTGCTCTCCTCCTGGTCGACGGGAAGGCGGGTCAATTGGAGGTCTTTGGTATCGAAGTCGACTTCACCGATGCCGCCAACAATGACAGTGAAGTGCTTTGCTTATTTGAAATCTTGGACTGGAAGTAAGTGCTTTTGACACAACTCCCGGATTGTACACTAGCAGCAGATAACTTGTGGATACAGCATAAATATGCTAGAGCTCTTTTCTTTAGGGTGTTCATAGAACTGTAAATTATTTGTAGGCGCTTTCTTTGGGTTCAGTACCAATGAGCTCTCTGGACGTAGTAAAATGTATCACAGCTATTCCATTTAATAAGTCAACCTCTCAATTGTTAATGCTTTTGCTTGCTACTGCCATTTAATCTCCTCATGTTGTTTCACAACCTTTCATTGTTGCATTCGTTCGTTGCACTTTGTGATGATTCTCACTTCAAAATTGAGCACGTCCGAGGATATTGCTGCATGGGCAACTAACTTTAGTGAGGCCTTACTTCTGGTGTATACGTGAAACAGTCTTGAGCATAACGCTTTTGCGTTTCGTCTATTGGAGTCCCTCATTCGTGGCAGTTCCGTGGAAGACTTGAAAGTAAAGGATTTGCTGTCAATGCGTAGTCTTCATTCAGTTGTGATTGAAGAGTAGGCATTGTTCAAGTGAAGATTCAATAGTTAGATTTGGCCCATGCCACCAACAACCTGTCCCATGCATTCAGTTGCACTTAACTTTCTTCAGTCGATTGGTTGTTCTCTTCGTTCTCGCTAGGGTTTACATCTTTAGCACCATGCTTCGTTCTTACTCTGTTTGCGACCTTCGCCCCCTCCGCTTCCTGTGCTTGAGTTGTGCTCTTGCTCTTCTTCCGTGTCTCTTCTTGGTCTATTCGCATCATGGACGTATTGGTGTCGTCCGGAGGACCGTTTCTCTCGATATTGCTTTTCAAGCGCGCGACAGCGGACTCCGACCTCGCCATCGCTTCAGTTCGTACGAGGACTATCTGCAGCTGCAACTGAACAAAACGCTGAACGCGAAGCTGCGAAGGGTGTGGAGCACCGTCGATTGGCGTCGCAAAATTAACGTATTCTCTCCCCTTTTCCGCTGGCATTTGGATCACGGCTTGGTGGAACGTGGCCATAAGGTGATGTGTATTGGAGCTCGGATGGGGCAGGAAGTTGTGGCGTTCAAAGAGATCGGAGTAGCCGATGCCATAGGAATCGACCTTGTGCCTGCACTGCCTCTTGTGATCCACGGCGATATTCATCACCATCCGTTCCCGGACAGCATATTCAACTTCGAGTTCTCGAATGTTTTTGACCACGCCTTATTCCCGCAGCTGTTCGTTTCCGAGATCGAACGAACGCTTAAACCTTCAGGCGTGGCCGTGCTGCACGTTGCGCTTCATACTCGATCGGACAAATTTTCCGCCAATGACCTGCTTTCTGTCGATGCGCTTCTGGCTCTTTTCAAATTCTCGGATGTTGTGCATATCCGTCCCGTTGATGCTTTCGGGTTGGATACTGAAGTGGCCATGCGGAAGAGAAGCTTGGACGTTACAAAACTTGTAAGGAATTGCTCCATGGACAAGTTGAAAGCGGCCTTCATAACGCTGGCAGAGCCGCTTATTTTGACCGAGCCAAAGAAGCCCTGGATCACGTTGAAAACGAACATGAAATCGGTGAAGTACCTATCAACGATGACAAACTTTGGGAATCGGCGCCGCTGCATCTACGTCGACATCGGAGCACGGAACTATGGATCGAGCATCGGAAGCTGGTTCCAAAAAGCATACCCTAATCAGGGCCGCAACTTCACCATCTATGCAATTGAGGCAGACAGCACGTTCAGACAGAGCTATGCAATGCACTCGGATGTGAACTTTATGCCCTATGCAGCCTGGGTCAGAAATGAGAGCTTGATGTTTGGAAGCGATGTCAAGGGGAATAGATCTAAAGGTATGGGAAGAATTCACCGTTGGCCGCAGAAGCTCGAAGGAGACTTTACGGAGGTGCAGGGACTCGATATTGCCGAATGGCTTCGCAATGTCGCAGGTGAGGACGACCTTCTGATAGTGAAGATGGACGTCGAAGGTGCAGAGTATGATCTGTTGCCGAAGCTGGTCGATACGGGAGTCATGTGTTTGGTGGATGAGCTTTTTCTCGAATGCCATTACAATCGATGGCAACGTTGCTGCCCTGTGAGGACTACCAAATACAACAAGACCTATCAAGACTGTCTCTCTCTGTTTCAATCCCTACGCCAAAATGGCGTGCTTGTCCATCAGTGGTGGTGATAGCTGCGCAAATCAATGAACGAACTCCCGTTTTTAATTATAGCTACGCGACTCTCCAAATCCGGCTCTTCTTTGTGAAAGTAGTATGGTTGTCAATTCTTCAGCTGCGGTATGTCTGCAACGAGAACTACGAAGTGGATCTGCAAGCTCGATGGAATTCAATCATGGTAGTGCGGCAAAACTGACGCTTGTGAACAACAGAGGCATCGCATAACCACATCTAGCTTGGTATTTTAGAGACTTTTTTAAATAGATAGCGTCATTCTATAGAGATCTGAATCTTTCGCCAACACGAGCTTCGAGAAGTCGACGGTAATGAAGGTAAGAGTGTATGTTCCTTGCGCCGCACATAATAAAAAATTTCTGTTCTGTGAACTCAAGCTACGGTTTCAAGGTTATTCTATGTCCGATAGCATACAACAAATCAAACCTCAGCTGTTTAGGAGCAGTAGGATTTGGCTTCTGTAAACGTTTCATCATAGGATAAAGCTCAAAGACGATGCAAAGGACAGTTGCAAGTGATATTAGATTTCATCAAATCTAAAGCAACAGAATTACTACGGGCGGGTGCATGAAAACTAAGAGCGGCTGCATATTTAGTAGGCTACGCATGCTACATGTGACGCTTTCAAAAGACCTTGCACAAACGCAGCAGCGTGCAGAATGATGACTTCAGATCAAGAAGTCGAAGGTACAACAGACTCACACGTTAAACAAGATGGAAGGTACGTCGCGTGGTGTTTACCCTGATCCTGCGAATTCGTGAAAAAGATGGAAAGCCTCCGCGCTCCTTCTTGCGATGATAGGAACTTACGATGGCTTTGGAGAGCAATCATGGCTTGGTGAAGCATTTGGCATATATTTAGGGCCAGTATTATTAGTACGGGCTTACCTTTTTTCCGTATATAGTATTCTCTTCGACCTCCTTTTGACCAGCCCTTCTCTCCAATCATGATCTTGACGAATTCGAACTTCGACGTTTTTTTCGTGATCTCTCCAATGGCTGTGTTATGATTCCACACGAAGCTTTCCTTGTCTCAGAATTAAAACATTTTTTTAATTGCTGGACCTCGTTTTCATTCGTTGGTGATAAGAATGACAAGAACGTCTACAGAGGTGGTTCGCGATTAAGTTTCGACAGAATGGAGACGAGGCTCCATTAGAGAAGAGTGATAGAGATACGGCTTATTGAGCTTGATTTTGACGAATTTGAACTTCGAACTTTCTCGTGATCTTTGCAACTTTTGTGTTAAGTTTCCAAGTGTGTCTTCCCTTATCTGAGAATTGGAAACAATTCTGGATGCGAGACCTCCTTATCAACCGTTGGAGACAGGATTTGAACCTTCTCGTTCAGATCTGAGACTTCGGACTTCCAAGAATGACGAGAACGTCCTTAGAGGTGGTTTTGTCTCAGCGCCATTAGAAACGAGAGGTAGAGATCCGGCTCCTGCTGCAGACCATGGGGTCCTACACGCAGATTTCGTATCGCAATACCTTCTGGGTGTGTTGGATTTTATCTTTCTTATTGCTGTTCTATTTGCAAGCCAATGAGCGGGATCCGCAAATCTTCTTTCCTCCTCCGGGGATTCCCAGACTTCGCCCTCACGTCTTTAATCTCACGGACTTCGGAGCTGTAGGCGATGGCACCACCGTAAACACCCGATACTTCGAAGATGCCGTTGCCGTAATCAAAGAGATGGCTCATGATGGAGGTGCGCAACTCAATGTCGGTCCTGGCCGCTGGTTGACGGGTCCCTTCAATGTTACCAGTCATATGACTCTGTTTCTTGCTAAGGGAGCCACCATTGTCGGCAGCCAGGTACTCTTCTACTTCCGAAATCTTTGATCAAAATTTAATTGCGTTATTTCAAAAAAGACATTTCACCAATGTTTTGAACGATTGACGCCCCCCCTGATTCTACATGAGCCTGTTCGCACAATTTTTCGCTTGCGCCAATAATTGCCTTTCACTGTGTTTCTAGGTATTCTGTTTTTTAAGACTTTGTTCTTAAGCTGTAAGAACACATGTAAAGATTGGAAAAATTTAAAAACGTTCCAATTGTTGTTGGATTAGAAGCCGAAGATCGAGAGTTTTCCTTTTTTCAGTACAGAGGCATGAAGTGAGGAATTTCAAATGTCAGGGGAGGTGAAAAAGGAATGATAGATCGCCGCTGAGGATGACGATTCCATTCCTCGTCCTCGCAGTTACGATCTAGCTTTTCGTTTTGCTACATACTGAAATTGAGCATGTTTGTCTACTGCAACTTCGAATTTTCGTGCGTTGTCTGCGTCTGTGGGAAGTTGTCTTAGCAGCTGCAGAGAATTTGAAAATTAAATTTCATTATTGATGCACAGGATGTGGATTTGTGGCCGATTCTACCGCCCTTGCCCTCGTACGGTCGGGGTCGCGAGTTGCCGGGTCCTCGTTACGGCAGCCTCATCCACGGACAGCACATCGATGATTTTGTTCTCACTGGTATAGTTTCACGCTTTCTCCCTCGTACCAAATCACCTCCTGCATATCTAACAGCGAAGAATACTCAGCTGAAGTCAGCTCTCTCTAATCAATCTGCCTCGGGGGGGCATACTATGATTGCATTCACGGGTGTTCATAATGTCACGAGTGGAAATTGTCCTATTAGATGTAAACATAACCTGTGTCAGAACACCTGGGCCTATGTTTTCAATCATTGCTGGATTCCGGTCACTAGGAGCGTTCTGGAATCACTGTTACTCATCGTTAAGCACTGGACTGCCGGCTTCCTTTACGATTTTCTTCATCTTATAGAGCAGAAAGCCGCCTGTTTCGAGGGACGTCACCCATTCCGGTGCCAGGCACTGGAATTGTTTCTTACAGTGCCAGGCACTATAATTAATATCCACAAACTCCGGGCAGTTGACCGGCTGACCGGCTGACCATTGCTTAACGCAGTGGGAGGCATGGCCACGCGGGCATTTCAGCCTGTGATGGCACCTGCCTCGAGGCCGAGGGCGGGAGCCTGAGGTTGAGGGCAGGTACCGTCACAGGCTGAAATGCCCGCGTGGCCATGCCTCCCACTATACCAAAGGCATCAAAGAACACGATGCTGATTGCACAAGCAGGATGATTGCATAATTAAATTAAATGATCACTTCTTAGTGCATATGGGTACTTGTTTCTGCTACACAGGACATCCTTTTGCACTCTTCCCGGAGGGTAGTCGGGAAGTAGTAGGCTATTTGCGTCCCTTTAAGCATCCCAATATTCATAAGAATATGATTTGGGGGAGATCAATATAGAACTGTGAAGGGATTCAAATCTATTGAGGACAAACTGACGTCAATAAGTAAGATTTTCTTTTGCATTTGAAAGTGGGAGGTTGGAGACCATTGTGAACGACAATAAACAACCTCATGTCCGTTCAAAGATTAGTGGACAGACATTCAGCTGAGTCATACTTAGTGTACCACTTGGTAACAAGTCCAGCCAAGTGTGTGAATGGATGAGTTGCTGTTGGTACCGGGAAACAAGTTTGATCAGGTCCTTTTCGGTTATGGAATCCTCGACCTTAAGGACTTGTGAGTCTATCTCATCTTGACCTGCTGTTTGAAAACATACGGTATGCTGTGGCAGGTCATAATGGAAGCATCGATGGGCAAGGTTCATGGTGGTGGAGTCAACACAAGAAAAAGAATCTCCGCTACACAAGGGGGAGGCTGGTTGAGTTCATGTGGTCCAGCAACATTGAGATCACGGATGTAACTCTTCAAAATTCGCCTTTCTGGCATTTGCATCCTTACGACTGCACCAATGTCACCATTCGTAGGGTGACTATTCTGGCTCCTCTTAATGCTCCGAACACCGACGGCATTGACCCTGGTGATGATCTCTCTCCTTCATCACTCTTCTACTGTACAGTAGCAGAAATTTAATTCACCATCAGAATGTAATTTCTTTTCCTGATTTCGCTGACTAGATTCCAAGAAAGAAACCATTAACGTTACAACTTGACCAGCTGAGATCACTTAACTCAATTACGTTCGGAACAGTAGAATAATTTTTGGTTGTTTCGCTCCTCAATACGCTGTTCTTTTCCCTCCAAAGAACGTCTGACAGGACATTTCTTTTCTAATCTCATGGAATTGGAATATGACCTCAAGAATTTTAACACCATTGAAGTCTTTTTAATTGTGCGATGTCGCTAAACGCAATCCAGACTCGTGCACGAATGTGCTGGTGGAAAACTGTTACATTAGCGTGGGAGATGACGCTGTGGCAATCAAAAGTGGATGGAACCAATATGGCATCCAGTACGATCGACCTTGTGTCAATGTTACAATCCGAAACATCATTGCTCATTCACAGATCAGGTACTTCTTGGAATTTTTCATAATTATGCATGTGCAAATAACTCTTGCTTACACTTACACTTGAGAGCTCTTCGGTGCTCTATGTTCTGTCGCATAAGATTCTTAAGGTAGTAGTAAGGTTTAGGTCCTTATTTGTAGTAAGGTTGAAGAAAGAGGGTCCTATCTATAGTAAGATAGGAGACCCTATTTGCACCACTATGTATGAGTAGTGTACATTCAAATGTAAACTACTAAAATATATAATGGCCATGAAGTGGCACAATTAGCCACATGGTGCAAATAGGGTCTCCTACCATTGTGAATGTGGCATGGTAACTTTGGACAATAGTGGCAACTCAAAGTTATTAAAAAAAGTCATGTGAAATAAGAGGAAATCAAGTAAAATCAAAACACTCTCATATTCAAATTGTTTTTGTGTTTGCAAAACATGTTGTGGATTCCTTTACATGTATCATCAATGCTTTTCATGCCAATTCAAAGGGTCTTCTAGAATGTTGGTGAGGGAAACATTCATAGGTGTTTGAGGAAAGTATAGTTCATCTTATTGTCTTTAACATTAAGAGCTTTCGGTGATGGTGACACACAGCGCAGGGATATCAATAGGAAGTGAGATGTCAGGAGGAATAGAACAAGTGTTGGTGGAAGGAGTCTACATATGGGGTTCACGAAGGGGAGTCCGTATCAAAACATCTCCAGGACGTGGTGGCTATGTGAGAAACATATTATATAGAAATCTAACATTGGTTGATGTTAGAGTGGGGATAGTGATAAAGACCGATTATGGTGACCACCCGGACCCTAGATTTGATCCTCGAGCACTCCCTATTGTTGCCAACATTTCTTTTGATGGCGTCCATGGAAGCTCTGTACGTTACCCGGTGCGAATGTACGGCAGTCAGGAAGTTCCAATTACAGGGATTGAAATTCGCAACATGAATGTTGGATTAACAAGGAAAAAAAGGAACGTCTTCACTTGTCGCTTTCTACAAGGGAAAGTGATAGGGAAAGTGTTTCCAAGCCCTTGCAAATCCTTGCTCCAAGTGAGAACTGCAAGTGTGTAACCACTAATGGATGGAGCCAACAACCATGTTGTCAAACTCAATATTCTTTGCTTGGTACTCTCTATTTTACCATAGTATGTGAGTGAAAATTGATTTATTTTATTTTACAAATGTAAAATCATAGTTTTACAAAAATCATATCAAGACAAGAAAGATATATCTTTCCTTCAAATTCAATGAATGTATATATTTTTTTTGTATAAAATTCAAATCAACACAAAGATACTGTTGATGTAAATTAGAGGGAAAGTTGCTAAAATTTATTAGGAAATGATTCCTGCATAAAGCATCCTTTTTGTAGAAGCCTCACTAAAATCAAAATTTCACCAACAAACAAACTCAAATGAAGGGACTATCCATAAAATATTGAATGAAAAATTACAGTAAATCATCATGGTGGTATTGTGAAGGTTTGAAGATTAATCCTATAAAAATCTGATTTCAAAGGTGTCCACTATAGGCTTTTCATGAATTTATGCAAGCTCTTCCAATTCTATTGCCCATTCTTTTTATCATAGCTCCTAAATACTCATGACAATCTACATTTGAAGTTTTCTTTCATGTCATTGCAATAAGTGTTGTAAAAGTTTTAAGTTTTTTTATTTCAATCTGAACTTAGATAGCAATTAAAAATATTTACTTATGAAATTTTTTATTTATTTATTGGATATATTGATATTTATATATAAAAGTTCAAACCATTCTATTTTGATTAGAGATGGAAGTTATGTAAAGTTTTGTTTTGCAAAAATGATGGCCAAAGTAATATGTAAAGTTGGTATATGAACTCAATTTTTTAAATATTAAATATTAAGAAAAAATGATTTGTCTTTCTAAGGCCATATTTGTTATATTGAGACTTTTCATAGATTTTGAGACAAAATGCTATTTATTGGAAAATTCATTTAAAAAAATAGTAATTGAAATCAAAAGTAAATAATGCTCAAATAGTGATCCTATAATGAAATTCTAAAAGGTGTTGTTGTTATCTATTTATAAAAAAATACCAATAAAGAGATAAATCGGTTTATCCTCAAGTCGAGGATAAAATTGAGACTGTGAAAGGTCTCAATATAACGAATATGGCCTTTTCTTACTAAAACATTCTCTCCATTGGGATTGACATTTCTCAATTTTATATCAAAGTTATTGTTAGCAATTTCATTTTTTTCATCATATACTTCTTTTCAAATGGTTTTATTTTATTAAATTAGTACTATCTTTTTTAACCCTTTTTTTACTATGTACTCTCAATTCATTTTCCAATGTATTGTCAAAAATATAGAAGTCATAAAACACTCTTTTTTCTAAATAGTTTGAAAGACAATACTTCACCTTTGAGGGGCTAGAAAGAGCTTGTTTTTGGAGTATAGTATAATGATCTTGCAATTTGAGGGTGGTTGGTCTCTAAATTTTTTTGTTAGGTAGTACAAAAAAAATCACATAAACTCAAAAAATTAAAATTTTTAAAATTTTCCAATCATAGAAAATATTTTTGTCTACATATAAATTATAGATCATTCCATCTCCAAGGACTAGTGATGAAAAAATTATAGAGAGTTGTTTTTCAGGCAATCAAAAGTATCTTCTTTAAAAATAAGTTACAAGATTCTTTTTTTAACTCAATTTTCACAATTTTTTTAAAAAAAGCTCCCCATAGTTTAGTTTGAATTCTAGAATTATCTTAACATTAGGATTAATATATCTCAATTCCATCAGAGAATATTAACAATTTCTTTTTCTTTCTATGTCATACCTACTTTTACATAATAATTTTCTTAAGATTGAAAATCAAGATTTAAAAAAAAAATTCTCACCTACTTTCAATTCTTCAACATAAAAGATTAAAAATTAAAAATCTATAGTGCAAAAATTTTAAATTAAGAAGATTCAAAGCCAATAATTCTAATGGAGAAAGGTACATAAAACTTATTGTCCTTCCCTTTAAAAGCAAGTATCGATAGTCCAATTGGTCAATGTTTTTGAAATTTCTTCTACACATTTTTATACTAGTCTATTGAAAGATGCAGCTATCTAACAACTATCCGTGACATCTTTAAGCAAGGGTAGGAGTTTTTGGCAGCGGGAAACCTGGTGGTAGATGTGTTGGGGTGCAAGTGTGGACGGGTTGGGAGGAAGAAGTAGTTGTTGGACTTAGAAGCCGTGAAGGCTATCCCACTTACACAGGGACAAAAAGTCCATTCATTGGTTTCTCATTTGCACATGAGCACAAGTACAATCCATTGCCTCATAAAAAAGGACAAGTTCATCAAAAAACATTCAAGTGCCATTAAGCCCTACTTGACAAATGAAAACAAGATTGGTCGCATCCACTATAGCATGTCACACTTAGACCAAATGGGGCAATTTGAGTACATGATTAATGAAATCCATTTGGATGAGAAGTGGTTTCACTATAAGAAATCCGCATTTTTGGTGACATACCTCAATTTTTTGGAACGGATATTTTTTATGTCCAATGCAACAAGACCATGTTTTTCTATCAAAAAACCCCATCTATGTGATGTTTTTCTTGATAGAAAAACATGGTCTTGTTGCATTGGACATCAAAAAAATTTGTTCCAAAAGATTGAGGCATGTCACCAAAAACGTGGGTTTCTTATAGTGTTCAATCTTAGTAAGAACCTGTGATGGTTTTATTTGGCAAATAGTGAAGAGGAACCTCATGGCACTGCCAAGAGCAAGAGATCCATGACGAAGGTGATGTTTCTTGTTGGTGTTGCTTGGCCACAACATGATATGCATCTCAATCGTCTTTTCGACAGCAAGATCAACATGTGGCCATTTGTCTTCCAAGAACCAACGTAATGTAGTAGCAAGAAGCACCCAAGAAGCACGATGGAGACCAAGTGCATGCAATTAGTTGACTAGGTACACATCAAAAAAAGGGTATAAAAAAGGTGTTGTCAACCATTTGTGCAAAATGGCCTAAGAATTGGGTGAGCAAAAGCAATGACTCTATATAAATGCAATTTGACAATGCAAGGCCGCATCCAAGAGAAGAAGATGACTTGATCGATGATTTGCACAAAGATGAGTTCAACATCTCATTCAAGTTCCAACTTGCAAACAGTCCAAACATGAATGAACTCAACCTCAATTTCTTCAATAGTATCCAATCTCTACAACATCAAATTGAGCATAAGACAATAGATAATCTCATCATTGCGACAAAGAAAGCATTCAAGGACCTTGTGGTGGAGAAGTTGAACAACAACTTTCTCACCTTAGAGCAACGCATGGTTGAGGCAATCAAAAGTGATGGAAGCAACAAGCTTAAGGTGTCTTATATGGGCATGGCCAATCTTACTAGAAGAAGAATACTCCCTAATTGTTTAACTTGCCCCCATGAAGTCATTCAACAAAGCCAACACTTCCTGAACAGTCAAAATCAGTAAACAAAGCTTTTTAGTGGGACAAGAACCATATCCCTAATTGGGAGGATTTTAGGGGGACAAAGGGAGTACTTACTATTTTTTTCAAGCATGAAAATGAAAAAAATTCTTGAAATTTTTTACATGTATTCTCAACTTATTTCTTCAACATATTATGGAGAATTGCAAGTTATAGGATCTATACATTTTTGGGTAAAATATTTGAAAGATGATAATTAAAGCATGAATTCATTTATAAAGACCCCATTGATTATATATCAAAAGGTTCATTACAGTGAAAAGATGATTACACAAGACAATTCTTTAAAAACAATTCTATGTACAAAGATCAAAAGTTCCAAGTTTTGATTGCATATTGACAACCCAAATCATGCTACTAAAATCATGTACTCTTCAACAAGAACATGTAACTAAACAAAGTCATTAACAAGGAAATGTAATTGAATGTTCATCCACATTACATTTCCTTGTCATCAATATTGCATTGAAATCCTATAATTATTTTAATCCCTAATTGACAACCCTACATTTTTTAGGCTCTTCAATAAGGGTACACAACAATTTAGGCAACTATTTGCCTACTACTTGTGATTTTGCTACAATCACTATCTTCTTTCTGCTTTTGTATTTGCCTTAAGTTGCTATTTAAAATTCTCTCCATTATCACTTCAATATCTTAACATTTTTGTGTTTTGTTTCTTTCACCTCGATTTTTCCTATTTTCTATGCAATTGATGTTTTTGCAATAAATTGTAGTTTAAGGTACTTGAGCTAGACAATATTTTGAATTGAAGTAGGTGCATATCAACTTCAAAAATCTTATTTTCCACAAGGAGTTAAAAGTTTTGAATAGTCCTTAAGTTGTTGCATGTGTAGGAATATTTTTACTTGAAGTTCTTACTATTGCAAGCATATAGTTTTAGCTATGTTTAGGTTTAGTTATTATTATAACAGTAATGAGCTAGAATAATAATTGATATGGGTCTCATAAATATTGCTTATGATTTTATTCATTTTGTCTCATTTGATTAATCTTTTTTGAAATTATTTACAATTGTCCTAGAATTGAGTATACATTTTGTATTGTGTAAATATAAACTTGAAAAGTGCACACATCTTCAATGTTACAACATTGTTCTAGAATTTTTTTCTCATATTGTTTGGTTATGAAATTTTTTTGTCCTAAACTTCTAAACAATCATTTATCAATTTATTTTATTTGTCTAGTATTCTCATTTGTTGGCATTATATGATATGTATAAGGTTAAGTAATGGTTTCTATAGATTCATCATATATTAAAATATCTTTAAAAATTTCAAATTTTTTCAGATTTCATTTTTTAAATACACGTAGAGGTTACTTTAGTTTTTTATGAAAGAAGAAAGATAATAGAAAATGATGATACATTACAATTTTTATAAGTGTCCAAATCAACTAGAAGGTAGATTTTCAAGATCTTTTATGCAATTCATTTTCTTAAATAAACATTTGAAAAATCTTTTATAAAGGCTAGTTTCAATTCTTCAAGTTGTACATTTTCAACCAATTATATTATTTACTACTAGAGATAGCAATTGATGAGAGCACCAATAGTAGTCATGAGTCCTTGACTCATGTAAGTAATTATAGAGCTACTTTTTTAGTGAACATGATGTGACTATCTTTTGTGATGATACATCTAGTTCACATTGCAATTATTGCACTCCCTTCTCTTTGTAAAAATCAAGAGTTGTTGATCTCGTAAACAACCCTCCTCCAATGTTGTTGATCTTGAAAAATAAATAATATTGATACGGATATTCTAGGGTATGGACACAGATACATATGACACTAATGACAAATACACAATATGGAATATGTAAAACATCTAAAATATGTATGGAATACATATGGGATATGTATAAGATAAATACATATACATATGGCCATATAGATATACATTGTCCCATATTGTTTGAAGGTGAAGCACATACCCAAAAATACAAGTATGGGATTGGGGGGATATGTCTCAAGCACCCATGTCAATTTTTCAGCCCATGGAAAGGTTATATGTGTATTTGTTGGAAAAATTCAGTGGCTAATGGTTGAATGCCACTTGTACCCCTTTGAAAATGATTTGTGTATTTCTTTGAATTTCACATTCTCTTACTATCTACTTAAAAGACATGAATGTGACTATGGTTGATAAGAGTGGCCCTTGACATTAGTCATTTTTTCATGTACAAAAAAAAACACTCACTATAATCTTACGTGAAAGAGATATTACTCATCTTAGTCATTATTGTTGCATGTTTCTAATTGCATTGAGTAAAATGTCTTACATCATAGCTAAAAATGATAACATTTGGCTATTGTAGCAAGAATAAAGTCTACAATTAGAAGATGAATAGAAATGGCTACCAACAATCACCTTTTTATTACTAATTTTAGTCATAAATTTTGAAGTGTTAAAAGAAGGGCCCAAATGTGGTTCCAAATGTTATGAAAAGCTCGATTTGGGAACAAAATAACAACCACATTACTAATTTGATTAATCATTTTATTTAGTTTAGGCCCTACAATGACTCCAAAGTTGCAACCATATGACTCCATAGATCTTGGTTGTTTACCATATACTTTTGTAAAAAATTATATTTTAAGTGTGCTTTTATCTAGTATTGGTAGCATTCTCTTATATATCTCTATTCTTTGGATTTCATTGTCTCAAGTTTGTTGAAAGTAAATAATTGTTTTCTTACAAGAAGTATCTAATTCATATTGAGTGGTGAATCTTGGTATATCTTATTACTAAAATTAGATAGGATATGATCAAGAGTTCTAATATGACCAATTTCATAGACTTGATAGCATACCGTAACATTAATTTTTATAATTATAAGTCTAGATCTTTACATTCCTTTGTACATTAATTGTATTCAAACTACTTCCTATAGATTTGATAAGAGTTTGAGAAATCAATGTGTTTTGGATATAATTTTCTTGAGTTGTGTATGATTTGCATTAATGGTTTATATATAAATATTTTTTATATTTACCATATATTATTCAGACAATAGAGGTGAAATTGCTAAGATTTTATGAAAAAAACTCTATAATTATCAATGGGACCTTCTAATTTGTAAAATTTATAACTTACTTCTAACTTACCACCATTACCTAGCAACAAATTAGACTCTTAATTTTTTCATTTGCAATATTTATTTAGAACATCTTGTATTCTTGTGTAGTCAATGCATATTTGGAAAAAATATATATTCTCAAATAACATGATATTCAAGTACCATGTTAACACTTTATTTTATGTTTTATCATTCTAAAAATCTATTACCAAAACTTCTATACCTATACCTTCTAGTTTGTTAATTCTCCATTGACTTGACATTTTATATTAACATATGGAAGTATAGAACTATGGACATAGCATTTGAATTCAATAACCCTAATTTCAGTTAGTCATAACTTAGGATTGGATTGGTACTTTGACTCTTTATATATGACTATTATTTAACTCATGAATCTAATGAACATTACTTGGATTCAATATTGTGTAATAAATGTATTCAATTTGTGGCTAGCTAACTATTAAAATTCATCTATTATACACAATTTTTATCTACGACATGGTTGAATAGCAATAAAAGATGTTCTTAGTCCCTAAGCTCTCAACCAACATTCATTGTCCTTCATTGAATGAAAAATGGAAGTTGTGAAAAGCTCACTTCATTCAATTAATATGCATTGATAATACCATACTTGACTATCAAGGTCGACAATAAAAAATCCTATACATATATGCCATTTTTTTTTAAATTAAAAAAAAATTTAGAAAATTTTTTTGTATGGAAAAAAAGAATATTGCAAAATATTGGTAGAATATTCTTATTTTTTTATCAGATTAAATAATTAATTGGCAGAGGATGTTGATCTTAATTGCCGCTTTTAGGATTATAGTACATTATTGGAAACTCAAGGAAATAAATTCTACATGAATCACTAATATAGTATTATAATAGACTAGAGTTTCAATTGTTTTTTTTATAAATTTTTTGAAAAATAATCTCGCTAAAAATTCAATTTTAGTTCCATAGCTAAAGATAAGTGAAAGACTACAACTCAAAAGAAGAAAATAGTGACTAGAATATTGTACATTCATGTCAACAATTATAGTAAAGTAAAATACATTGAATTTAGTGGTCTTATATAGACTTCCAAATTTTATTTATATAAATCAAATAAATTATTAGATCAAATCTCATAACAAAATTTTCTAATGTTCCTTGCTTTCTTTTACTTGAAAAAAAAATTCTATAAAAGAATGTTGTGAGTTGGCCTTTGTTCAATTGTTCCCTTGCTCACATTACATTAAGGATTCAATTCCCTTGCTTTGAGCCAATGTTTTGGGCCTTTTGTAGTGTTTTGGAGACCACATGCATTGTTTTTTAATATAGTGCTTGGTGAAATTATGCCAAATCAATTCAAAATTATTTTTAGCAACTACCATAAATATATCTCTATTAATTTCTTTAAATTAACCTTTGTCCCCGAGAGGACCAAATTTCCCTCAAGAGACAAAATGCTTTTCAAGTAGGCCTATACAATTGTGATTTTTGATCCAATCCTATGTAATTTTTATATGAGGGAGAATTTTCAAAGGACTATGCAAGAATATAATTTTCATGGGTATTTTATTTTACAATTCAAAAAGTATTCCAAATTCTATACTATTGCATCATCACAGGGTAGTTTGGGCAAAGCAATTGCCCTTGACTTTTGAACTATAGTAGAACCGCCCATTACCAGCCAGTTAAGCATTTTGTGCATGATTTGGAGTAGTAGAAGGCATTGTTAATTTTTTGCCCTCTAGAGAAATAGAAATGATGGGTGATGTCAGATTTTCATAAAAAATTTCATTACATTCAAATTGTTATGAATTTTAGAAGCCAAAAAGTTGGTTTGCTCCCATCTCCAATACATAGATTCTTCCATCATTTCTCATCTAAAGACCAATTTGACTCTCTAATCGAAGCACATGTGTCATAATAGTGAAGGCTACAAGATGGTGGGAAGCTAAGAAACTAATGGTTATTTATCAATCATCTCTTTGTTGAATTTTCCATTACCTATATATTGACCATGGGGCCTAGTTGGTCATGGGTGGTTCTACCATAGGTGGGCACACAGGACAATGGAAGTGGGTTGCTTTAATAGCAGGTGGAAAGAAGAGGATTAGTTGGTCAATGCCTCATAAATTATGAGAGTCAATCACAAGATGGGGGAAGGGACAAGATTAGGGCAAGAGTTGGGAGCTAAGGTAAAATAGCCCATTATGGACGTCTTATCCATTGTGGACTTCTAAGAATGACCCCATTACGATTTTCTTTTACTTATTGAGATTTGGGCCACATTTAATGTCTTAGCTAATTGGAATGGAATAATCAATGACCACAATAGGAACTTTCAGATTTGGGGGTTAGTTCATTGTAAGAAGTGCCTTTCTCAGGTCTTCCATCTTAGAAAATATTGTGACCGCAATAGGTGAGTAAGATGAATGTTATGGATCAGTTTTGGCTAATTTTGGGGTAGTCTGCAGACTCTTTTAGGCTATGATGGGCTAAACACTTCAAAAATTCATAACAAATTCACACTTTGTCGAAAAAATATAGTTTTAAATGCTCTCACCATTTCTATTACTTGACTTTCTCTAGAAAAAATGTAGAAAATTTCAAATATGTCAAGAGAGAAAAAAAACCATTTGGTTCGTAATGGGTTGTTTTACCTTACTTGCCCGCAAGAACAAGTATGTTTACTAGGAGCTTTCTATTCACATCAATACTTCCACTCAGATTTGATTGCTTGTGGCCATGTATATACTGGTTTAAGGACATTAAAGGTAGGTGCTAATTGTTGGAAGATCAAATTGCTATGACAAGATCAATTTGTAGTTATAGAGGAGCCCTAAGCCAAGCAAGACTCTTAGAAAAATGCAAAGGAAATCAATCATGGAAAAAATAAGAGCTCCAAATTGGTTCTTCTCTACAATCTTAATCATGATTTGTAGATCACAATTGCCAAAAAAATAAATTCAAAGTTAAGTACAACCAAGCTTGCTAATTGCCTAATTTCTCTACCTAATTTAGAATAAATCAATAAATTAACTTGGATGAGCTAAGAAAACACCACCCATTTGCATAAGTCAACACAAAGAAATCTTCCCAATACAATAATCATCAGATTTATCCACTTTTCAATCCATTTACATTTGTACTAATATTACTCACATTCACCCTCCACTTACCTCATCATGCAAGAAAGTGAGAGCATTACAAGAAAAATGGGGCTTGAAGAGGGCCGCAAAACTGGGCCATCAATGACATCTCTTGTTGATTTATTTTTTAAACTAAAAAATGTTCAAATTAAATTAATAACTTCACTCCTTGTTGGCTAAAATTTGACAAGCTAGGACTAACCTTTTTTATTTTTCTTCCTAACAAAGACATCACTATTGGTTGAGATTGGGGGACCTTTTTGAGGCCCTATTTTTCTTGTAACAAAAGAACTCCAAACTTGGCGCAATATTGTTTTTTTCTCTATAAAACTTCAATAAAAAGCTTGAAAATTAGGAGGAAATTAATGCTACATTGAAAGAAGTAGAGAAGCAATGAAAAAGGAGAGATCCACTATGAAGAGCAAAGAGGTAAATCTTTTTTCCCTCTACAACTTCCTTCTAATTCATGCATGCACTTCCAACTTCTCACAATCATTAATTTCTCTCTTGTAGGTTGTCTAGGACAAGCTATTAGTGTAACAAATTTGAAGATTACTAGCCAAATCTTCCTCTATGTCCAATAATCCTCCCCCTCCATCATGTAGTCCTACACCTCCACCTACATCAACTCAAGAATTGGACTACCCAACTCCCTTATATGTGTCTCCCATACTTCTTCAAATACATCACAACCTATAGTCCAAAGATGGAATAGACATTGGCAAATACAACCACAACTATATTGACAACTTAGAGCAAGATTCGAATGGGAGAGACTTTTTCTTATAAGAAATTGGAAGAAGATGAGGTTTTTGAAGGAAAGTATTTAGATGATAAATTAAAGATTTTGAAAAAGCTTTGGTGGATGTCCAAATTGTGAGACTCCTCTCAAGCTTACAATTTAGCAATGCTAAGGGATCTTCATAAATCTAGGAGGTATGGTGATGGGCATGGGGGGTATGCGGATGGGGCTTGAAACTCTAGTTTTTCAAGTTCTATTTTTAGGGATAGAATTGGGGTTCATATTAATAGAGTTGGGTGTGATTTCCCTTGAGCGAAAGATGATTTTATTGAGGTTGGACATGAACATGTTGCATGGGTAGAATCTTGCGGAAATACTAGGATATATTCTACATAGGAAAAATGACAATGATATGAAAGATAGAAATGTCCATACAAACTTTGGGTATAAGAACGATATCCAATTGGACTATACAAAATTGAACTTTTGTAGAGGTGAGTTGATCACATGTGTGGATGGATAAAGAAATTTACCTTTGAATTGATCATTATGGAAGGTTAAATTTTGCTTTTCCAACCAAACTCTACGTCACTTGCAATAGTTTCTTCATAATTCTAAACAAAAGATAATTATTGCAAAAGTCATAACAAAATTCTTTCAATTTTCATCTTGATGTGGGCATCTTAGTAGAATTATTTCAATTTTTTTTTATTAATTTTTCTATTTTATTGAATGGATTGATGCATATTCAAAAAACTTTGATTCAATCTAGCTGTTTGATTAATCCCACAACCCCTCGAGTCCCAAGTGTACCCTTAGAAGACAATTGAAGGTTTGATTTGGGTTAGTTCCTAAAATCTCAATTTTTAGCATCACTTCTTTGAAAAAAATTCAAGATACCAAAATATAATTTTTATTTAAATTGATGCCCAAGAGCAAAAGTTATGCCACATAAAGCTCAAAATAGTAAAACTCTAGAAGCAAAACAAATCACAAAAACTTAAAATAATTTCAATTTAAAAATAAATAAATATATATATATATATATATATATATAATATTTTGTATATGAATGGCATGATTGATTCCTTTCATTAATATTTCAATCACTCCTAGGAGTGTGATGACTTAACACTAGTTCTTTGTAGCGTGGTCCTTGCAATGAATATTTAAGACAATTTCAATTCTAAGGAGTCTCAAATTTTTGAAATATTGAACTTTGATTAGTGATGCACAATATAGGAATTTAGAATGTGCTTTTGTCATTCAAGACTAAAAATAGGAGACAAGCAAAGAATTTTTTTTTCCATAGACAAGGATTTCAAAATGATGGATGCTCTCATGTGTGAATAGTTAGTATTACCTAAATTCTAATACATAAAACATACTTATTTTTATTTTATTGTTTAAAATAACATATGGAGTAATACAAAAAAAATTATAAAGATAAATAAAAAAATTTGGATTTGAAACAACTTTTTCAATTCTTCAAGGTCAATATATTTTTATTACATATTTTGTACTTTGTATCTTTATTAAAATATTGCCATGCTTGTTATTGTCATTATCAGAGTGATGACCTTTAGGTTGGAACTAGTTTTCTCATTTGGTGATATATACCTCTATATCCACAAATATAGGATACATTATGTTTGAAAAGTCACTTGACATGACTTAGACAAGGAGTCATAAGGCCAAATGAATAAAACAATAAAATGAAGCCTCAATATGGCCATAGAATCATAGAATCATAAGCCCAAACAATTAAAATGATGAAATGAAGTTACGACATGGTGATGGAATCATGATGCCATACAACTAAAATCTTGAAATGAAGGCACACAAGTGGAACCACAATCAAATATTAAAAATTTATAATAAGATTATAATTTTGAATTTAAGAATTGGAGACTTATTTCAAGCCCAAATTTATTTATTTTTGAATGGCCCTCAAGTTGGAACTAGTTTATTAACAGTACATGAAGAATTGAAGCCCCTTGGAGGGTGTACATTGACAATCTACACCAAGATGCATGTAAGACACTCCTAGTTGATGCAATGTCACTTTCATTCTTCATCTTTTTATTTTTGTTTTTTGAAGCAAACCATTGCAAATATGAGAACAAACTTATTGTCCTTCAACACCAAATGTTTTGTCCCTTACAATCATGCTTTCATTACCCATCTAGAGAGTCATCCAAATCAAAAGTATAGTTTGCTAATCATGAACTACATGATTACATTCAGAATTAATCAAACCCTATATGATATCAAACTACTATTGTGCGTTTTGTAGAATCTTGCAATACTTGGTTGAATGAAATCTTTGAATTCATATTGAACTAGTTATGAACCTTCAATGTATGGCAACAAATTTCAAATGTGCTTTTGTCATTTGACATGATGGAGACTACATACACATGCTCTAATGTGTGAATAGTTATTGATTACCTATACCCTAATAAATGAAACATTCATATTCTTATCATTGTCAGTAATAAATTGAAATTTAAAAAAAATTATAAATATATATAAATAAGTTTGGGTTTGAAATATTTCTTCAACTCTCAAAGGTCATAATTATATATATATAATATTAAAATATTTTTTATTGACTTTCTTCTATTGATGACCTTAGGTTGGAAGTGATTTAGCCATTTGGTGATAAGTATATTTTGTATTTACAAATATGAGGTGCACTAGGTGTAAAAAGTCACTCTAATATGATTTGGCTATAGAGTCATGAGAACAACCAACTAAAATAATGACATAAAGCTAGGACATAGTAATGGAATCATCATGCTATACAATTAAAGTTTTGAAATATCTACAAGGGAACGCTGTCATTTGTATCAATTGAGTCATTTTTTCTATCAATTTTCTGTCAACTTGGACATCTTTTCTATCAATACGGACATATATGTCAATTGGGACGTGTCAATTTGGACACAATTTTCTTGTAGTGAATGAAAGGAGAAAAATGCATCCATAGTCACATATTAAAAATATATAACAAACAATAATTAAATATATAAATTTGACTTTTGAGAATTGAAGACTTATTTCAAGTCCACAAGGATTTCATGTGAGGCAATTGGTGAACCAAAACCAATCTAAAGCGGCCTCATACCAAACCTTTTGAGCTTGAATTAAAGATAGAAGTTCACTTTAGAAGCTCATAACCAATTATAATAATTCCTAAAGGATATGAATGTAGGAATAATGCTCAAGGTTAGATTTGATGCTTTCATCTCTCACCTATACTACTAGAAGATTAGTCTAAAATCATAAGAAGCCAATGCTATCAACAAAACCATGCATGCAAATGTAGATGAATTTACTAATGATTTAACATTGATAATCTACATGAGTTGATCATCACTATAGATGCGATAGGTCCATGTTGTAATAAAACAAAAGGTGTGGCAAACTTCTACTCCATGCCTTGGCCTCAAAAGCTACAAGATCCACAAATAGTCTCATCACATTGAAAATGAATTCAATAGCTAAAATTGGTTGAATGATTTGCACACATAGTCATCATTTGTCAAACTATCCACAAGTTGACTTCTCTAAGAATGATCATTCAAGTTGGTCATTTTAAAACCAAAATTCATTAGTCTTTTAGGAGCTACGAGGCAAAAAAATAAACCTTGATTTGTTGCTCCAAAAACTTGATGTAAATGTAGGCTTGTTCAAGCAAAACTGCCATCTCGACATGTTTCATACTATAAATAAATTGTAAGGGTCTACTATTATTAAATCATTATAGTAGTCAAATTCATGTTTGTTCAAACATGATTTATAAATTAGAACTTCTATTTTGGAATATTGACACTAACAATTCAAAGTGCAAACATTGTGACATGCAATTGCACAAAGCTTTAAGAACTATTGACTATAATATATTTATATTTAAGACGGTCAATGTAAATATTGAAATATATATAAATCCTAGTTTAAAGCTTATCTAGTTGAATGTCACAATGTCTTGTTTCTAGAATCATGCTAATTGAAGAACATTGATAATATAGAAAAAATTCTTTTTATTTTGAAAAAGAATGCTAACCTTATCTCTATTGGGAATCAACCTTTGCAAGGTCTTCATGCACTACCAAATTTCTCCCTTTTGTATTACATGCATACATTCAAAGTCAATCTACAACAATGAGCAACAATGAAATTAGGTCGTGACCACACCAATCAATTTGAGATTTTGGATGGGCAATTTGAATCAAGAATTTCAAAATAATAGAATGTCATTATATTGGCTAAATATACATAAAATGAAAATTTTGGAGAAAAAATGAAACTTTAGATTGCCTATATATATATTTAAGAAGTTTTAAAAAAATTCATCTAGAATTATGCACTTTTGAATTTGTACTTGTACTGATTTTACAATTCATCCAATGTAACAAGGGAATACATACAACCATTGGTTGATGAATTAGCATACCCGAGGCTAAAATAAACTCTGGAAATCAATGAAAGTGCAAGGGAAGTGCTCACGAGTGCCTTTCCATTTTTTTGTGATTGCAAGAAACACTTCACATTTTTTGATCAAAATCAAAGACCTGTCAAATTCGTGCATCAGTAGTTCACTTGTAAATTTGAACTATCGATTTTGGCGCCTGTGAATTTGAACTGTTGATTTAGTACTATACAATACTATGTAGAACTATACACTACTAGAGAGTACTATAGAAGCCACTAGCAAATAGCAAAAAAAAGGTCTGTTGACTTTTTCATTTTTAGTAATTCAAAAAAAATTCAAAAAAATTCCATAGAAAAATCCATTTTGCTAGAGAAGATTGTACTCCCACTGCACCAAAAAATTCATGTAGGAAATTTTTTCCCTCTTTGTAGCCTTCGCTCAAAGGAAGGTCACTTTGACCCCATGTGCGCAACCGACATGTTGCTATTTTCACAAAAACTCTTCGTCAATCCTTGAAAAGGTAGTACACCTCCGACATAGCCAATTTGTGGCTTCCAATTCTCATTTTTGGGTCAACAATAGTACTAAACCACCCCACCCACCCCCAAAAAATGGCCAGAATAGACATCCAATCAAGGGCAAGTTAAAAATAGTAAAATAGTTTTTTCCATTTCTTCAAAATTTGGAAATGTCTGAAACTTCTACATCTACCTTTTTTCTAAATTTTTACGCCAAATGGACTCAGGATGCCAAAGTTATGAGTACAAAACCACTTATCCAACGGCAAGAAGACAAGAAATAGGACAAGTGTTTCTTGCAATCCTCCTTTTATTCAGTGCACATTTGGTACAAATGTCTCTTTTGCAATTTATGCCACCTTTGTACTATAGCGGCTCCAATGTAATGCCTCACTACCATTGAGATCCAACTATAGCATCAATGTACATCCTTATTGTTAAGATAAAAAAAATTGCTAGCTTCCCATTGAACAACAACCAAACAGTAACCTATCATTGACAAATGACAACATAAACATTCTACATATAAATAGTTATTTGTAAAGTGGCACATTGACGATGAACATAGACAATAAACATATATAAATTAATACAACTCTTCACATACGGTAACATTCCTTGACAGTGGAAACTTAACCTTGACATTTTGATTTTTTTTGATAAAACAAGCATTTAGTCAATCCATTCAACCAACTAGGAGGTTGCATTAGAAAAAAATTGGAGCCTCTAGGGGGTCGTTGGACTTTCTATAGCAGTGCAAATACCAAAAACAATGAAATTAAAACAAACAAACAAAAAATAGCTATCACATAATCATCTCAAGTGTCTAGTGAAATTTCAACATAAATCTTGAAATCTTTATCAATCCTAGTTTAGAGCTTATTTAGTTGAATGCCACAATGTATTGTCCCAAGAATCATGCCAATTGAATGACATTGATGATATAAAAAAAAACTTTTTGGTCTAGAAAGGAATGCTAACCTTATCTCCATTGGGAACCAACCTCTGCAAGATCTTCACACACTTCTTGATTTTCTCCCTTTTGTATTGTGTGCACACATTCAACATCAATCTACAACAATGAACAACAATGATAATAGCTCTTGACAAGTTTACCATGCCAATCAGTTTGAGATTTTCGTTGGGCAATGTAAAGCAAGAATTTCAAAATAACAGTATTTCATCATGTTGTTTAAATATAAATAAAATGGCACATTTAAAAAAGTATTGACATTATAGATTGCCTATATATAACTAAAAAATTTCAAAAAAAACATCTAAAATTATACACATTAATTGTAACTATTTTTTGGTACTAAAATTTCAACTCAATAATTTTAGTTCTACTATTTTTTTGGCTTAAAGTGGGAAAGAAGGAAGCGCCACTAAAGTTCAATACTTAAATGTCATACTTTAGGGCACTAACATTTGAATGACAATCAGAAAATGATTCAAATTAGGGTTCAAGTAAATGTTTCAACTAAAACAGATGTTGGAATGTCAAGAGTTTCTATATACAATCTCTAGTTTTTTGATAAAATTAAAGGTTATCAATTTAGAAATTCCTAAATCCTAAACTAAGACATTTTTTCAATGCCCATTTGGAACTACTTACTACAAAAAAAATTTGAACATTGAAATGAAAAGCCATATCGGTTCCTTGAAAATTAGGACTTTAGAACTTCAAAATGAAATTTTTGCATATTAAAATTTTTAATACCAAAATAAAGAATATTATCATAATCTTTTTTACATTGTGGGCTTGCCTTGAATACATATGTGGAAACATACAACACCATAGATATTAGAAGAAGAAAGGGCATATAAAGTGATACTCTTGAAACAATATCACTCATCATTTGGGGATTTTCATTAGTTTATTAATGAAAATTTTGGATGAATGTTGTCAATTACATTTCCAACATCCTACTTGAACAAAACCCATGCGGGTCAACTCACACTCAAAGGTACCAAAAAAGGGGTTAGAGTGTTGGTCCTCATAAAATTAGGAATATACATTCTTTTTAGCTATTGTTTTTCAAAGCTAATCTATTAATTATAAATAGTTTAGTCTTTTTTGAGTTTCGACTAGTGCTTTAAGTCATATTAAGATG
The DNA here is from genome assembly GCA_963920665.1 of Straminergon stramineum. NCBI lineage: Eukaryota > Viridiplantae > Streptophyta > Bryopsida > Hypnales > Calliergonaceae > Straminergon > Straminergon stramineum. The sequence goes on along the minus strand of OY987263.1, from coordinate 38,217,039 downwards.
AAGATTTTTTATTCATCAAAAAACTAAAAATTCTTTATTAAAGTCCCAAGTGAAGTTCAAATGTCAACCTATTAGTATTTTCAATGATAGAAAAGGGTTCTCATTTCTAATGAATAATAATGTGATTGAATCCAAAAAAAATCATATGTGTATATGATCATATGATAGAGTAGAAAGGATTCTTTTGCTACACTTTGAATATTTATCTATTTTCAATAATATTCAAAAGCAAAAACACGTGAATGTCTTTCTCAATATAAAAAATAATCCAAAGGATGATTTCATCAAAACAAAAAATGGATATATTATTCAAGTTAAGGTTCCTATGTAAGATATTTTTGAAATTGAATATTTAAATTTTTTTAGAATGAGTCAATAATTTGTCAATAATCAATTAATTAATTAAAAAATTTAAAATTTTTGTGATCAAGATTTAATTGCTAAACATCTTTTTTAATAGTTTTATGCTTGACAAGTATAAAAAAATTTGGATAAAAATATCCTTTTAAAGTTCTATATTATAATATAGACACTAAATTTAGCCTTGCAACTAGTCATTTACATCTTTTTGAAGATTTTACCCACAAATTTTTTCTCTAACGTATCAAAGGGATACATTGCAATACTATTCATCCATAAATATATTAAAAAAATGATAACATCAAAGTAATTTAAAGCTCTAAAAGTTCAAAAAAGGGCTTTAGATCTAGTCCTAGTAAAGTAGCAAAGTAATGATATTGGTATCTTTGAGTGTGGTTTGATCCATGCAAGTGTCATTAAATATTTGATATTCCAAGAATGATAGGTGATGTTATTCACTTCTCATAATGTCATTGGATGCTCCATTTTCTACCAGTGCCCGTTCTTGTTTTTCATATATATCTTTGTATGTACATACTGACCTAGGTGAAACATCCTATTAGTTTGTGCTAAAATTCACTTGTTGAGCATGTTTGTGTGATAAAAATACAATTGCTTCAGTGGTCTACGAGCTCCCATTTTGTCACTTGGGACTCACTATTTATTTTATTTTATGTTTTTACAATTTTATTGTAGTTTTATATACAAAAGCCCCCCAAAGAGTGTAAAACCAAAATAGATATGTCACATGCCAATATATTATTTGGTCCTAAATAGAATGTTTTCCTTTAAGTAAACTCAAATCCTCCATATAAATAGGATAGAAACCTAGAAATTGTACAACTTATAGATATTTAGTAGAATTTCCCAATATTGCCCTAATTGCCAAAACATGCCTTACATGTAATAGATCATGGTTAAATCTATCCGAGACTCCAAGAAAACCTAGGTGAGAACCCTCGATTGATTCTTGGACAAAGATTTCAATTTTCCATTTCATTTCCTAAAATAGTGGAAACTCCAATTGTTAGCTTGGTGGAGGAAACTCAAAATGGACCAGTGGAGGGCATTTATGACCAAATTATGGAGTTTCAAGAGGAAAATTATGCTAGGAGTCCAACAATGAAAATGGTTTGACAAGATTCTCCTTTGTATGAAAGATTCCCTATTAACTAGAATTTAAAGTAGGTAGTGGGATTTGATTCTCTTCTTTTGCATGTACAAAGTAGGGATAAGAGTTTGTACATCTTCTATAGAATTCCATGAGAGGTTCCACAAAAATTTCTATAATTTTTGGATAATTTGAAGATCCTCTTCCAAACTGTCAACTGCAAAAATTCACGATGGGAAATTCATATAAATTACCTTGGGTGTGGTAAAATATCAATAAAAATTAGATTAGCTTCTTTTATTCTAATAATATGCTCTAAAAAGTTTCATGACATTCTAATAGATAGAAGTATTCAAAGCAACGAGATTCTTCAATTATGAACAAATTTAAAGATTATTGTAAAGTTGATTGGCGTTGTAGGAGTATATAAAATTACAATGGAACTCAAGTAAGGTCTTTTCTTACTCCCTCATACCTTCAAAAGAGCCTAGGCTAGTTGTTTTTTTACAAAAAAGTCAAACTCCAAATGTTGATTTTTAACCCTTTTTTATTTTAAGTTGGCATTAGGTTTTGATGAGTTTTGGGTGATTGAAAAAGGGATGGGAGGTGACTTGAATTGAAAAGGACTTTTAAAGCCAATGGCACAATTCATTTGTGATTTGAAGTCTTTTTTCAAAAGTTAGAGTTTGGGACCATAGAAAGTCAAAAATGGAAGATTAGGATAAAAATCCTAAATGATAAGCTTACCATGTAAGAAATGAATGGAGGGAGAGTGACCCTGGAAACATATAAGAGATTACTCATTCTCCTCTGAAAACATCCCTTGTAGCCATATTTTGGCACTTTGATACATTGGTCTATTTAGTTGGATTTTTTGGCCTTTTTTTTTTTAGAAAAGTTGCAAAACTTATGTTTTTGGAGAATTTCAAGCTCCATTTGTTGTTATTTTCACAAGATTTGAAGTACTTGAGGTCCCTTCAAATCTTATGGACGCATTTTTGGTCTTATTTGAATCATATACTAATTTGTTAGAGATTTTTACAAGTTTTATTGAATTTTGTAGAGTTGAGACTTATTTGTTTTGATTGTTCTAATCCTAGAGTAACCCCCTTTTGTACCTTGGTGTTGCTACTTAATTAGGGGGTCCTTTTGTATAAATCTTTGTAGAGTTTTAGTACTAACCAATTGTTCTACTAATTTGTATTGTATAGTCAAGTTTTATTGCCCTAACTAGTTAGACTAACTTGTTTGTATTGTCACTTGATGTTATAACTAACCTTATCTAAATGTTGTATGATTTCTGCTTAGTTTGTCCACCCCAATGAAGCTTTGATTATAGATGTTGTTGACACTTGATATAGAATTGAAATGAGAGGATGAAGAGGTAATTTGGATGTTGATAAGTATTAGATGGAAATCCTAAAGAAGCAATTCCAACCATAAGAGTTTAGATTAGACAATAATTGACTTGGATAGTTGGATAAAAAATAGGATTTTTGAAAGTCAATTATTATTTTGAAGTTTAAATCCATTATTTTATTCCATTCAATGTCAACCATCAGAATACAAATAATTGGATTAGAGTAGTGTTGAAAGAAAAAAAATTGGACAAGATGGGGACTTAGATGAAGTAGAATTAGTGTATTTCAATCTATGTATAAAAAATGTATAAAAATTAATGGTGAGCATGAAAATTTAAATCAAGTCAAGATGACACAAGAGGAGTTTGAGGGTGCATTCAACCACTTAATCAACAAAACAAGGTCTAGGATATGTTGTTAAAGTCTCTACTTTTCTTTAAATTATCTTAATTAACAAGTTTTAATTAGGATTGAGGCTTAGGGTTAAGTAAGACCATAAGCTAGAAGGACAAAAAGTCAAGTCAAGTTTGAACTTAAAATCTCATAATAGAAGTCTGGAGGTTTCCAAAAATATAGAATCAAAGTTAAAACAAATAAGATAGAGGTGGATGAAGTTTAGGTGATAGAATAGATGAAACTTAGCAAAGTTCATCTAATTAGAACAAGAATGGAAACTTAGATAGTAAATCACCATTGGAAGACAAAAGTAAACTTGAAAGTTAGTTTCAAAGTTGTAGAATAGTATGAAATAGTGGATGATATTTGAAGTACTGATTAATGGTCAAACTTCATCTATTCATAACTTTCACTATTTCCTACTATTCTATATCATAATAAGCTTCATAAAGGTGCCCTTGCATTTTGGAAAGCTAGAATTAGCACCTATTAGTAAAAAAGATCAAAGGTTCAAAAATAGTTAATTGCTAAAAGTAGAACCATGACATAAAATGAAGAAAAATTAGTCTAAGGACTTAGAAAGTTAGCCAAAGTAGAAAGTTAGAATTAGAAACTTTTAGAAGAAGTCTAGAGGAGTTGGACCATAGTTTAAACTCTCAAAAAGATTCAAAACTCTAGGAGTTATAGTAGGATGAAGTTTTGGAAGGACTTTGAATGAAAATCGTGAAAAAGAATTCACCAATTCGAAATTTAGGAATTAGTAATTAGTTGTTAACTTAAATAGTTAGCCTAAATTTTAAGTCAATTTGAAATAAGAATCAAAGAGAAAAAGGTGGATCAAGTTTACATAGCCCTTCAAAAGGCTAAACTTCATCTGGACATATCTTTTGCTAGGAAAGTCGGATCACTTTGAATTTATGTTTATGGAATTGGCATGAAACCCCTTACAACTTAGGATTGCTAAATTTAGAATGTCATCACTTTTTTTAAGAAATTACAATGGCCAAGTTAGTATGACCATTCACTTCAATTTTACAATTTGATTAAGTTGCAAGTTAGTGTATACTTAGGATTGAGAAAGAAAAGATTCCTTCCTTGGAAGGCACAATTGCCCAATTCATACAATAATTCAAATGAAATAAGAACCTAGTTGTGCTCATGTATATACCAAGGGTGGGTAAATAAACACTTATATAGTGCAGTTTTCAAATTTTCAAATGTACACTACTTTCACATAGTCTATATCATAAATAACTACTAACTTGTGAGTGCCACAAATAGGATAGCTAGTTTTAGATCTTACTGTGCCAATACAACAAACTTGAGTCCACACAACTCAAAACTATTGATAACTAACTATTTATTTATGCCACTTTGTACTAGTAGTGCACATTTTAAAATGTGCATTATACCTACATAGTTTGTGCCACAAAATAATATGCGACAATTTACTTGTTAGTGGTACAAATCAAATGACTTGAAATGGTATTATTACAACAAATTTAAGCATGGATGTCACTCAAACTTGCTTGTTTACCCTACTCATATTCTTGTTGTAAATGTATCAAATTTATTTCATGGAATTCATCCACTTTAACAAGGAAATATATATAACCATTTATTGGTTGGTTAGCTTACTTGAACAAACAAACTTTGGGAATTAAGGGTAGTGCCAAGAAGTGCTTGCGCCCTTACATTTCTATTCAACGTAGCTTCCACTGCAAACTTCTCTTTTGCAATGGGTGCTACCTCTATACCATCATGATGTACTATGACGCCTTGTCACTTTCGAGATCCAATTGCAACGTTAATGCACATCTTTGCTGTCAAAAATAAAAATTGCTAGCTTCATATTGAACAACAATCAAATAGTCAACCTATAATTGATGAATGACAACAACATAAAAACATTCCACATATAAATAGGTAATAATATGTAAAGTGGTACATTGACAAAGAACATAGACAATAGACATATATAAATGGCAATTCTTAACATACATTCCTTGAGATTGAAATCCACTCAAAACGGCCATTTCTGTTGCGTTCATCCAAGAAAACCAAAAAAATACTTTAAAAAAAATTTGACTATAGGGTCTTATACCTTACTTGTCTTAGACCAAGTGGTAAAATTTTTATGAAGTTTGATTGTATAGATTGAGAGATAATAGCATTCAAAGTTGGAAAAAAAAGTTTCTTTTGAACACTGGCTTACCATTTTGAGATGACTTTGACCACCTTTTGTTCAAATTTTTTGCACTTTGGACTTTGAATTAAAAAAAAATTGTACTAAAGAATTGTGTGATAGTCTAAGGAAAAAATTTCAAATAAAATAATTCTTGATTTTCTTTCCTTAAAGAATTGTTAAGTAGAAGTAGGTCAAAGATTACAAGAAAAACTCAATCGTTAATAGCTCTAAAATAGGATTGAAACACAATTATTCCAATGGTGAAATCGTTCTAGAAAGAAAATTTAATCTTGCCAAACGATTTTTTTTGAAAAATTATGAAAATTGCATTAAAAAATGAATCCCATAAGTTATTTTTTTATAAAGATGTTCATATTGCCTGAAAAACAAGATTGTTCATAACTTTCACATCACTAATCTAGATGGAATGAATCAAAGCTTCAAATGTAAAAAAATATATATAATCTATGAGAAAAAAAATACAACTATTTTTCAAGTTTTTGTGAATTTATTTTTCTATTGGACGACATGAAAATTATATTTAAGATGGCATAACTTTTGTTCCTAGGCACCGATTGAAATAAAAATTATATTCCTATGAAGCTAATAAGTATTTCTATCTTAGGAAAAATATTCAAACAATTTCACAAAAAATTGAGGTCATAAGAACCTACTTGAAATCCATTTTGTCCCTTGAAGGGACAATGGTCTTTTAGGGATTAAGGCAAAATTAGGGACAATGGTCCTTGTTCACATGGCATGGTTGCCTACATGGTCACCTTGTTGGCTTGTCCACATGGCGGTGTTACATTGTAAATTCACATACTATGTAAAATATATATGAACATGTCAAATCAAAGTTTTTTTTTATAGAGTCTCATGACTCTCATGAAGCTAAAGATGTGATGTTTTCTTGAAATTCTATATTTTTTACCTATGTTAAGCAACTATGTAATCTTACTTTTTTTATTTCTATATATAGAGATATTTTAAAATTTTAGATCATGTGTTTAAGGTTTTTGAAATGAAAAGAAAAAGATTATTTTGTTTTTCTTTTGAATTTTCAAAAAAAAAAATAGACTCAATGTAGGGATATAGATAGAGTTATGGGGAGAGTGGAATTAGCCGATGGTGAAAATATGGTGCATGTGGCCTTTTGGGGGTAGACATCTACTTGCTAAAGAAGAAGGTAAGGAAGATGAGGTGGAAGATAAGGTGGTCAGTTAAAAAATATTAGTAAAGAGATAAAGTGGTTTATCTACGAGTCAAGGATAAAAATGAGATTGTGAAAAATCACAATATAACGAATATGGCCTTTGGAGACTCTTCTTCTTCCTCTTCATGTTAGTTTAGGAGAGAGTTGTGAGTTTTGGAGAGACATTGTGTGTTGTGTTTTGTGAATTTTGTAATGAAATTTTGAGAGTGTATTTTTTGCTTTCTTTTTATTCCCAAAACCTATCATTCACTTCATTTGGAGTTTTAATGAAAAAATTATGCATGATGGAATGTCAAAGGGTTAATTGTCTTAGAGCTTCAGGGCAGAATTTTCGAGGGCTCATATTTTTTTGGTGAGAATGTATTTTCTTTGAATATTTGGTATAAATACAAATTAAATTTTTAAATTTTTAAAAATCCATAATTCTCTTAGTTTGGAGTTAATATAAAAAAAGTTATGGGTTAGGAAGTAAAGTAGTGAAGAACTGCCTATGAGTTGATGAGAGAAGACTTTGACCGGCTATAAAAGTTGGGTAATCACATTTTTAGTTGGAATTTTGAGAATTTGTAGATAATTGTGTTAGGTTTTTACAAAGTCTTTACATTCTCTATTTGGAGTTAGGGAGTGAAAGTTATAGATTTAGAGGTAGAATAGTGAATAGCTACTTTTGATTTGAAGAGAAAAAACTTTAAACAACTATGGAAGGTGGACAATATAATATTTTTTCTTGAAATTTGAATGAGTTATAGAATTTTGTATTAGCTTTTGAAAAAGCTATTACACTTTTCATTTGAAATTTTGGAGTGAATTTGACACTCAACCAAGTACCCAATGCTTCTTCCAAAGATTTTGGAGGTTCATACTCAACTTCTACTACCCCCAATCAACTTTTGGGTATTTTATTTGACTTATAAACACTATATGAACTTCATATGAATATGAGGATGACTTAATGTATTTTATGGGTTCATTTATCACAAAAAATCCAACATATCTTGAGCCAATTCTAGTTGCAACTAGAAACCCAACTTTTCCAAAGGCAATTCATCTCTACTTGACAATGTTTTTGCCTATGTAGTAGTCTTACTCACATGGTGAATTTCTCCTACGTGGAAGCCTTATCCATGTAATAGTTTTGGCTCCATGGTGGATTTTTGAATAATAATAATAATTTTTTTATTTGACCTAATCAATAAATAATAATCAGCAAAGAAGTGTTCATTATCATATGAACCAAAATGTCCTAACCAATTGAAATGATCAACATATATGAGTTGTAAATCATGTTGAAATCAAGACTACAATAGTAGGTACCCCAAATGCGCTACTAATCCAAAACCATCATCATCACTCTATGCACATCTCCAAAATCAATATGTATCTATATGGAAGAGACGATTTTAGGACATCTACCAAAAAAAACTTTGATCCTTCATAACTTTCTCCAAATGTCACGTTCTTTGGTGCTTTGGAACCCAACAAGAAAATACGGGTAAGAAAATTTGGCCAATCTAATAATAGTAACTGGAAACAGTAGCAAAAGGCGGCAATTTGGTGGGGTATCCACCTTACATGCCACAATTTTTGGAGCATGAATGCAGACAATACACTTAGGACCTCTTCCCACTATGGCCATCCAAGTCGAGACGCCGTGGGATTGAGTGGCCAAATTTTGGTGAGAGTCCAAGGAAATGAGCAATAAATAGGCCAAAAAAACTAAGAATTGGAGCCTTCGGCCGGCCATAGTGTGAAGTCTCCAAAGGCCAAAGTCCAAAGTCCAAGCCCAAAGTCCAAACCTATTCCATTTTTTCGACTTCTAATCCATCCAATTTCTGAAATTTTCAATAAATTGTCACCCATGTGACAATTTTTTCAAGCAAAAGGTGAAAAAACATGAGAAAGGAGTCAAAAATGGCCTTGGAAAAATAATTACAGCACATGCTCTCATCATTAAACATGGAATATGAAAGATATAAATGAAATAAAAAGGTGGCATTAAACATTGAAGGGAAGTAGGTTCATAGAATGCAAAGACTCCCCATTGTAATGGTGGAGACTAGGGTTCAAACCTCAATGGGGACACAAAGAAACAAAGAAACAAATGCCACATTCAACTACTTTTGGACTCTTCAGTAAATTTTGGACTAAACATCAAAAAATCTCTAAATAATATCATTGGGAGATCTCCAAATGTTTATATGGATCTCCCGATGTTTGTGTAGATTTCCGGATATTTCATATTGATCTTCAGATGTTTGGCATGGATCTCTCGATGTTTTGGATTATCCCTTGATGACTATTTTTTTTCTCCCAATGACCATTATGAATTCTGGACTTTCAAAAGTCCAAAAGTAGTTAAATGTGGCATACAAAGAAACAAAGAAACAAAGAAGTAAAGAAACAAAGAAACAAGGGAGGGCATGTAGGCATTTGGTTGCCATGTAGGTAGACAAGTGGACGATGGATTGTGCCTCCTTGTGTGAAGGCTCGAGAGGCCGAACTCTTGGATTTCTGCAATCTCATTGGCTGAAATCGACGGACTCTTGACCTTGAGCCGTAGTGTGAAGTGGCCCTTATTTTATTGTATTTGCAGCTAGCATGCATGCATTCAACAAGTTCATACCGCAAGCTTTGATCTCTTCCGCAATGGTCTACTCGACTCTCCCGTTTCCACCCGCTGATGATCCCTTCTCGCGGTCCAGCTCGGCATATTTCCTTCAGAGCTTCCGCAGTTGGCAAGCAACGGGAACGGCGCATGCATCGTTGCAACAACAGGAGGGAGTAAGAATCGCGGATGTCGCAGAAGTGGAAGCTTCATGTCCTGGCCATTGCTGATCCATGGTTGATTTGGGGTCCAGCCCCTGCGCGGCGCCATCGCTTGCGACCATGATGGTCGACTCGCAGGAACAAATCCCCCGAAGAAGCTTGCCTTCGCATTTGGGGTGGAAAATGTCACTGGGGCATGCGCAGCAGGCCCTTGCTGCTGATATTCCGTGTTCGGGGTGGGGAAGTAGTGGTGAGCCTGGTGACTGGGGTGACTTGATGGAGAACTCACACTTGCAGATGCCGAATGTGGAAGAAGAAGAAACTTTCGCCGGGCTGGTGGTGGTGTGCTCGGAAACACGCTCCAACTGCGACGCTCTGGCACGGGAGATGGACTTGTTAGGAAATTCCACAAAGGAGGTGCCATTGGCAATGTGGAAGGAATCGAAGACAGATTCCTCAAAAGGGGGACCATGAACAATGTGCAAGGAATCGGCGGCAGTGACGAGAAGGGAGCTGGAGCTGACTGGATCCCGAAGGAAATTTGAGGGGACTGGATCCCGAGAGACAGTGGCGAGATGGAAGACTGTATCCCTGGTGCCAGTGGCGAAATGGGAGCTTGAGGGGACTGCGTCCTGAAGGAAGCTGGAGGGGGCTGTAACCCGAGTGTCAGTGCCGAAAGGGAAGCTTGAGGGGCATCTATCCCGGAGGAAGCTGGAGGTAGTTGTATCCCGAGTGACAGTTGCGACATGGGATCTTCAGGAGACTGGATCTCGAAGGAAGCTGCAGGGAGCTGTATCCCTAATGCTGGAGGTGAGACGGAAGCTTCAGGGAACTGGATCCCGAGTGCCAGTGGCAAGACGGAATTGTTAGTGGACTGGATCCCCAGTGCCAGTGGCGAGATGGAATTTTGGGGGGACTGAATTCCGAATGCCTGTCGTGACAGAGCGTCCACCTCGCCCTCCGCCGTGGCGTACAACTGCACCCACAAGGGCTGAGTGACAATGGGCGCTTGCGTGACGGCGGTGCTGTTTGTGTTCCAGTCCACGAGGTCTGGAAACGAGGACTCGAGGTCGAAGTTCAGCAAAGTAGGGACGTCCGCGAGGGGCTCTTCTTCAGCTTCGGATTGGGGTAATGCCGTGTAGTTGGACAACCAAAGCGAGAGCAAGTCGGTGTGGGGAGTGCTGGAGGAGCAGTCGTCGGAAGCCGCCCACGGGATTGCCTCGCTGTTACTGTCCTCGAGAAATGCAGGGGGCGGTGGTGGTGGCGTCATGGGCGGTGCGCGTCGGCTTGACTCTGCTTGATCGGCCATTGCGAGAGTGGAGCCTATCCTGCCTCTTCGCCTGTGCCTGCACCTGCACCACCAATAATTTTTTCTACCATCATTCAGTTGAAGTTCTGCAATTTTTCTTGCATTCTCATGGCTACTGAGCGTGTATATCTTCACAGTGCAATTGGAGACACCTACTCGATTACAACAGAGAGCAAGAGAATGTACCAGTGCTATGGATTTCAGTGGGGTGGCCCCAGACCAGCACTCGATCGTCCCTGTGTGTTGGACTCTGGTCGCTACGCAGCAAGATGACTGTCGTCCTCTACATCCACTACATGCAAGGAGATGAAAATATGAAAGAGAACTCATTGTTGCAGATTAGAGCGGCTGATTATTCTGGTGGCGATTAGCACTAAGCAGAGTACCGGCCCATGCTGTTGTTCTTGGGAGCTTTGTCTTTCAATGCTTGCTATGGTCGAAGGCTCTTGCTTGAGGTCACTCCACTGGTCTCACTGGCAAGCTATGCAGAGAGGGATCGAAATTAAATATTATAGTGAGACGGGAATTATATTCTTAGAAATACCTTGCATGGGCGATATCAGACGGGGAAATATGCACAAATGAATGCAATCCTCTAATTGATGCAGAAGAATGCATTCAAATCCCTGGGTCTGTGGTCTGACTTCCTCCCTTAAAACCAAGGAAATGTTGCAGATTCCAGCCCCTGCCACTGATGTCGAGGTGAAAATGTATATCTTAACAGAGGGAAAGAAGTTAAAAATACCCTACTTTGTAAAAGGCGTCCCTCACTAGCATTGTTGGAATATATGACCTGTTCAATCGATATTTCAAACTGCATGTCGAGCTCTTTCCGCAAGCTCGTGAAGTTGGTTTTAAGGCGTCCCTGCACTAGCATTCTTTAATGATTCTGGTTCCGAATTTCAAAGTAATCAGAATAACTAAATAATTGCTTTGATTCACTTTTGAGACCAAGCTTATCGTGGATCGGATATTCGGATCATTCCGGCACTCCGTTAGGTTGGATTAACACTGAGCTTCATGATGGCTATAAAACTCAGGATTTAACCCTGCCTGTAGGGCTAATTGAACGTAACACAAAATTAAATGGAATATTTCACAATGCAGGTTCTGGTCCAGTCACTCCAGACAGTGGTACGTCTTAGCCTTACATAACAGCACCTAAGTCACCCATAACTTACAGAATATTACTTATCATCCAAATCCTTAACAAATTTCCAGAGGCGGAGAGTCTTCCATGACCAGTTTTATCATGCGCTCTCCCAAGCTAGAGGCAAGCTAGAGCAATTCGATCTAAGCTGAAACCTCACTCGCTACAAACAATCTATGTGTCTCTAACCGAAAGCTTAACCTTAGACAACTCTAGAAACTCTCAACTTCTCAAATATGCCGACGAAACTTTACTTCCAAAACCGATTCGTGAGGGTAAGACCGGAAGGCTAGGACGGCTCACCCGGTTCTAGCAGTGCTGCGGTTCTGCGACGCGCGGGCAACTTAAATTCGCTGACACTGTACGTCCACGAGCAATGCTGAAAATGAAAATGAACTGCCTGCTAATGAACCCAAGCCGCAAGAGATCGACAGGGAAAAATAGGTTTGAAAAAAATAGCGACTGAACTCGAACTTGCTCCACACCTTCAGAAACAGGTAACAACATGCAACCCTTAGATGTCCTCTGATTTCTCTAGCTAGCTGCTTGTTCGGAACCTCCTCCAAGGAACGAACGAAACAGTCGCCATGTCAGCACCCGCCCGACAGTTGAAACTTCCAACTTCCAAGACGCGCTTTTTTTCAGAGCTTGAGAGCAGTTACAATGAGTGGGATCGGAAAAAGAGAACGCAATGATCGAAGCTATTGCAAAGTCATAGCCAGGCTCCACCTAGATATACAGTTCTTCGTTGACGGCCTAGCTTTCACGTCGGTACACCCTGTATCTCTGTAGCCTGAACCTTTTAAGTTAAATAGATAAATACTCTTTTACTGTTCCTTCACTTCAGACAGAGAGAGAGAGCAAATGCAGCTAGAAATCCAGGTTGCTGGCAATTTTATCACGGCAATCGAGGAGGAGCTAGCTAGCTTACTGTACCTCGCGAGGTAGAATGAAGAATCGGGGACCCCTGCAGGATACTCGATGAGGCACCCCTAGATGTCTCCGATTCAAGATGTCTCTAATCTAAACATCTTCAAGCGTGTTCTACAGTATATTTCCCTTGTACCTCCAAACTGACTAGCAATATACTGCACTTAAGAGATCAGCTTTCGGGTTCTTAACTTGTTCTATGGCCTCCTGATCAGTGTTTAAAAATGTGGCTAAAACTAGCAGTGCTTAGAACTGTCAAAACTTGGTTCTTGTTATGAAAAATGTGAGCAATGCGGTGTTTAATGTGGGATTTCAGCCCATTTTTCGCAGTGTTTCTGGCAACTGAAGCTAATTAATTAATCACTCTTGGAACTACTGCAGCACCTGATAGAGGACTTTAACAACTTAATGATGCTAAAATGTCTTCTCTGTACTTTTTCATTCGCCTGGCTCTGTGGCTCTGTGCGGTGCTCAGACAGACTTGAATTGTATTTTTTCCGTTTCAAGCAATGGGCTTCCTCCCTTTTTTTTCAAAAAGGTAAAAACTTGTTCCGTCGCTGTCGATAATTAGCTGGCTTGCAGGCATGGCGATGACTTTCTTGTCATCCGGCAGCAGGGAGAGCAGCTGTCGTAATAAAAAACGGAAAAGTGACTTGCGTGGGCAAAACCTGCAGCGCTGCTACCTCTGCCACGCATTTATTGCCGACTATCCATGTCCGTGCTCAGAGATGTCACGTACTCAGTAAGTCTGTTTGGTTATTTAGTAAACAAAATGGCTAGATTCTCATGGTTCTATATACCAGACTCGATCTCAGTTGTAACGCGAATCCTGCTTCAATTCGATCACTGTATTCTGTTTAATTAGTTGATGTTGTGCAGCTCTTGTGTTCACACCTTTGTCTGTTTTGCCTATTACTCCGAATATGATTAATTTGAATTGCTTGCTCTGACTGGAAACTGATCTTTCTACTAGCTAGCTCTAACTTGTGTATCTTAGTTAATTTGTTTCCTATCATTTGGATTTTTAACTGTCTTGCTCAGCTAGCTGACTGGGACGAGATCAGTCATTCTAAGTACTGTTTCTATGTCTCTAAGTACTGTTGCCTTGCTTGCTTCAATAGGGTTTCGAATATTGGCGAGTTCAAAGCGAGAGGAGGTCCAGGTAGGAATCGTATCAAACCGTCGTGGATTTGCTAAAGATAGACTGAGATCGATCTGCGATCCGCAAGCTCAATTATATTCTAAACGTGCTGTAACTTACAGTGCTGTCATACCAATACTTAATTAAAAGATAAACCACAAGGGAGTTTTAAGAGTTTACGATGGATTGAAGAATGAAGTGGAATGGAGTTTAGCACTTAGGAGGTCGTAATCGTGGTTCATTTGAGATGCAGGTAAACACCGTTTCATTTCCTCTTAGAACTCCCTTGTTAACCTGCTGAATATCATTTATGATCAAATTCCAGTACCTATGAAATTACCTCACTTCTATGTTTGTTTGAATTCTATATACCATCAAAATGAGGATGAAATAATGTGCAAAGATAAAGTGAGCATCACAGATTAAATGGGAGAATGGCAGCCGGCCCTTGCAATAGACTTGACTAAAGATGCTTTTGCAATTCATTAATGATGACATTCATGAAAGTGATGAGATCAATGGCTTAGATTGAAATCTTCATTCATTTGTATGTGAGGTGCTTCAAGGGACTTGGTTTTAACCCCTAAATGTATTTGACTATGTTTTCACCAAAAACGCTCCAAAATTGTTATTTCTAGTACAATTATCAAATTTTAGAAAAAAATACATTTTTGGACAAATGGAACCGTAGGATCTTGCAGTAATGTGGTTTAAAAAGATCTGGAAAAATTTTCAGAAACTTCCACTGTTTGGATTGCAAGATATTAGCATTTGAAGTGACAAAAAGCCATTTTGGGGCCTTGCAAAAATCCGGGCAGCTACACTTCACAAGGTCAAATCATTATGAAAAAATGTCAAAAATGGTTGTAACTCTTTGAATTCATTCTTAAATTCATGTTGGCTACATGCTTGAAAAAATTTAGGTCATTTGGAATTGTAGAACATATAGTAAAATAATATTAAGTAGAAAAAAGTAGAAAATGATTCAAAATATTAAATTGTTAATAATTTATTTATGAAATTGAAAAATGCCAATCCCAATGGTGAAAATGTTGTAATAAACAATCTACACCTCATATTTTTATTTTTTTTCCAAAAATATTAAAAATTGAGTTAAATAAAGGTCTTCAAAGTTTATTTTAGAGTAGAGATTCCAATATTTCATTACTACCTACAAACTACCCACAACTAAAACTCTTCATAACCTTCATCTCATAAATCAAAATAGAATGATTCAAAGCTTTCCATGTATATATAAATCTAGAAAATAAATTTCAAATTTTTATTTTAAAAAAAAGTGATTTTTAATGAAATTGTTTTTACTACCCTAGTTGCCCACCAAGCAATGAAAAGTATATATCATACAATAACCTTTTAACCATGTATTCAAAAGTTATAAAAATTGTTGGGCCTTAAAGGTACTCCTCAGGCACATGTTATGTGAAAATTTCGAAGAAAAAAAAAATTCCATTCGTAGTGAGCTGCCTCAAATTGCTATGTTGCCAAAAAAAACACCTTTTGGTCCTTTAGGGGTTAAGCTTACTTTAATTTCATAATTTGGGTGGTAAACAATAAAGAAATTTTGGATTCTCTAGAAGGCTACTAAGGTTTGACAAGCCACTCTATTTTAAGAGCCTTGCAAGGCTACTGAAAGAACAAAATCTTTGACAAAAAAAAGATTCACCTTGTGTGAATATCTAGAATGAAAGGGAGAATATCTTAATTTGCTATTCTCTTTTCAATATAAAATTGTAGTTATCACAACCCTCCTCCATTAAACTACTTGTGTACCAATGCTCAAGTACCAATGCTCTAACATTAGAGGAGCTTTAGGGGGTCTGGAGGGTTGTGTGTTCCCCTGGGTTTCCAAACCCTGGGGACTGCCCTGCAACAGCTCTCTAACGTAGCACAGTGACTACCACATTACTTTTTCTTTTTTTTTAAATTTTTTTTCAACTTTCTTTTAAGGTAGAAACACCCAAAAATGTCACTGATCCCATCCTTGCACCCTAAACATCACTAAATGTGTCCCTAGACTTTAGTTAATGTGTCCTCCATATGTTTAATTCTGATTGGCGAACACATATGAAGGACACATATTTAAATGTAATTCACTGACAACTGATTTTTGCAAAGTTCAAATATGGGTCCACCTACGGGACACATTCAGTGGTCTAGGGAGCCAACACTTTGAAAAATCATAGAAATTACATACGACATCCAAAAACTCTATTTTTAAAAAATATTCATGATTTTCACTTGCTAATACTACAAAAATAAAATTTTAAAGAAAAGATGCCTCCAAATATGCTGAATTGCTTATACTAACGTGTTTGGATGATCCCACCTTACATTAAATTTTTTTAAATTAATTAATTATAAATAAATAAATAAATAAATTTGACAACATCCGTTCCTGGACTGTTGGGGGAACAACACCAGGAGCAAGCCCGAAACGGCCATCCAAACCCCCTAAAACTCCTCTAATGCAATTGGCAATACATTAATTAGCAGAAATAGGAAAAAGTTCATGTGTAGGCAAAAAGAAAGTAATGTTGGGGTCCCTTCTAACGCTTCTAAACAACCCTTTGGAGAGTCCAAATTTTCTCTAATGATTTGCAATAAATTTACAGGATTGTGAGGCATTATTTGGTTTAAGATTTATTCTAGAGTGACTTTAAATTATATTTTAGATGCTCATTATCTCACTTGTTCATGGCATGAGGGTCCCTATCTATAGGTGGTTTGTAGATTTAGGGCCAAACACTTTGAAAATTCTTAGGAGAATCTCAAGTTTTACTCCAACTTGGATTTGGTTAGTAAAAGAAAGTACACATCCATGAAAAATGAATTCCCAATTCAAAAGTTGTTTCCATAGATAGGTCCCCGAGGTACAAACAAGTGAGATTTACCTTGTTTTAGTTAACTTGGTATGCTTTAGGGCGCCAAAATTGTGACATCAATTTATACAAAGTGCAATATTTATTTTTTAAATAATCTGGAATGATTCTTGGCAACTAGGAATTGCCCCATCCTAATCACGTATTAAAATATTGATTGTTATTTTTGAATAATTGTGATTTGGAAGACAACCAAATCTTTGAGCAATAGAATTTATTTAAAAAGAGAGGGTTACATTAACCCCTAAACTAAATCCCATTTCCCTATAAAAGACAATTAAAATGGATTTTGGGAAGGCTCTTGTAGTCTCAATTTTTGTCATGATTTTTGAAACCTATTTTTATGATAGAAAAACAAATTAGGGTTCTCAAAATATAACTTTTATTTCAATTGGTCCATGGAAGCAAAAATGATGCCATCATGAGTACAAATGAAATTTGAAATAAAAAAATAATTCATTTTTCCTAATAGATTGTATGTTTTTCTACATAAAAAAATTTCATTCATTTCATGTAGATAGGTGATGTGAAGGTTATAGAGCTTCTTGCTTGTGGGCAATCATTGCATCTTCTTGATAAAATAATGTAACATGATTGGATTTGTTTTTTAACTCAATTTTTACAAGTAAAAAAATAAGTTCCACAAGGTTTAGTGTGCTTATAGAACAATCTCACTTTTGGAATTTGTGAGTTTGTGTTCTATCTTAAAGCTATTAATGATTTAATTTATAATTCTTCATACAATCTTGTATATATTTTGATACTTAACAATTTTTGAAAGAATGAAAATGTTCAAAGATTTCTAATTTGAATTTTGTTTCCCTAAACTTCCTATTCCATTCTTCAACATAATTTTTTTTAAATTCAATATTGGTAGTGCAAAAATTTTAAGCTAAGAAGATGAAAGTCCTATAATCTAGCCATACAAGGTGCAAACCTTGTGCCTTATATCACTTTAACCCCTAAAGGACCATTGTCCCCTCGGGGGACAAAATGGATTTCGGGTAGGTTCTTATGACCTCAATTTTTAGTCAAACTATTTGAAACTTTCTCATAAGATAGAAAAACTGATTAGCTTCGTGGGAATATAATTTTTATTTCAATCGGTGCCTGGGAGCAAAAGTTATGCCATCTTAAACATAATTTTCATGTCACTGGGCAGAAAAATAAATCCACAAAAAATTAAAATTTAATTTTTTAATTTTTTATTCTTATAGATTATATTTTTGCCTACATGTGAAGCTTTGATTCATTCCATTTGGATAAGTAATGTGAAAGTTATGAACAATATTGTTTTTCGGGCAATATGAGCATCTTCTTGAAAAAATAACTTATAGGATTCATTTCTGAATGCAATTTTCACAATTTTTCAAAAACAATTGTTTGTCAAAGTTAAGTTTGTTTGCTAGAACAATCCCAACATTGGGATTATTGAGTTTCCATCCCATCTCAAAGCTATTAACGATTTAGTTTTTCATGTAATCTTAGACCTACTTCTACTTAACAATTTTTTAGAGAATGAAAATCAAGAGTTTTTCTGTTGAAGTTTTTTTCCTAGAATATCAACTCAATTATTCAACACAAAAAATTTTAAATTCACAGTCCATAGTGCAAAAAATTTCAATAAAAGGTGGTCAAAGTCATCTGAAATTGCAGGCCAGTGTTCAAAAAAATTTCTTTTTCCAACTTTGAATGCTAATATCTCTCAATCTGTGCGGTCAAAATTCATGAAATTTTTACCACATGTTCTGAGACAAGTAAAGTACAAGATCCAACGGTTAGATTTTCTTAAAGTATTTCTTTTGGATTTTATGGGTGAACGCAGCAGAAATGGCAGTTTTGAGTGGTTTTTGACAGAAAAATGGCCTTGGTCCTGTAGGGGTTAAATTCAAATATCTTGTAATGTGCATAGTTAAACTTTCTAAAATTTCTTTTTACACATTTTTAAAGTATTTCAATGCAAGATCCTATAATTAGATATGCAAAAAGAAATCATTTTTTTCTCTTTGCATTAGGATTGGTAGTTTTGAGTGGTCTTCAATAAATAAAAAGAAAGGGGGCGGGGCCTTGGGACTTTAGAAGTTCATTTATACGCACTTGTGGTCTTCTACCTTTTGGATATAATTGTCCTAAACCATCATGAAATTTAACTATTTCAATGCAATGAACAATGGAAATTCTAAGATAGAATTGTATTCATTTTAAATGAAAGACATTAGTATGATGAATGAAATTAATAGATTTGGGGGAGACTAGTCAATGTTTGGCTACCTAGGGCTTAGGTAGCACATTTTAAATATTCATATTAAAAAATTTCTTACTCCAATTCATACCTTGCTAGAACAATATAAGTATATAAATTCTTTTCATATTGCCTCTTTTATATTCAATGGATATTTATATCTAGAAAAAATCAATATAGACTTTCATCTATTCCACAAGGACTAGGCAATGATAATATCATATTAATACTTACAATAGTGGTTTCATCTATCATAGATCTTAGGTCCAAAGTGGTCACTTGGAGAAATGTCAATTCCTAAAGATTTTTCCACTTTAACCTCTAAAGCCCCATTGTCCCCTTGGGGACAAATTGGATTTTGGATAGGCTTCTACAATCTCAATATTCATCCTAATTTTTTGAAACTTTTTGTGAAGATGAAAAAACTTAGTATCTTTGTAGTAGGAATATAATTTTCATTTCATTCAATACCCAGGAGCAAAAATTATGGCACAAAAAGTCCTTTTTTGGGTGCAGTGGGCAGAAATCTTCTGACACAAAAGAAATTTAATAAAAAAAATTGTTTCTCATAGATTGTGATTTTATCTATATAGAAAGCTTTGATTCATTCCATTTGGATTTGTTATGTGAAAGTTATGGACAATCTTATTTTTTGGGCAATCAAAGCATCTTTTTGAAAAAATAACTTGTAGGATTCATTTATGAATGCAATTTTTACAACTTTTCAAAAAAAATTGATTGGCAAGGTTAAGTTTGCTTGCTAGAACAATTTGACCGTTGGGATTATAGTGTTCCAATCCCATCTTAGAGCTATTAATGATTTAGTTATGTTTTTCTTTCAATCTTAGACCTACTTCTACTTAACAATTTTTTTGAAGAATGAAAATCAAGTGTGTCTTTTTTGAATTTTTTTCCTAGACTTTCACCTCAATTCTCAACAAAAAGAAATTTAATTCCAAGTTTATAGTGCAATTTTTTTCCATAAATGGTAGTCAAAGTCATCTGAAATTACTAGCCAATGTTCAAAAAAACTTTATTTTCCAACTTTGAATGATGATATCTTCCAATCTATATAGTCAAACTTCATGAAAGTTTATCACATTATCTAAGACTAGTGAAGTACAAAATCCTATTGTTAGATTCTAAAAAAAACATTTTTTTGTTTTCTTGGGTGAACGCAGCAAAACTGCCAGTTTTGATTCATTTTTGACGAGAAAATAGCCTTGGGACTTTAGGGGTTAATTTACTAAAGTAAAGGCATAATTATCCAAACCAACTCATGTGGCATCCAAACTAAAGCTACATAATTGTTATTCTTATACATTCAATGCCCCTTTAAATGTAGGATTCAAATATGTAGTGTCAAATGAATTTATCTAACCCAAATGTTGGGATTAAGACATACCATTCGTTTATAATGATGATTAGTGAAACCAAATATTTATTGTGATAATCCTATTTGATATGATATTTAATTTTTAGATGATTACATAGATAATATCACAAGTTTATAATACATCTATAAGCCTTGCTATTGGCATGGGCCAAGAAGATAGGCCCTATATGACTATAAAATAAGGGGAAAATTTTACATTGCAAACCCAAGCTAGGCTCTAGGAAAGTTTAGAATTATACATGTAGAATGGCCCCTATCCTCATATTTGTTGCATATGAAAATCAATATATCTCTATAGAGTTGGTAAAGGATCCACATTATTTTTTAACCAACTCTAATATTTTAGGTATAATGGAAAAAAGACTCAAAATAGTACATTAATGCCTTGATTCCCTTGATCTCAAATTTTCAATGAAATATAATAACAAGTGTATTTCATTTACATCTTCCAATAAAAATTGTGACATTAATCCATGATATGGTCAAAGCCTAGGGGTACCCTTCAAAATGAGCCTAAACTACCATGAAATTGAGAAAGTTTTGTTCTATTTCTTTAACAAAGATAAAATGGAATATAAGTTTAGGATATTAAACTTCATTTTGAGAGTAAAGACCTCAAAAAAATTCAAATGATTTGATGATATGGTTTAGTAGATATTTAACTATGTATAAACTATGTATTTGGGCTCTTGAGAAATTTATTTGGGCAACACACTATGGAGAAGCCTATTTTAGTGCAATTTTTTTGAAAGAGGGTCTATTTTGAAAGGTGAGATGGTTGAAAATATTTATAAAGAATTTCAAAACATTCTTTCTATTTAAGAAGTTTTGATTTAAGTTCTTTCAAAATAAACTTATGGACTAGTTCATGCTAATATGGCCCACAACAGTCATTTCACTATCAATGGTATAAGGCTT
Source organism: Straminergon stramineum (assembly GCA_963920665.1). Taxonomy (NCBI): domain Eukaryota; kingdom Viridiplantae; phylum Streptophyta; class Bryopsida; order Hypnales; family Calliergonaceae; genus Straminergon; species Straminergon stramineum. The sequence goes on along the minus strand of OY987263.1, from coordinate 38,195,655 downwards.
ATTTGCAATATGATGTACCCCTTAATCTTTGGAAGGAATCATTGATTGAAATGTTTTTGGCTTTTTCAAAATTTTAAAGATAATTGAGGGATAAATTTAAATACTTGAAAGTAAAATAGGTAGGACTTCATGAAATCCTTCTATACAAAAATAATCTCACATGTTTCTTTTGCTTGTCTATTTAGTGCATATACATTTATAGTGCATGGTGCCACATCCTACAAATGAATCAAATTGTGCATTAAGATTAAATTTCGAAGCACTAAATTGGAGACATTAAGCATATTACCTATACTTTGCCATATTCAAATGAATAATCTTGGGGATATAATTCCAATTCCATCAAAGAAAATCTCCCAAGGTCAAAATATTGTCAATTGTCAATTTGTGACTGCATCTTTGGAATATTAGTACCATGAAATACCTTAGAGTTTGTATGTGGTCATTCAACAAAAAACAATTTTGAGAGAATCACAAGACAAGGCACACTAGTCCATTGTTTGAACTATGTACTTAGATTTGTCTCCTCTTTGATGTGACAACAATCCCATTGGTAGGCTAAAATTGTCAACCCTTTCCAAATTGAAGAAAAACTAATCATAGGCTTGGAACCACATTCTACAACAAAACTTCAAGAAGTTTACAAGGCACATTTTTTCTTGGAATTCAACAAAGTTAGCACCATCATAAATCTTCTTAATATTTCATTGAATGAAATTCCTTTATTTATTTAATGAAAAGTCATAATTTGAGAACAAAAGGCAGTTCATAAAATAGAGGACAACGACATTCAAGACAATGGTTGCTTGGGCCTTTAAGGGATAAGAGTATTGTTTTATATCTCATTCATATTATGTAGTGCCAAAAGAATCCTAATTGGAGTGATGAAAATATTTCAATTCACATACAAGGATGAAATTTGAAATAAATGAAATCACTAATTTGTCCAAAAATTACATACATTCATCCAAAAGAGAAGGATCCCATCTCATGATTTTGTAGCAATTCTACACTTTCATCTACCACAAAATATTCCCTTGGTTTTTCCTTGCAGTGCTTGAAGAAAAAGATGACTAATTAAAGTTAAGAGAGGTTAGACAACCCAAAGGATTTTCTAACCTAAAGACGATTCAGGCTACAGAACCATCCTTTAACCAGAAAAATACAAATTGAATTCTTCAATATTTTGGTGACAAACAGTTCACGATGGAGATGCTTTTAGAGCCACATGTAAAACCAACTTCAAAATCCATAACTAATTCCACAAAAGTCCAGAAAATATGAATAAATATGAGTTACATATGGTTTCAAATTATTTTTAAAGGAACATAATAATATCGAAAATTGTTTGCCCATGTGCAAAGTCAGTCATCTTGCCTTAGGATATGTTCGCACTTGGTATTAAATAAAGAGTGTTGTTTCTGAGGATCTTAGGAATGAAATTAGACCTGATTTTGGACTGGATTCATGTTGCAAACATCACCCTTAACACCAAGTGCGAACATACCTTTACACTAAGTTAAATGGCATTGATTTCCTCCAATAACTTAACAGAGCTCATGTCAAGTCCGCTTCTATGTGATGGCACTGCTTGGAAAATGAAATTCCATCAGCAATGGTACTGATCAGAAGCCAACATATTCTGATGCATACGGCCTCTTGCAGGAGGTGACCACTGCTCAACCTCAGGTACAATTATACCTATTTCTACAACTTGTAAGATTGGAGAGGTTCATGAACTGTTCCTTGAAGTCTACCTATCTTATCAATGACTGTAATAGATATTTCAAGGAACCTGTCACTTGTTCCTATATAGGGGATGCATTTTGAACCTGGCCGTTGATTTATGAGCAAGTACTCCATTTTCTTTGGGAGCTATGCAAGAAGAAGACTCATTGTTTTGTATAGGAGCCTACAATAAAGTCTACAAGTAGTGAGAACATGGCTAGTATGATAAGGTAACAATAGGCTTACATTGTTCAAATAAGCAATTGAACATGGGGCTATCATATTGTTGAACTATCTAAGACTTTGTTGGATTGTCTTGAAAGTCACGAGGAAAGTCAAAAGTCAAAAGGGGATTCTATATTCTCTTGGTATGCATTTTGGGGGCACCATATGACTAAGGTATAAATTTTCAAAGTGGTGAAATTAGATGAAACTACAATTGACCTTAGACTCTCATCATTCAATAGATGTTGTGCGTTTGAGCGAAAATCTATACTCTTGGTTGGTTTTAGAAATGGGGCACAATTACAAATTGTTACTTTATTCTCTCTTAGAGCAACCTCTATTATTTGAAAAACTACCATTGAAGATTGAAAATTTTGAGGCTCTATTTTAGGCTTCAGAGACTTTGATGGCAAATATTTGACCCTTTCATGGTGATATGAATTTGGGAACTTGGAAAGAGTGGTCATTGGAATATGCCACCTTCCTACAAAGAACGAACAATCATGTAGTAGAACAACAAGCTTGAACAAAGCCTGAAGTGAAAGCTATGATGGTCATGGAGGTGAGTTAATTGCATGTGCTAATGCATGAAGAAGTTTTCATTTCAATTGATCATTGTTGAAGGTTAAATTTTGCTTTCCCAACCAAACTCTATGTCATATGCAATAGTTTTTGTATACTTTCAACCAAAAGAATTCAAAAGGGATATATTGCAAAAGTCAAAAGAAGATTCTTTTAATTTCTACCTTGATGAAGGAATCTTAGTAAATTTACTTTAGAAAATTCACAATTTTTTAAAATTTGATTGACTGGATTGATTCATGTTCTAAAACCTGTAATTCAATCTATTATGATTAATCCCATAACTGCAAAAGTTCCAAGTGTACCCTTAAAAGAGAGTTGAAAGTTTGGTTTGGTTTGGTTCTTATGATCTCAATTTTTGGTATGATTTTTTGAAAAAAATTCTTGAAGATAAAAAAATAGATTCCTTTTTTAGGAAAATAATTTTCTTTAAATTGATGGTCACATACAAAAGTTATGCCACATAAAGCTCAAAATAGTTGAATTTTGGTAGACAAAATAATTGCAAAAACTTTGAAATAATTAAAAATATATATTTCTTATATATTATGGAGTATATTTTTGTGTGTATGAGGAACAATTAATCCATTTAATCCATGTTGCAATTTCTCCTAGAAGTATAGTAACAACCTTGATGCCAATCCCTTGTAGGTTTGTCCTTGTAGTGAATATTTGAGGCAATTTTTAAAGAGTTCTGAAACTTCTATTGTAATATTGAGCTCAACTTGCCATGCACAACATCAAATTTGGAGCATACTTTTGCCATCTGGCATGGTTGGGATTAAAGAAAGGAGGTAAGTAAGGAGAAGGTTTTACACAGGCAAGTGAAGGTTTTGTAGTTTCAAATGACAACATATGTGAATATTAGTTAGTGATTACCTAAATCAGAATAAAGAAAATATTCTTACTCTAATTGTTGGCAATAATAAAATATATTACAAAAAAATTATAAATAGAAATAGAAAAATTTGGATTTGAAGTTTGAGATAACTCTTCAATATATATATATATATATATATATATATATATATATATAATCTTTATAAAAAAATTAATTGAAGGTGATATAGGTGATGGGACATCCAAATTATATAAATCAATAGTGTATTGTGGTTGCACTTGTATGGCTTCATTCCATTGTTCTTCATTAGATCTCATTTTATAGTTTGATGAATTTCTAATGACACATTCACATATTATGGCTAAATTTAGATGAAGTCCAAGAATAGTGTTTGTTTAAAAGGATGAGAGGTCAAAGTTTTATGAACTAATTTTCACAATTTAATGTGCTTTATATGAGTATTTGGCAATGAGAATCTATCTATTATCTAAACTTATTAAAACTCATTGTGGATATTTGCTTGAAAATGAATGTTTCTATAGTACATACTCTTTAAACTTTCAACAACAACTTCAATTTCAATTCATTGTTGGCAACCATATATAAATGTTCAAACCGTATTGATGGATTGTACTAGGGATAATGGGAAAATTGCTCCTAACTCATTTGTGTCTTGCTTTTGAAACCAACTTCAACATATGCTTGGTTGTAAAGATTTCATAGTGAAGCTAAAAATCACTCATCCACCTTGGACCAAGGATGTAATTTTTCATGCCATATAAGATGCAAATGTCAACAAAACAATAACCATATATAGTGTAAAGATCTTAGTCTAGAAGGAATTAAAGTCTAATGACCTTGTCAGGTAAGGTAAGGTAATTTTTTCTTCTAACTTGAAACATTATAATTTTTCAATTTGTACAGTGAAATTTTCTAAAATTTTTCCACAAATTTCCATAGTAGTCTAATACAAATTTATACAATTTAATTTATCTTTTATAATTTTTTTTTTTCTCACTATCTTAAAAAATGGCAATTTTTCACAATTTTTACTCAAAATGTGAATCAGTCCTTTATGCGTTAACTTCTACTCTTGGTAGTATTAGGACCATGTACTAATATAGTGTTGAATATAGAGGTCAATATTCTTGTCTTCTACATCCCAAACTTTATCAACTTCACATCAAAATAATCTACAAGATGCAAGGTTTTGACCTTGGAAACAACTATACTTTGTGGTTTGAGGATACAATGAGCAAATAGCACAACCATCGTAATATTCATTGGATGATGTGAAGTTACATATAGAGCAAAAGGCTTTTGTCCATTAGCTCTATTGTAATAAAATGATCTTCAAGTCCTTTGTCATTGCCATAACAAATAAGCCTTGCAATATGAGTGTGGATAAGATGCACCAATATGCTTGAGTCTTTTTAAATTAAACAAAAAAATTCATCAATTCTATGGAAAAACTTTCCTTGCACAATATATGCATCCATAGGTGTAATAACAATACCACTTGCATAACTTCTAACTCCAAGGAAGTGGTTTGTTCTCCCTTTGTGTAATGGCTCAGTTTCCTTTCACTATAGGATTGCACAAGACATTTCTAAAGCACTGGATTGAATTTGTTCAAATGCATTGTCCAACTTCACTAATATAACATTGCATCTAAACTCCCCTCAACAATGGTTAATAATTTGACTCTTTTAGGTCCATTGAGTAGGTTAAGAATCTTCTTTCTAATTTCTTGACAATCTTCATATATAGATACATGCCCGTTTTGGGTTGAAACAAAGAAGATTATTGAAGGAAAAATCCCATTGCACATCCATGCTTTTGGCTTGCTCATAAATGACATTGTAAAACAAGCCTAATTCTAACAAGATTTCCTAAAATGTACTTGCATTAAGACTTTGAAATATAGAGGCTCTACACCATATTTGCTACCACAATTTTCAAAATCAATCTAACCTTCTCTAAGTCCAATACAAGCTATGCAAAGTAGACTTGAAGCAACTGATCGGTGTTTCATAGTAAATCACCACTTCATGAACATTTTAAAGCGTTGCTAGAGGCTTGGCTAACAAATTTTGGTTTTGTCTCTTGTTCAATTAGTTCTCCCCATTTGTACATTTTGTAAACAGAGATTCAAGAAGTCTCTTTGATTTGCCAAGGAGACTACATTATCTATTGAGAAGCCTCCATTATTTGATGACCTTTTGAATTGACTCAATAGTATCTATGTATTGAATCTCTTGAAATTGAAAAACATCGCAACACTTCACTCCTAAGAACACTCTTTAAAGTGCATCATTGAATATTGAAATAATGGTTGTCTAAATACAAGATGGGTACAACCTTTTAAGCACATTTCAAATTCTTAAGCTCAAGGGACAAAATTTCTAGTGAAGCTTCTAAGATTACTCAATTCAAAGTAGAAATAAATAAGCAATATGAATGCCACAAAAGTTACCTAGTGGTGCAAGGTAACGCACTTCTCTTTCTAAAAGCTAAGGTCTTTAAGAATGAAATAGTTAGAGAAACTCTTTCCATAGTCATTCCTATCAAAGGGAATGTAGATGATGGCTTGATAAAAATTCACTAACTAATTGGACCACCCAAATACACAACATGCAATTTCTAAGGTAAGCACACTTAATTGAATCCATACCAAAAGGATGATTGTACATTCTTGCATAATTAGGGAGGCAATCCATTCTTGATCACTGCCCTCTTTAGGCAATATAGATTGTTCTCTTTCTGTGCAGGAGGAGATGATAGTGATTAATTACAACACAATTTCCCGTGTAGTTAATTCATAATAATTATGTTTTGCGAAATAAAAATCTGAAAAATTATAGAAACCTTCTTAACTCTATTTCTACACATTGGAAAATTTCCCCCCAAGAAGCTTGCCCTCCAGATAGGTGTAACTGCTTAAGTGGTTGGAAATGGGTTGCCTCCCTAATGTATACAATTTTAGCACAAGAGGTTATGGTTCATTCCGGGGATACTTATAAACAACATATTGAAATTCATAGTCTATTACAATAATATCCATTGCAATTAAGTACGTTGGAAGCTTCTTTCAGTAGCCAACAAAAATTCAGTCAGTCCCATGAGAGAAACCAAGCCTAATTGCCCACATGCCTTAAGAACTTTGGACCTTTAGGTGGACATGCCTTAAGAACTTAGGAGCTTTTAGGTGGACATACATTAGGAACTTTGGAGCCCTTAGGTCAGTTAGGTGCACATACCTTACAAACAAGCTGCAGAGTATTCATGTAGAATCAAACTAAGTTACGGGTAGTATCAAAGCTAGCCAGACATTCTCATTGCTTCTGTCCAACGAAAAAGCTCTACTTGCCGATAAATAGTAGCTGGCACGTCTGAGGAAAATGCTACTGGCGTCAAAGTTTTGAACACCAGAGGCTTGCACATGATCACAGGCAGGGCCCTCTCTACAATACATAACTTATAGAAGTGCAATCCCTCTTTCAAAACTGTTGGATCCACCACCATACTGACCGCATCCAAATGTTGAACATCAATTTTCAGAACCCCATAACAACCAAGACGAATTGCAGCAACGTACGGTGCAAGACTACGAGCTTGACTCCGACCGCTAGTGCGCACTCACTGGTGAGCAAGCAACTTCAGAAGCTTTAAAAGAAGGCTTAGAGTCACCCGAGTGAGAGAGAAGCCCTCAATCGCGTTCACTATTTCTCACCCTGGTTTTAGCGGCTCATTATGAGCCAAGCCCATAAAGGCACCTACTGGTGCCTGCTGGCCAATTTGTGACCCCTGCCTGACATCCAACTGGCGAGTATTTTACCCACCAGTAACTTGGCATAGTAACTCTTCAATGTTTCGCTTACAATGTTTCGGTGTCAACCATGTCCCATCATGCATGCGGCATTGATGCATACTTCCCCATGGCCCATGGTTGTTGTTCCATGCATGTCCAAGGTATGTTCCATGCATGATGGGGTAGGGCCTTGTTTTCCGTGCCGTTGTCAATCGCCCGTCTTCATATATTTTGTTGTCTCAGTGTTCTGGCGTCCGTTTTTGAGCTGCCATTAGGATTTCAGGGCGGCTAGGGTTCAGCCGGCGATGGAGTTTCTTCTCTTTTGGATTCCGGTTCTGCTTCTCTTGTAGTGGTTCTATGTTTTTGAGCTGTTAGTACTGTAGGATTTTGGGAAAGTGGAAGGAGCGTCTTGTTGCTAATTTTGTATAGGTTTAGGCAAGGATGCTTTACAGAAATTCTTGTAGGTTTAGAGAAGCCGAAATCCCAGTAATTGTCATGTCACTTTGGGTATAGTCTGCAATGTGCATGTGTTTGGCATTTTAGGGTTTCAGGATTTCCAAGTGTACTCTACAGTTTAGTAGAATTATATTATTTGTAGAGGTTGTATTTCTAAAGTACTTTGTCTTTAGGTTTGCTATATAGTAATTGTTCTTTCGAGCAACCTTGAAGAACTTCTTGATATGTATGTTTAAGGACAAGGGGTATTCGTTGATTTGCTATGGCAAATTTAGACGTTCCAGGGTTAGGGTTTGCTCCACCTACTTTCGTTCACACAGATTGGAGACTTGATTCCAGGGGCAATGTTTCTTGGAATGAGTGGTACAAGGAACAATTCTAGGTGTAGCTGAATTCTATTGAAGCAAAGGTACAACGTCCACCTGAAGGTGCCATCCAGAGACTTGACTTGTTGTGGGAGCTACGGGAGACACATGTAGCTCGAGGACTCGATGGAAACAGGAAGAAAGACCTCGTAGTGGTTCATCAGTGTTTCATTCCTACTACCAGGATTGCTGACTTCATACAGGGGATGGAAAATACAAATGGGGGGGTCAGTTGCAGGTATGTAAAGATTCGAACAAAGCCGGAAAAGGAACCTGGTACATTCAAGGCTACTGCAACTGCAGCTAAGGAGGTCACCCGGTACAGATTGCTTTCTCATCCGTTTTGTGAATACTCTTCCCTTTGGGTCAGTGTTATTCCAGGAATTTCAATGATACTAAGTGTTTTGGGCTTTCGTGTATTATTGTGTAGGTACCATTGCCAGTATGGTCCACAGGATCACACCATGAAGGTTAAGACAATCACTTCAGTGTTACTGCCAAAACAAAGACGGAAGGTGGTAATTGCGTCCACAACTAAGACACGACGGTCACGGAAGAAGACAGATGCTACGGAGGATGCGAACATGCAGCCGGACATAGGAAAAAAGAGAAGGAGTAGGAAGAAGAAACTGAATGTACATACCAGTCATAGTGACAAAGGCATCATTACTGTTGGAGATGGAGTTCTAGAACACAACCAACAGAGAACACAACGTCACACTGGAGAATCAGTTGCCAGCAATAGCAAAATGCGATGTCATGATTTTATGAAGAGGGTCGAAGGTCATGTTCCAGGTGCAACTGATTCTATTGCCTCCCTGAATAGCATTGTTGATTCCACTCACCAACGCCTGGAGATAGACCTGAATTCACCAGCAGAGAATTTGGAGGCAGAAGCCCCTCCTCTTCCTCTAAGCAACAACAATATTGTTCGAAAAGGTGGATTAGGATTATGCACATCTATGTCGAAGAAAAAGGCAGTTCCATGCAAGCGCCAACAATCCAAGAAACAATCGTCCAGAACACTGCCGAACAACATTCTCCTTTTGGATCTCAATGTTCTTCCTCTTGACTGTGGCACGGAAGAGACTTTGGAAGAAACGGAGCATGCGTGTGACACAGACATTCACCTTCTATCATCTGCAACTGCGTACAATTTGCCTATATTGAATACCCCTACTGCATTGACTAATAGCGGGTCTATTCAAAACAGTGGTTTGCCGAGGAACACTATGGACGTCCGAAACACTGCTACAACGGAAAATGCTTCTCACCTGCTAGAAAATGCTACCTTGGGGAACAATGTTTACAAACGTACAGCTGCTGCAGTGCGAGACAATATTGACATGGAGCACATTGCAATTCCACAGCACACCGAACAGAGGCGCTCCAATGCACTTGCAACCAATATACCAAAGAAGGCACGAGACTCATTGAAGCAGTGGGGGGGCTCATTGAAGCGTGGATGTTTGGCGTCATTCAGTGTCAAAACCCTTTACCTATTACCACATGTTGCTGAACTTTGCATCTTCGAGGCAGACCATGTCAACCAAGACCGGATTCAATGTCATGGACTACAGGATGCTGGGGACCGTAGTGCCTTTTCTTGGCAGTTATCCCCAGAAATCAAGGACTTCGTTCTTACACTCTTGAGAAATGGACATAGTGTTTCACAGATTATGGCCAAGCACATTGCAGTTGTCAAGAATGCTTTGAGAGATGGGAAGGAGATAACCAGAGACATGTTTCTCCATGAACAGGATGTGCGAAATTTGGCAACAAAGGTTGCCCGTGAGACTTACATGCTTCATAGTCAAGATGCGAAGAGTGTGCAGCTGTGGGTGCAGGAAAATCGAGACTGTGTTTTCTATTACCAAGAAACAGTCCTACCCGTCGAAGGAGGATTCACTACATCTGACATCCCCTTCATTGTTGGTATCCAAACACCTTGGCAACGTGAGATGATGGTTCAGTTTGGGCATGGGGGAGCTGTTTCAATTGATGCCACATTTGGCACGAATGAGAAGAAGGTACGTGTGTTCATTGTAGTCTTTCAACTATGTGAAATGAGGTGGTCTTTACTATCATCTGAAGTATGTATTCTTCTGAATGTGGGTGGACATCTCCTTACTTCCCTTTATCGTTTTGCTTTTGCAGTTTCCATTGTATACGGTAATGGTGTTCGACGAATGGCACAACGGAATTCCCGAGGCCTTTATTCTTACATCCCGTTCCGCTCAAGAGGACCTCACTCTTTGGATGAGGGCCCTGGACACAACACTGAAGAAAGAGAGCCCCCACTGGAAGCCAAATGCTTTTATTGTTGATTGTGCACCCGGGGAGATCAACAGTCTACGGTACAGACTTTGCACTCATAGCTCTTTATAGGACCGATCTATTGTAAGTGCTATCTGGAATACTGTGAAAATCCAGAAAATGTTGTTGTCGTACATGACACAGTCCATTTCAGTTATATGGAAGTCCTTGCTACGAGAAAACTCCAAATTGGCATTTTTATTCATGGAGTCGTTCCTATCCGAAACACTAACTGCTTTGTTTTGGAATATTGCAGGATTGTGTGGCCATTGACTGCCATCTTCCTCTGCTTGTGGCATGTGCACAGGGCTTGGCAAAAACAAGCTTGCATCAAGATTCAGGATAGTGTTTTGCGATCTCAAATTATGAAGGGACTTGGGGGCATCATGTACGACCGCACGGGGCCTGCAGGAGAGGACGCCACTGGGTGGGCAGTTCAAAAACTCCAGGAATTGGAGATTTCTTATCCAGCTGCAAATGAATTCTGGGATTACGTAAGACAACAATGGTTACCGAAGGTCCACATGTGGGTGGTGGGTTACAGGAATTTGCCATATGCTGGGCAAGATACAAATGCAGCAGTAGAAAATTATCATAGCTACATGAAGTCTGTCTTGAAGGCTGAAAGGAGTCGCTTGACTGGTCGCCGTGTTGATTGGTGTATCCATGTTCTTACAGGAGATGTCCTCACACACTATTGGTATCAAAGAGTGAGGAAGCGGTTCGGCTTTGTGGACAATCGTAAGGAGCGTGGGATTGTTGTTTGCGCTCTGATCCGAGCACGAGACATTGCAGACAGTGACGTAACATTGCCTCTTTTTGTTGGTGGGCCAGCCTATGTGACGTCGACTAGCCACCGGCATATTCGCTATGTTGTCCACAATCCTTCTGAACTATGGGCGAGTTGCAATTGTGTGCATGCCCAAAAAAGTAATACGTGCAAGCACAAGGTAAAGGTTTTGAGACTATTACACCCGGAATTGGCAGAGGGAATGGTGGCAAGGTATTGTGGAGCCTTGAAGGGGACAGCTGCAGCAGAGATAAGTCATTTACAAACACCTTCTAGATCTGGAGCTGGGGCATCCATTTCAAGTCTGTATTCAGTGGGCCTAGATTCGCCACTGCAGTGCACATCACAATCCCAGCGGACACACCCTCCAGTGGACTTGAAGTTAGCATTACCTATGCTTGCAAATGAACTCCTCGATTTTGTTCAAGGAAACACTACGCTCATGGAACACCTCCATACAGACTTCAATCGATCGTTGGGGAAGATGAAGATGTTGCTAGCTGAGATGGATTCGGGCAATATCCATCCATCGAACACAAATCCAGTGTTTCATACAGTTCAAGATGGTTTGGGTATGCGCTTGGGACGCTTGAAAGACATGCTAGAGCGGAATAGAAGGACACCAGCATCTAGAAGGTTGAGGATGGGTGGGGACTCCCCAGCATCGAGTCCACTATAAGCGCAAGGTTGCCTGCAGTTTATAGTCGTACTGGGTTGCAGAATGTTTTAGTGTTTTGGACTTCAGTGTTTTGGATTCATTGCTGCGTAGGTAGGGGCACTTTCTTCCAATTCTCGTCACTCCCGACTATGGGTGAACATTTGGCACTACAGGAAGCAACAGTGCTTCTTGTTGCAATTTTCTCTTCCATAATCTGAACGAAATTTTCCCGCTTCTTATAATTCGTGAAGATGGACTATTGTTTCCAATTTCGTACATTTCAGATTTCCAAGGGAGATGTATAATTGCAGTGCAAGGATTTCGGTGTCTACACATTCTTTTGGCCACACCTTAAAGTAATCTTTTTGGAAAACCACTGTCTCTACAAGTTAATGATATACTTTCTGTTCTGTTGTTCTTGATTTCATCTCTTTGTAGCAAGGTCATGGTTTAGACATCCCACGCTCTCCCCTTTTTTTGGAGGTTGTTTTTCTAAGAACCTCGTAGCTCAGAGAAATTAATATTGTTTAAGCCGGGATCTCACACACGCTCTCCATTTCTTTCCTTTGGTAACCAAGAAAAGGGGTACGCACACAAATATGCTTCCATGGAGCCCTTCTCTTGCATACAGAGTCACACCTACCTTTCGGGGGCCTTCACCTAAAGTATGTGAACCTCATGAACCAAGATTTGGTTGTAGATAAGACCTACGAGCTATGGTGGACTCCCTTTTGGGGGTTTCCGGCACCTACGAACTTCCAAAATGTCGTACATTGACTTGGGGGGAGGCAAGGCCTCACCTGGACAACAAAACAGTTCGGTGTAGGACCAATAATTCGCCAATTCAACGTAGTTTGGCATATCAATGCACCTTTCATTGACTGCTCAAAAGGAAGGACTGTGGAATAGGACACATTTATGTACCATCTTTCCAAATTCGGCTTTCAGAATCTACATATAGTTCACAGACAAATTATCGCATACATTCAACAGAGAAGTCAGACATGCAATACGTCCAGGAAAAACTTTCGCAATTGAACAGAAGTTGCACTCCAACCCTAAATCACATATATGCTCATGAAATGGGAAGTTCCAATTGTACTTGAAACAGTACAATTCCGCTAATGGGCCACTATTGTCATAAGCCAAGGTTATAGTACAATAAGCCCTTCAAACAGGCGATGTCTAAATAATACACTGTTTTCAGAAAAAATGAACAGTACTAGACCCTAACGGAATTGGGATCCCAGTAATTCACAAAGAAGAGTAATGACTAAGACCGTTTCTTGACAACTATAGTGGCCCACTCTGCACAGCGTCATCACCGGCATGGTATGGGCTTGCACGCACTTCTAAGGAAGACTCGCTTGCTGACCCAGCATATTGCAGTCGACAAGGGGGGTCATACAGCTCGGAGATGGAAGTTTCTGTAAGCTCATCTGCCACTGTTGCAATCACATTCTTCTGCATCTCTCGGCCACGCTCTTCTACCATCACTTCAGCAAGAAACATTTCCCACGCTTTTGCACTGTCTAGAGTGGGGTCATTACCGTGACATATTCGGACATACAACTCCATGAAGCGTAGAACACAGAATCCACACTCGTAATTCCCTCTCTGGACAAATGTACGCACCTCCTCTGTCATGGGCGCCAAGGTTGACGGGGGCTCGTGCAATAACTGCCAAACTTTTCGTATCCGACTGATGTACTCCTTGTCTTCTACTCCGGTATGCATGGCTGCACTATCTAAGTGAAACACTGCAGTCGCGGTGAAGATGAAGAGCGACCAATGCAAACCACCAACGTAAGGAACCAAGACTTCCATTTCTGGGGGGCACGTACTATAGAATCGAGAAGGAACGAGATACTCACGACCCCACTTCAAGAGTGCCTCATCTGTTTGTATGTTCCAAGCTCGTCCAAGAGGGCCTTGCATAAAAGACGAAGCTATGTACACACGACCTCGTGCCTCAACAGACAGGCTCCACCACAGCCGCCGACTAAGGAGCTCCATGATGTTCTGTCCCAGAAATTTCTTACACTGGCGGAGGTCTCTAAGTTGCGACAAGGGTACCGGCAAAGAGTCCCATTTTCCACCGAAGAAGTGTATTACATTGCCATCAACGTCACCTTTGCCCTTCCTGCCACAAAAAACACAAGCCAATGTCTTAGAGCTACTGTCTCATAACCCAAGGAACAGCACATTTCAAACTTAAAGTAGAAAGAGCCCTCGTACCTTGGCAAGGCTTCTATGAGCTCCTCTATCTTCAAGGAATCATAGGTTTTCGGTATAGAGACCCGACACCAAGCCTTTGGATCACGGTCCCTATTGGCAAGAGAGGCAAATGTGACAGTCTTCCGATGAGTCACTCGACGCACGCTTTCAGGGTCGGGGACGACCCTGTCGGTCTCCTAGATTGCCTGTCCGTCGCTATCCTCATCAACTTCTGCATTGGTATCCTCTACCGTACCTTGCAAGGCTGCGAACTCATCCACCAAGCTACGTGGAGTGGCTTCCACAACAACGAAGGTGCTCTCAGAAATTGTGGTTGCCTTACAAAGAAGCCCGATGAGAGTCTCAGGAGTGCCTGAAAGAGGGAGCCCCTGGATGTCCAAGTCTTGCGTCGCAATGTCATCCACATGCACGGCTCTTCGCATTTGGGACATCGTGAAGGGGTCGGACAAGGAAGCTAGCTCCGAAGTGCTCACCTTCACCTCCATGGGGACTTTTGCCTTCCCCTCCTCACTCTGCACGATTTCCGCACGATACTTGGCCCATGCATCACTCTCATCCTCTTCGATTGCCGTGTCTAGAGACTGCACGAGGTCCAAGATTGAGCGCCGTCTCTCATTCACCCTTACAGCCCACGTTGGCGCAGCTTCATCTGCAACCCACCCAATGTCTAGGTCCTCTCGCATTCGGAGGCACTTTGCCCAATATTTTGACTGGTCTCCCCAATGCTCGTGCAATGTCGTTGTCCAACAACGCCTAAACGCCTCAGGGAACTCGTGTGCTAGGTCTTGAAGGGCGCGCACACGAACATTCCTCACCCACTCCATAATCCCATCCATCACTCGATCTTCTTTGCCTTCACAGATCATCTGGGCGTCCCTCGTGACAGATGTGTGAACAATGTCAAATTCAAAAGCCGCCATGCCCGAAAAGCGGAAAGGTGCTTCGTATGTATAGACTGACAAGGCTAACATGATGGGGGACTGCCACTTGCACATTGTCCGAACCAACGAGGGACTGATCCCGAACATGGGACAACTAAGTTGCCTCCACCTTCCGAATAGGTTGTGAAGTGCGATCCGCAGCACCTGCACGAACGCCGGTGGCTTCAGCCGAGGAACTGCGTGTTTTAGTAGAAGGCGGCAGACCTCCATAGCCTCTTCATCTGCAATGGGAACAAGCATTTTAATCAACCAAGCTCCATGGCAAGTAACTGACTAAATCAGAAAAATGTGGTTGGGTGGGGTGAGAACTCATAGGATGGCGTACCATCATGACGCCATGGCAGCGGCGGCAAATTGTGGAAGATTTTCTTATTCTCTGACACCACCAACCAAATTGGGCACCAATCCCACAAATTCTGCTCCCGCCTGAATCGTGTTCTGTATCTGAAGTCCTCGAAAGCTTCAGATACGATGCGCTCTTGCTGTGCACTCAATTCAGAAGCAAAATTTTGGCACTTTTGCTTGTACCAGTCAAGGTCGTAGATGTACTGTAGATAATTGGCCATTAGTTCAATGTCGGGTGGAACCTTCGAGTACTTCACACTATGGCAAAGAGAATTTATGGCGCGTCCAACCACCTCGCAGACTTCGGGATAATCCTCTTCCTGTAACAAGCCCAAACACTTTCTTTTGGAAATGTCTATAGAAGACCAATTATACTGTACAGTACTGACAATAAGCAAGTCACCAAAATAGAGGATGTAAACCATGCACACTAAACAAGACTACAAATATGGAAACGAAATAGGAAACTATGAACAAGACACAAACAACTGTGCCTGGAAACATTGAGGCCGAAACAGTAATGCTGAAGTGATGAACCTGAAACACTATGACAAAACATTGAAGATGGAACATTGGAACAATACGGTGCACTGGGTGCAGTGCTTGTGAAACATTGGCACGAACATAGTGAAACATGTTGAATGTGGCAGTCTATAGAAGCTGAAAGCATAGAAGGAAAAAGGCTCATTGAAGACGAAAGTTCCACATATTCATACCTTCGCCTCACACGACCACCACACAATACACTCGCGTGTGCCCACTTGGAATTTCTGATTGGCCCAGGATTGTGCAAATCGATCCTTGAATTCCTCTGCCGATTGCCCCTCATATGACCAATCTAGCAACTGCGGCCTTATCTGTAGAAGGTGGTATAGGTCTGGAGCTTTGCAAATGACTGGCGGAACTGGTTTCAGACGCAATGCTGCCAACTCATCAGCCTTCACGCGTGCCGCCATCTTGACCTCATGCTCGTCCCGCCTCAACTGCTCTGCCCGACCCAAAGTAGATGCTGCCAACTCTGGATGATACATCTTGGGTTTAGGAGTCCCTAGACCACACATCCAGTACCGCTGGAGTGCATGGTTCCCTTCGAATTGCCCTGTCCAGGGAACAATGGCCAAGCCGTTGCCACTCCAATCCAACTTTGGAGGCGTTGTTTGAAGGGGGGAATCTGGATCAGGGCCATAGTCAGGCGACATGTCACGCGGGGCTGCCCTTTGCAACTCATCTTCATGTGCCAAAATCCGGTTAATATTAGTGTCTTCGTCCATTTCTTCCTCAACATGTTGCAGCAACTGCTGCATCTGTGCTTCACGCTTCAATGTTTTGGACGACTTGTCTGCTGGTTCAAGCGCCTGTTTAGCTGATCTCTGTTCTACCCTAAAACCGCTATCAGATTGTTTCGCATGTGTTGCGATTATTGGAGGAACACCCTCTGGAGAGGGGGATCGTGGACTTCTTGGCGAGCCAGTGACCCTCCCTCTGGTGATCTTCAACGGTGCGCCTCCACAACCCTTACTCCGTTTAGTAGGGGGCACTTCTGAGGTCTGAAGTCTCGCATCAGTTTTGGACGTCAATTTCCGTTTTCGAAGAGATGCTTGCAGAGGTAGGGCACTGTCGTTGCCCCGTTGTCCGCAGATAGGGTTAGTTCCAGATGTGGCCCTCCCCTTCGATGTCTTCATTTGGGATACAATCTGCATGACGGATCAAGGGTCCTGTTGGCCTTCTTCCTGCTCTTCTGGGACTGGTTCAATTGGCTTGCACTGTTTGCGCGTTTCTTCTGTGCGCACTAAGCCCTTCCTTGCTCTACTCCTGTTCTTGCTTCTCAGCGTGACGAGGAAGTCCCCGCTGTTGTCATCACTATCATCCCGATTAGCACTTGTCTTCACTGCCTCCGTTGGTGGATTTTCCTGCCGATGCCGCATTGCCTTCTGCTTTTGCCGACTATCCCTTGGACTCCTCTTCATGGCCACATCGGCAGTTCCATTCTCAGTGACCGTGGCATGCTTCACCCCTTTCACAAGCCCTCTAGCGTCCCCCCCCTCCTCCGTCTGTTTTGGAGGCTTCGCCACCACAGCAATGTCCGAAATAGGAGGTGTGCGTTTCATCCCCTTGACAGCACTAGAGACCTCTTTCTTGCCCTTAGATACCTTGGCGAGTCCGGCCGTGTCATTCTTCTCATTGGAGCGAATGACTTTCTTCTCTACATCCACGTCCTTCCCCTTTCTAATCATCTCTGAGACTTTGCCCTGTCCCCTTCCTTGGTCAGGATAGGGCAATAAGCGCAATGGATTGCCCACACTGTCTTTCATGGTAGGACATTGCGAATCCCACCTGTGCTTGTTGAGCCGCATTTTGTTAGCAAAGGTCTTGTTTCCCCAGTGAATGCATTGGAAGAATTTCCGCTTGCCATCACCCAGGTGTGGAATGTCAGTTGCCGCACTTAGGGCGCACTCCTCCAATAGTCTCCGAAATTCTTCCACGCTACCGTAGTTGACCTCAAAACTCCGGTTGTCGATGGTTACAGACTGCCAGAAGCCCGTCTTCTGCTTTGGCTGCTCATGTCCATGACCTCCCTCAACTGTGGCACCCTAAACCCATCGTTTCTATGAGTGCAAGCACATACAGCCGGGCTACAAATGGACCTGAATTGTAAAGTACACGATAAACAACTCTGGAAGAAGAGATTTCTGGAAATTACCTCGGAATTGTTCGTCTCCTTAGCAGCGTTGGGATTTGCCTTCCGCTCCAACGTTGCACCTTGTTCTGCATTCTTCAGCTTCGCCATGGCGCAGCAATATTTGCCCGGGGCTCCAACGTCGGCAATAGTGAACCAATTTCTGAACCCTACGTGCTCACCCCACTGGAACACAGGTTGGTAGTAGTAGTATTTATCAGGGTAGTGAACCCCAACCCTGCAGCCAATTCAACAGTGAACATTTGGACATTTAGTGATGGCCATGCATTTTCTGTCCGACTGTCAACGTTGTCCCTCACCATACCAAAACAATCCAACAATTCAGAAATGTTTCTGAAGTAGTACCCGTAGACATCCAACCGAGAGCTCCGACCTTGAACTCGCTAACCTCACCTGGCAATGTTTGACATGGGAGGAGGTAGCCTGATGCTCAACGCGCTTACCTAAGGAAGTAAGCGTATCCTAAACTATTCAGGACCAAGATTACGGTGCCTTGTCACTCTTAATGAGCTACATTGCCTTCCACCGTGAATTGTAGGCGCTCGGTGCTCTCACTGGAGCTGCCTCACCCCACTCACAAGAACAATGAAGCAGTGAATGCGACAAGGAGGTAGAATGTATGCGCAAATTCAGATAGACATGGCTTAAACCCTAAGCGCTGAAGTGTCAACGAAATGGAGATCACACGACAATTCCCCAAATCACAAATTACAAAAGCAGCGAGAGGGAATGGAGCATGATCTCGAACCTGACGAAGAAGGAGACGCGCAGACAATTCTTCTCGTCCACAATGCGCAATCGGTAGTCGAAGAATTGATGTCCGCGCCATCCACTCCATAACTCCTGAAGCCGTTAAAATCGTGATGATGTAGCTTGAAAATCGGCCAGCAATAAGTTAGACGTGACCACGAGGAGGTCCTGAACTGATGGAAAACCTAGAGAGCGAATTGACAACAGCCCCTACAACTCGCAATCATCAATCGGAATTGCGACAACCCTAAGGCGGAAGTGCTATAAAGAGCCAAGAAGAAAGAACAGTCTGGGCGCATGAATCCACGAAACACTGCTAACCTGCCTGTCCGTCACCCAAACGGGGAGGAATCTGCCTCATACGCGCTTCTGGTTTTCAGCAAGGGGCGACCCAATCCAAGTGTACAGACAGTTTTCAAATGTCCCCCCCCCCCCCCCCCCGCACGAAACACAGAAACCCTAGACACTTTTAACTTGTAAAAAGCCACTTCTGGACCTTTTAGGACTTCACGGAGCATTAAAAAGTCCATGCACATCCCCCATTCTAATACACAAATATGATTTATTTTAAAGTCGATTTAAAGAAGTCATGTTGGATATGAACACCCCCCCCCCAAAAAAAAGAACATGACGCCAGCATTCAAACATTATAACATCTAATGTTCATAGTCTTGACATTGTCAAAGTGATTTGAAGTCTTCCAAGTAATATTTTCCACGACAAAGCCTCACAATTGCAGATGAATAGAAGACCAGGATGTAGGGTACCACACCCTAAAACAAATTCATATCTTTTTAAATTCAACATAATTTATTCTAGTTTCATTTACGGATGTTTAAATCCTTAAACTTTAAGGCATGTGTTGTGAGGCCCGGGTTTCCCCACCCAATCCCTAAACCCTCCACTTTAAAAATAAATAGTGGACCACTAAGCAAAGCCCAAAAAAATGGGGAGAATATGAGGGCCCCGGTTTCCCCATCCAAATCCTAAACCCTCCACTTTAAAAATAAATAGTGGACCGCCAAAGCGAAGCCCAAAAAAATGGGGAGAATATGAGGGCCCCGGTTTCCCCACCCAATCCCTAAACCCTCCACTTTAAAAATAAATAGTGGACCACTAAGTGAAGCCCAAAAAAATGGGGAGAGTATGAGGGCCCCAGTTTCCCCATCCAATCCCTAAACCCTCCACTTTAAAAATAAATAGTGTACCGCTAAGCGAAGCCCAAAAAAATGGGGAGAGTATGAGGGCCCTGGTTTCCCCATCCAAATCCTAAACCCTCCACTTTAAAAATGAATAGTGGACTACTAAAGCGAAGCCCAAAAAAATGGGGAGAGTATGAGGGCCCCGGTTTCCCCACCCAATCCCTAAACCCTCCACTTTAAAAATAAATAGTGTACCGCTAAGCGAAGCCCAAAAAAATGGGGAGAGTATGAGGGCCCCGGTTTCCCCACCCAATCCCTAAACCCTCCACTTTAAAAATAAATAGTGTACCGCTAAGCGAAGCCCAAAAAAATGGGGAGAGTATGAGGGCCCTGGTTTCCCCACCCAATCCCTAAACCCTCCACTTTAAAAATAAATAGTGTACCGCTAAGCGAAGCCCAAAAAAATGGGGAGAGTATGAGGGCCCCGGTTTCCCCATCCAATCCCTAAACCCTCCACTTTAAAAATAAATAGTGTACTGCTAAGCGAAGCCCAAAAAAATGGGGAGAGTATGAGGGCCCTGGTTTCCCCACCCAATCCCTAAACCCTCCACTTTAAAAATAAATAGTGGACTGCTAAGCAAAGCCCAAAAGACAGGGAGTAGTGGGGTCCTTCATAAAACCACCAATGAAACAAATCCTGAACTTTAATCAAATGTTGAAATGTTGAAAAAAGCCCAAATAAATGTTGAGGGTAATGTGGAGGAAAAGAAAATGTGTTTAGAAATCAATTTTTTATACAATTTAAATACATTGAACTCGCATTTCATCACACCAAGTTCTGTCCTAATTGTTTGACACATTTTTATAATAATGTAATAATGGACCTTACAATTAAAGGATGATAAATAAAAATGCAGTGGAAGTAATCCTTAAACCCCATCAATTTATTCGTGAAGCCCTAAAATAAGAAAACCCTAGCAGCCGGAACCCCTAGACAACAATCCCTAATCCTGCAGCGAAACATTGGATGTGCATTATTATGCATGGGGCTTGGGGGCATAGGCCATGGGCCATGGCCAATGCATGCACCATGTGTTATGAATGCGGTATGGATCATGCAGTGGCATGTGATGGCTACATGCATACCTCATGGATATGGGTCATGATGCTCAGAAACATTGCCTCTGAAACATTGCAATATTACCTACTGGAATTACCGCCTGGTAAAAACTAACGCACCCGTGGATGTCAGTAAGGGGGACAAACCCTGGCCATGGCACGAAAAAAAAGATCAATAAAGGAGCCTGTGGGAGCCAGAACGTGACAGTAAGAGCCAGTCTCATTAAAACTAGGGTGAGTTTTAGTGTGCACCGCCCTCAATCCATGAAAGAGTTCAAGGAAGAACCGATTTTGTATCATCGTTCATGCGAATACAATGTCGACATGTGCACCATTTCCAGGAAGCATTTGTGACCAACTGATAGACGCAGCAAATTGGGCAAAATGATCGACTCCAGAGACGAAATGAATCAGCTGCCTCACTTTTTTTTCACACGTGAATTGCGAAATCCACAATCAGTACACGCTCTCATGGAGGTCATCGATCGACTGTGCTAACGAGTCCTCACATTGCAAGACCTGGTGGTGGTGGCGGTGGTCGTAGAGGCTTGACGATGTGTTTGATGTAATTAGGGTTGGTGATGATGTGCTTGAAGTAGTTTGGATTAATGTCGTCGTCTTCGTCCGTTTCGGACCGGCATCCATGACCAGTGAAGAGCATAATCGGCTCCATTAGAGAAGAAGTTCCAGTGGATGTGCGGCTCAAATTGATACGGGGCGGGATATTTAAGCGATCCTTAAACCCTAAATCCTGGGCTCCCAAGGTTTCGGTGTTGTGTTTCGATTCGGATCCATCGAGGTCTCCATCGAGAGAATTCGAAGAAGAGTCGGATCGAGGAATGCTCAAGGTCGTGTACCCGCTTTCAATTGTGGAGGCCCGGCTCAGATTTCTCTCGCCATTGCTGGCACGCTCTGGATTAGGGTTGGCAGTCTCATGTCTAGATTGCAGATGACCTTCTGGCTTAAGAATATACTTCGGGGACGTTTTGTCGACGCCGTAGCTGTTGCAAGGCTCTCGCTTTGCACGGCTTGCCTTTCCACCTGCAGAAGTACTCATGTGGTGCTCTTTGAACTTCTGTGTGCCCCATCTTGAGCTTGGAGTCTGTGGTGTCGTCGTCTGATAATCGTGATGAAAAATATCCTCTACATGCTTCTCTTGCGACGCAGAAGCTCGTGGCAAGGGAGAGTACACGCGCGGCGTCGCGGTCTGGCTAAAATTCTCCCGAGTATTGGCTTTCTCAGAGAATCGTGTTGTTGTTGGGGTGAATGGCCTCGATGGAGAAGAATCATCATGTTGTAAGCCGTGCGACTTTCGGAAACTCTCGCTGTAGATTGGTATGTAACTTCGAGGTATGGACAGATGGCTTAAACTCTCCTCTGACCGCTTCTGATCGCGTGTGCGAATTAGCTTGAAGTCTTGCCCGCATGAGATTGCTTCTGGAAGATGCACTTGGCTAGCTTCCGAGGACAGGTGATTGCTGCGCGTTTGGGTGAAGCTTGGTCGACTCTCAGGGTAGACTGCACTCTTCGGGACATGTTCATGTCCATGGATATGGCTACGGCTATGGCGTCGTGGAGTGGTAACAACATCGTACTTCGCTGCTGCGCCATATGCATTATACCTTGTGTGCAGGCTCCCTTGCAATTCGTACTGTCTTGACAGACCTAATTTGTTTGCAAATGGCGAAGGGCTGCTGTATGCTGGAGTTTTATGGTTGCTGAGCTTCTTCTGGGGAGATTCATGACCTCTGTAATAGCCACGCTTGATCGAGGTCGGGTTTGAAGAGATTTGTCGCGCTGCAGCAGACTGGCACGAATGAAACGCATCTCCACGCACCGTCACATTCTTGCACCCAAGTCCTGGAAGGAACCGTCTCTCTTTCGTGACATGCTTTGTCGACTTGATTTGGAGGACGCTGCCACTGCCGCCTTTCGCCATGATCAGGGAGGCTTTTCCTGCAGCTACCCTACTGGTGTGTTTCTCGTCAACCTCCTGGATTAGGGCCTTCCAGAACTCTTCACACTCGGAGCAACAGACTGGCGCACGTAGATATTCACCGGCTGGAGGTGCTTTGTTTGAGTTCCCATCGTACTCGTACGCTTCCGTGCGGAGTTCTCTGAGTGAAGAAGGTGCTCTTTGTTTGCCACTGGAGGTTGACGAACTTGTCGGCCTGGAGTGCTCATTCGCTCCTCCATTGGGCTGCATTTGGCAAGAGAGTCACATCATTAGAAATTTTCTGCCAATTGTTCCTGGTGGTGCTGTAGACATTCAGACGTTGCAGCTTTCCATTGTCGCTCAATGGACTGAACGTCTTCAAATGGAAGAACAAAATCTCTAGCATTCAGGTGCTCTACGACACGACATGTTTGTCTCACCATGTTTTTTGTTGTTTGTGTCGTTGGCATTGTTTTTGAAGCAGAGCCTCTCCTTCCTGCTTCTTATGCAAATCCCGCAAGCATTGTCTTTAAAGAAGTCTGAAACTCCCTCCCATGAGCTCAACACTTAATAACTCAACCTCGCAATCGTTCATGCGGGTGCAGGTTTCTGACCGTGACATTCTGACTCCGATCAAGTGCTCAAGATCACTAACATCCAGTCTCTATTAGTCGACTAGACAACGAGGAGATCATCATCAACCATCATGGAGGCTTTGACAGCATGTTCTAGCAAGGAGGCTATATACAGAATCGAGATGGTTTCCTTCGTGGTGATTCCGTATTAGCATTTCTTTGGGACTCAAATGGTCTCGACTTTGCGAAATATTCAAGGCTATGAAGACAATCCAGGCTTGAGCCAGCAACGTTCTCAAGAAGAGCAGCTGTTATCTGTTTAGTCTTGACTTCCAGGCGTTCTATCACTTATACAATTCCAAGGATTTACTATATCACAACATTCAAGACTGAGAAGAATTTGCCGTCGATGTGGCAAGCTATCAGGCTCTGAGTCTCTGTGGCACCAACTCGTTCGAATAGCCGGTCTGTCTGTCGCTCGACTGTCAGAGGTGACAATTTCAGGTAATTCGCAACCAGAAATGTTGGAGCATAGAAAGGTATATGCACCTAGGATCGCCACCTAAAATGGGCAGCAGTCATTCATTTCAAGTGACGATTCTGAGTGGGTGCACATTCTTTAGTGCAACACTCTATTGTGACATTTGAACTATGTAAGACGAAATTCAAGATCATCCATCCATGACCAATATCTGAAGTGGTTTTCAGTCCCAACAAGAAATTCGTGCAATGAGGGACCAAGTCCACATTCTGTTATTAGTACAGGATATTTCTAGCTGGGTCTGTGTACTCAAGCTATGAACATAAGCAGCAGTTTCCCTAGCTCAATGAGTCAGTAAACCCCGCTGCTTTTTTAAGAGAAACAGGCTTGGCTCCTAAATATCTTCTGCAAGTGCAGTGCAGAGCATTACAAGTCACACAAGTTAGGCTACAGAATTGGGCTTACAGTCTACCACATACCTGAGTTGGTCTTAATCACTATCGTCCCGACAAAGTATTTCAGGGAAAACAGAAGTCATATTAGAGATCACTGCCTTTGTCTTGAATTTTTAGACAAAAAAGTGAGTGTATATGGACCTCCAATGCTGAGAGAATTGTATTCTATGCAGACTTGTGCGGCGAGTGGCGGGTGCTTAAAAAGTTCATTCTTTTGCTTACTGGATAACAGAATCGCAAGGTTTTCACACTCGAGGCTTGCCAGGATTTTGATGGATCTTCCCGGATTCCAAACCTTAGCCAATGGTACCATTACGAAGTTATCTTTGCTCAGATTCTCAGCTACTACTGGTGTCAGTTAGTAGTACAGTATTGGATTGGACATTTATTGTTGAAGAGCTGATACGGGAATTGCTGTTGGTGGGTTACAGTGGCATATAAGTACATGAATTAAGGAGACAAGCTTACCACAAAAGGTTCAATTGGGCCGGACGGCCAGTACTACGTTTCTAACAAGATGGGCTTTGACCACAGTCACCACACTCCTTAAGTTTGCTCATAAAAATCTGCAGCTAGCCCATGCTTAGAGCCTCAAGTACCGAAGAGATGCGACTGGCAAAGGATGGAGTGACGCAATTTGCACCCCCACTTCACGAAGTCACTACACTGTTGTACATCCCTCACTATACTGAATGACAATGCCCCCCAGACGCTTCACTTGTAATCTCTCAAAAGCTCCGTTGATCGCAATGTCGTTCTAGATTAGAGTGCTGATTTGCAGGCATTTAGTCTACAATGTACAGTTTACATGCAGGAGAATGTGATTCGCTCGTGACTAGAAACTATATTAAACCCTCGTTCTAACTACTCTCCAGGAACACTTTATCGCCTAAATCTTTTGTGAATTTTTTTATGTTTTGTGTTACGTCTTTGGGTATTACTATTTGTTTTCCTGAATCTTATGAAATTGGTCAAACAGGAAGGATACGTTTTCAGATTCCACCAGCATGACTTTGGAGTTTGGATGAATGAGAAGGTGTTTGGACAAATACTGTAACTGAAAGCATCCCAGTCAATCACCTTGAATCACTCTGTTCATCGTCCCTCGAGGGTTAGTGTGCCGTTGCCACCTAATTGTAGCACATTTGTCACACATCCAAACTGTTACGTAGTCAATAACCTTGGTAAGATCAAGTGTAGAGGTTAGGCATGGAAGTTGCAAAATCACAAGACCTAGAATTCAAGGCTGGAATCTATTGGGTCGCTTCAATCCTGGATTGAATCAAAAGTTTCAAATTCTCCTTCAAACTTAGAGATGGTTTGAACATCGTCGTCGTGTTCGTAATGACGACGAGACTACATTGATTCAAAATTGCTGCAAAACTCCGTCACGGCCGATCATAGCCAGCCACAAGTTCAATCCAAAAACTCTCCCCGATAATGGTACACAAAACCCGTATACTCTTCGATCTCAATCTGATCTATCATCAGTCATGAACACGGTTCAAAACGGTTAAATTTTGAAGAGATTGATACAGTTTTTCCAGGCGCCGAATTGGAATCTAAAATCTATTGATACTAGTCCTAAATTTCAGATAGCACCGCAATTAAATGCATACCACAATTTGAAAGCTCTCAAAACTAACAAGTCCGTGAAATTGAAAAACTAGAATTGAATCTCAAGCGCCTGCTTCTCCATCGATCGCCAGGCGCCCCGTGAAAGAATCGATTCGACTCTTGCGGGCAAAGAAAAAATTCTGGGTGTTTCTTTATTCACCGCTACCGGGACTGGGTGCAGGGACTGGGCGTGATTTTGTTCCGCTTTCTCAACGACGACGTCCGCTTGCTCCCCGGCTTACTCCCGTTCGCGCCACCCATGTACCACATCGTGTACTGGTTCGAAGACCTCCCATTTCGCGGTTCAGCTAAAATATTCGCTTGCGGCAAGTCCATGATCCTCCGTCGGTCCACTTCAGCTAACATAGCGACTTCCGCCTCAGTCACCACCGTCGTATCCCGGTTGAATTGAATGAAATCCTAAAGGGTCGCGATCACCACTCAGTTTCCATCATGTCTAGATTTTCAAAAGATTTAAAGATTCACATGCCTTCCCCCTTGGGATGTCCGTCAACGCCATAAACTCGGCTAGAATTTAGGCCGACACAAAATAATGTTCAAACCAAAAAGTCGCACCTAAGATTCCAACTTCCAAACGAACTTCCAGCGAACTTCATGAAAACGCTTACCAACAACTCACAAAAGAATCAGGATGAAAGCACCGAATTCCACGGCACGACGACTTCCCATCTTCGTCACGGCAATAGTGTGCACGTTCTCTGTCAAAGTGCTAGCACCAGAGCCAGTACCCCAGAAGCCTGCTAATATGCCCGTCAAACCCTCCAATCCTATACTCCGACTCACCACCCCAGGAGGAGGTGCTCGTGACGCCACCAGAAGCGATACCGCATGCCATGCACCCACCTGCACAGGTAATCGCCCACCCTAATATAATAACAGGACTTCAGTGTTCAAGGACACAGATTTCATCAACAATAGTTCACCTGCGAAGCACTAATCAATCCAAATGTGCTTCACTCATGACCACAAATTCAGGCGGCAGAACTTCGATATGAAGATACACTCACAGCATACACTTGGAAAATCCGATGCCCGACAATAGTGATTTTGCTGAGGTACTGCACATAGGACAAGATAATAGTCAAAAGCAAGTTGCGTTCGGTGAAGTGAGACCTTAAAATCTTTCGATTCAGCAATTCATTGGAGTTTAGAATGCGGTCTCTGTCCAGGGGATACATTTCGGATGTTGAAGAGCAGAGAATCAGAACTCCGAAACACTCGAAACAATACACCGACGTGCAAATGATCACGGATAAAAGGGTGCATTACGGTGCATTGGAAAAAGGGGTGGCAAGGATTATATAGCTCACCAACTCACCAGAGCGAAGAGCACCAGTAACACAATCTGCGGAACGCCAATCTCCAAGCACCTGCCGACGACCGGGAATCCGTAGGCATAAAACGCGAGTCCCACAGCTGTTATTATCGGTGAACCGACCACTGGATTGATTACCCTGCACTTGGGAATGGTCGGAAAACCGCTTAATATCATCGACCACCAAATGCAATAGGACTATTCATGGCCATCTAGGATAACTTCAGCCATGCACGCGACAGACATGTGGTGCACCTATCCAAGGTTTCGGAGCATCCATTGACGCTACCTAACATCTCAAATCGCTCAGCAAGCACTTCAGAAAAACACTCGATCAGTGCCAACTTGGAGTCTGGCCATTAATATCTGAAGTATCTGAGAAGAAGGGAAATAATTCCACTGTATCCCGCGAAGGCTTGGAACGCGGATCCAATGATTATAGCACCGTGCAATTATTACGAATTTCATTCAAATGGCGGCACTACGGTAAAATGGCCCAACATTCCATTAAAATGGCATGAAATTTGTCACAAATGCCGGAATAATACCGCCATTTAATGAAATTCACCATAATTGCAAGGTGCTATCTTGAACCTCTGTCACCACGGTTGGCAGCACGACGCTTATTTAGTGCTACCATCACTTTCCCACATTGGAGATATACAAATAGATTCTACCTTTCCAAACCGGAATGGTGTAACTTCAATTGGCAAACGGGTGGGTGGGGGATCGTTCTCAATGAAGTATTACACGTCCACAAACACAAATCTCAAATGCAGCTCGCACCATATATATGATTGAGCACTTACATCTTTGGAATGGTTTACGAAGGCAGGGGAGAAGGTGATGGCAAGTGCCGGAGCGAGGTAGACAAAAGACGCTCCCTGAATCAGTGGCAACCTTGAGCCAAAAGACGTATGCAAAAGAGTGGATAGTCCTGATACCATAAGCATGCTCGACACAACTTTGGCTGTGTCCTCCTGCCAACGATACAACAAAAATCAGTCCCAAAAATTCCCCAACCAACTGGTACACAGAAAGCACAAAAAAAATGTCTGAAGAAATGGAAATCGATAGGGTACTCACAGGCGTGCCACCCATGGCAGGTACCAAAATGAGAGGAATCAGGATGATCGACCCAACTATGGATAAATAATGCTGAAAGGCGTAGAATATCAACGGAACTGCACAAACAGAAGGAAAGAAAATCAAAGTCAGAAAACAACACAAAAACAAGGAACAAATGCGATACTGCTTCTTAGGCATCGCAACTCAGGATCGCGATGCATAACATCCTTTACCAACAAAGTAAACTGACGTCCCTTTCGAGACCCGACGCACATGCGGCAATATATGTGAAAAGTAACACTTCAAAGATCCATTTCCAACATACCTTCCCTTTCAAGAATCCACCCAACTTAAGTGAAGGTAAAGCGGCAAATATTAATAAGGTGCAGGCATATTCACCACTCCATATTCTTCAGCCGACTCAAGCCTGGTCAAGACTGAAATGTGGCCCAGTACAAAAGAAATACTTCCACTAATTGCAGAGGGACTGAACTTGTTTCTAACCCAATCCTGATGATCCTAACACCCAGTTGTACAGGAAACCTAAAAGCCCAGCTACAATGGGCCATTTTTTTCCTCGTTTCGAAGTTCACTCAACCTCTTTAATCTTACCACCTTGGGTCCGAACTATTTCATTGTGGCATAGTCTGAATGCGTGACAGGTTTGCAGTAGTCAATGATAGTTTACCAAGGAGATTCTAGAATATCGTGGAAGAAAAGGTCACAAAGAGGTTGGAATGTTCTGCATTTATTATTCTCACGCTGCCCTTCGCATCGATAGCTAACGATTTACTTTGAACGAGAATACCGGAAATATGGCGGGATTTCGCAGAGTTGGCATTTTAGGTTTAGACAGTGCTGTCTTTAATCTATATGATTGTTAGTGTAGAGCTAAAGAAGGAATTCAATGGGAAAATGTCATCTGGAATACTGCCATTTGAACAAAATTTAGCATTTTGTCGCGATTCCTAGTGTCGTTCATTCATTCCGTGATTCGCGTCTGATTGGAATCTCATTCCCAAAATCGGACCTTAAAAAAGGGAAGTGAAAATTCAAATGATCATTACATGTTCTTAATCAGCCCTTTTGATCAATAGCTTTGCAGTGCACTGTTTTCCACTGCCAAGCATGGTTCATCTATGTGTTTACGGTCAACGCCCGACATAGCCCGCTTGATCAGACCTAACAACAGAAACGGGAAGTTCAAATTTAAGCAAACTTCGGTGACAGTAATGTTTACGGAGAACTGCCGATTTCCGAATTGTGCAGGATATTCTAGAATTATATCATTTGGCTCGATCGCTGCTCATAATTCGCAGTTGTACCGGGTATAACAGATATTTCATTAAAATGGCGGTATTCATATGCCATTTTTCCATTTGTTCTCTAGGAAAGATGTAGATTTCAGACCACACAGTCTGAAATCTAAGATGGGTTTACATTTCAGACCGCGCGGTGTGAACCTCGAAGTGCCAAGTTTGTGGAATACCGCCGTTTTAACGAAATATCCGTTGCATTCGAGAACGTCATTTTACAGAGGCTACGCCATAAGAAAGTGATTTGGTACCCTCAGGCTAACTCTCTTTATCTATGGCTACTCTTTGCCAATTCGAAAACAAAACATTGTCAATGCTCGCAACTCAATGCAAGACTGTCTAGGGACCCGCAGATCTGAACACAGAAACGACATATCAACTAAACAAATGTCTCTGATTGGGACGGTCCCCATTCAATGAGTTTTGAAGCCACCTTAACTTTCGCCCAGACTCCCATTTATTTTGTAATGCTCATTTAATCTTTGCACATCATTTCAGCTTTATTTTGAGGGTACAGTGAATTCGAACAAAGTTAGGATTGACTCCTTATTTTGAACACAAATAATATTGAGCAGGTTAACAATTGAGGTTCAAGAGTTTTCGAGGGATGGTTTTAAGAGTTTTAAGAGTTTTACGATCTAATAAGTGATAAACTGCGTTCCATTTCATTCTTCAATCCATGGTAAGCTCTTAAAACTCCTTTGTGGTTTGTCTTAAATTATATACGAGTACGACAGCACTTTAACTTACAGTACGTTTTGAATATAATTGAGCTTGCGGATCGCAGATCGATCTAGGTCTATCTGTTTGCAAATCCACGAAGGTTTGATACGATTCCCATCTTGCCGTCCGTTCGCTTTGACCTCACCAACATTCTAAACCCAATCGAACAAAGCGAGGCATGCAAACAGTACTTAGAATGATTGCTCTCCCAGTCAGTTAAGCAAGACAAGCAAGACAGTTTACAAAAAATTCGAATCGTAACTTAGATACAGAAGTTAGAGTAGAACGATCAGTTTCCAATCAGAACATGCACTTCCATATTTGTAATATAAATAAATATTACTTAGGCAAAACAAATAATTGTACAATATCAACTAATCGGAATTTAGTGATCGAATTGAAGCAGGATCGATTCACGAAATAACCGAGATCGAGTCAGGTACATAGAACCGTGAGAATCTAGCTAGTTTGCTTACTAATGAACTAACCAGACAGACTGACTGAGTACGTGACATAAAGCGCACGGAGAATATAGTCGGCAATGAATGCGTGGCAGGGCCGCAGGGGTAGCAAGCAGCGCTGCAGGTTTTGCCCACGCAAGTCACTTTTCCGTTTTCATTATGGCAGTTGCTCTCGCTGCTGCCAGATGACAAGCAAGCCATCCCCATGCCTGCAAAGCCAGCTAATTAACGACAGCGACGGAACAAGTTTGGTTTTTTTGGGAAAAAAATGGCGCAAGCCCATTGCTTGAACCAAAAAAGTACAATTCAAGTCTGTCTGAGCACCGCACAGAGCCAGAGACAGGCGAATGGAAACGTACAGAGGAGAAGACATTTCACCATCATTAGGTTGTTCAAAGTCCTCTATCAAGTACTGCAGTGGTCCCAGGAGTGGCTATCGTAATTAGCTCAAGCTGCCAGATCGAAACCCTGCTCAAATGGGCTGAATTCCCAAATAAACACTCCGTTGCTCACATATTTGGTAGCAAGCACCAAGTTTTGATACTTCTAAGCTCTGCTTGATTTAGCCACATTTTTTAAACACTGATCAGGAGGCCATGAAACAAGTTGAGAACTCAAGCTGAACTCCTACGTGAAGTACATCGCTAGCCAGTTTGGACGTACAGGGGACAGATACACTGTAGAATCGGGAAAATCCGATTAAGGATGTCTAGATTAGAGATATCTTGAATCGGAGACATCTAGAGGGCCGGTCGAGCACACTGCAGTGGGGTCCCCGATTCTAAATTCTACCCGACGTACAATGAGCTAACTAGCCCCTCCTTGATTGCCGTGATGAACTTGCCAGCACCCTGGATTTCTAGCCACTTTTTCTCCCTCTCTCTCTTTGCAGTGAAGGCCAGTGAACGAGTTTTTATCTATTTAACTCAGATGCGGAGGCTACAGAACTAGGGTATACCGACGTGGAAGCTAGGCCGTCAACGTAGAACTGTATATCTAGGTGGAGCCTGGCTATGACTTTGAAATAGCTTCGATCATTGCGTTGTCTCTTTCCGATTCCACTCATTGCAACTGCTCTCTAGCTCTGGAAAGAAGCACGCCTTGGAAGTTGGAAGTTGCTTCTGTCGATCGGGCGCACACATGGCGACTGTTTCCTTCGGTTGCTGGAGGAGGAGGTTCCTGACGAGCACCTGGCTAGAGAGATCAGACGACATCTGAGGGTTGCATGAAGTTGCCTGTTTCTGAAGTTGTGGAACGAGTTCGAGTTCGAGTTCAGTCGCTGTTTTTTCCAAACCAATTTTTCAATGTCAATCTCTTGCGGCATAGGTTCATTAGCAGGTTCAAGTTCTGGCTTGCGCCTGGACGTACAGTGTCAGCGAATTTGAAGTTGGCCGCGCTTCGCAGAGCCGCAGCACTGCTGGAACCGGGTGAGCCTTCCGAGCCTTCCCCCTTACAAATCGGTTATCGCAGTCAAGTTGCGACGGCAGTGTTGAGAATTTTGAGAGTTTCTAGCGTTGCCTGTAGTTAAGCTTTGAGTTGGAGACACATAGATTGTTTATAGAAAGTAAGGTTTAGCTCAAAGTTTTCTCTTGCTTGGCTCTTGGGATAGCCCATGATGAAACTGGTCATGGAAGACTCTCCGCTTCTGGAAATGGTTAAGGCTTTGGGGGATATGTAAAATTTTGTAAGTTATGGGTGACTTAGGTGCTGTTATGTAAGTGTGAGACGTACCACTGGACCCTGCGTTGTGAAATATCCCCGTTAATTTTGTGTTTCGTTCAATTCGTCCTGTATATAATAGGCAGGGTTAAATCCTGAGTTTTATAGCCATCATGAAGCTCAGTGTTATCCAACCTAACCTAGCGCAGGAATAATCAGATCCACGACCAGCTTGGTCTCAAAAGCGAATCAAAGCAATTAGTTAATCATTCTGGTTATTTCGAAATTCGAAAGCAAGGACCAGCTTCACGTGCTTCGGATCGGAAAGAGCTAGACAGTTTGAAATATCGCTTAAACAACAGAAGGTCATATATTTGCACCAATGCGCAGAGACGCCTTTTGCTGTTTTGCATAAGTAGTGTATTTCAATTTCCTGCCCTTTGTGTTAAGATTAGCATTTTTCACGTCGACCTCAGTGACAGGGGCCGGGATTTGCAACATTTCCTTGGTTTTAAGAGAGGAAGTCAGACCACAGCCTGACGGACCAGGATTTGAATGCATTTTTCTGTAGGAAACAGAGACTTATTTTCATTAATTAGTGCGTATTGCCCGGTCGGATATCACGAATGCAGTGATTTCTAAGAATATTCTTCCCTGAGTCCGTTTATTATTTAATGTCGATCCTTCTATGCATAACTTGCCTGTAACACTAGTAGAGTGACCTGAAGTAAGACCCTTCGACCATAGCAGGCATTGCAAGACAAAGCTCCCAATGGCAAGAACAATATCATCGGCCGGAACTCTGTGTAGTGCTAATCGGCGTCAGAAGAATCAGTCGCTCTGACCCGCAACAATGAGTTCTCTCATATTTTCATCTCCTTTGCATGTTGTGGATGCAGAGGACGACAGTCACCTTGCTGGTAGCGACCAAAGTTTGACCAGAGTTCAACACACAGGGACGATCGAGTGCTGCTCAGGGGAAACCATTACCACCCCGCTGAAATCCATAGCTCTGGTACATTCTCTTGCTCTCTGTTATAATCGAGTGAGTGTCCGTAACTACACCATAGAGATATACATGCTCAAATAGCCATGAGAATGCAAGAAAAATTGCAAGACTTCACCTGATTGTAGAAACTATTATTGGTGTACAGGTGCAGGCGGAGAGGCAGGAGAGACTCTGCTCTTGCAATGGCCGATCAAGCAGAGTCGAGCCGACGCGCACTGCCCATGACGCCGCCACCGTCCCCTCCATTTCTCGAGGACAGTAACAGCGAGGCGATGCTGTGGGCGGCTTCCGACGACTGCTCCTCCAGCACTCCCCACACCGACTTGATCTCGCTTTGGTTGTCCAACTACACGACACTACTCCAATCCGAAGCTGAAGTAGAACCCCTCGCGGACGTCCCTACTTTGCTGAACTTCGACGTCCAGTCCTCGTTTCCAGAACTCGTGGACTGGAACACAACCAGCGCCGCGGTCAAGCGAGCACCCGCTGTCACTCAGCCGCTGTGGGTGCAGTTGCATGACTCAGCTGCGGGCGAGGTGGATGATCTATCACGACTGGCACTCGGAATCCAGTCCCCCAAAGCTTCCATCTTGCCACTGTCACTCAGGATCCAGGACCCTGAAGCTTTCGTCTCGCCACTCGCACTAGGGATACAGCCCCCACCATCTTCCTCCAAGATAGTGGCGCCGCAGGCTTCCTTCTCGCCACTGGCACTCGGGTTACACTCCCCAACAGCTTCCTTCGGGATGCAGCCCCCTCAAGCCCCCATTTCGCCACTAGCACGGGCATTTGGGACAGAGTCTTCCATCTTGCCACTGGCACGCGGAATACAATTGCCTGAAGCCTCCATCTCGCCACTGATCTCGCCACTGGTACTCGGGATCCAGTCCCCTCAAATTTCCTTTGAGATCCAGTCAGCTCCAGCTTCTTTCTCATCACTGCCACCGATTCCTTGCACATTGCCAATGGCACCCCCGTTGTGGTACCTACCGTCGATTCTTTGCACATTGCCAGAGGCACCCCCTTTGTGGAATCTGCCGTCGATAACTTGCACAGCACCGATGGCACCTCCTTTGTGGAACCTTACGTCGGTTCCTTGCACATTGCCAATGGCGCCTCCCTTGTGGAATTTCCTACCGAGTTCATCTCCTGTGCCAGAGCGTCGCAGCTGGAGGGTGTTTCCGAGCACAACACCACCAGCCCGGCAACAGCTTCTTTTTCCGCATTCGGCATCTGCAAGCTTGAGTTCTTCCTCCAGTCACCCCAGTCATCAGCCTCACCACTTCTTCCCCGCTGCAAACCCGGGATATCACCACCAAATGCCTGTTGCGCATGCCTCGGTGACATTTTCCACCCCAAATGCGAATGCGAACTTCTCTGCGGGATTTGTTCCTGCGAGTCGACCATCGTGGTCGCAAGCAATGGCGCTGCGCGGGAGCTGGACCCCAAATCAACCGTGGATCAGCAGTGGCCAGGACATGAAGCTTCCGATTCCGCGACGTCCGCGATTCTTACTCCCTCCCGCTGCTGCGGCGATGCCTGCACCGCCCCCGCTGCTTGCCAACTTCGGAAGCTCTGTGGGAAACATGCCAAGCTGGAATACAAGGCGGGATGTTCCTGTTGGGGATCATCAACGGGATCAAACGGGAGAGTCAAGTAGACCGCGGAAGAGATCAAAGCTTACGGTACGTACTTGTTGAATGCATGCATGCTAGCTGCAAATATAATAATATAAGTGTATCTTGACTATCGTCTGCATGCATGCTCCATGGGAGTGTTTCATATATAGATAGAGATTTTATAAACTCCGTAGATCAGAACATCAAATTAAACTACAAATTAAAGATCCGCATCCAGAGCAGCATTACCATAGCTGTTGAGTCAACCTCCGGGTTGAACGGATGGGTTGACACAATGATATCATTCTATTAGTGTTGAACGTTTTCAACAGGGTTTGCACACTTACTTAGGATATTGATTATCACTGCTGTAATTTATATATGTTGAATACTTGAATTTAATTAACTTCGCAAACATTTTTTACAAAGATCGACATTCAAAACAACATTTCGTTAAAATGAATGTCAATTTCTTTAAAATGGGCGACATTCGATTACTTTGGTGGGGTTTAGGCTAAGCTGTATGAATCCAGAATCTACATTTTTCCTAGTTTATGACCTCACTGGCCAAAAATTAGACTTTTGTGAGTTTGTGAAGATGTATGTCAATTTTTTTTCTTACTTAGGAACATCGCTAAACTCAAGAAATTTACGGTGATGACTCATGACTGTTGTTTCAACCAAGCTCCCAGTTGATTGAACTGGTTGTCACAACTTTTGCTCATAAGTACTGTTTTCAATAGGTTTTGCACTATTAGCCTAGGGTATTGATGCTAAGTGCCCGAGTTTGTATATGTTGAATTTAATTAATTACCTACATATGTTAACAAAAGATCGACATCGAAACAAAATTAGCCCAAAGATGACGTACTGTTGTTGCAACCTTCCAATTAATCGAACAAGTTGACACAACTTTAATTTATTCCATCAGTGTTGTTTTTAACAGGATCAGTCTGCACTACTAGGCTGGGGTACGTATTGATGCTAAGTGCAGTAATTTGTGTATAACGTCAATTTCGTAAAATTGGCAATATCCACTACTTTGGCAAAATTCAAACTGGGTGACCTGAAACCAAAATCTATACTTGCCCTAATTTTGGGCCTATAAATTAAACTTTTGTGAAGATTTATGTCACAATTTTTGGTTTATGGAGTATTAGAAGATTTAACAAAATTTATTCTAAGTGTTGAAATTTATACATAACTTTTGAATTTAATTATCTACATACACTTAAAATAATCAATATCTAAAACAAACAATTTTGGAATGATTGAAAGTTGTTTTGCTTGTTTCATTAGAGATTGAAAATTTGGGGCCTCCATAAGGCCGTTTGACTTTCAACAATACTTTCAACAACAATGCAAGTATAGAGGAAAAATTTAAAATTTAAAATTGCCAATCTCACAGGGTAGTTGAGGTGATCACTAGTTTTTTTCCTATATTTTTTACTTACATTTTTTAAATTCTACTTTTTGTTGAATTTGCACTACGGTAGGAAGTCAAATGGCCCTCTATAGGACTGGAGGCCCAAGTTTTCTCTAATGCAACCTCATAGTTGTTTGAAATTTTGAATAGATTGACTAAATGCTTATTTTATGAATTTTTTTTTCAACATGTCAAGGTTATGTTTCTCGTATTCCACATCAAGGAATGTAACTACGTTACGAGTTGTATTAATTTACATAGGTTTCCACTTTCAAGAAATTTAACTATATGAAGAGTTGTATTAATTTACATATGTTTATATTGCCTATTTTCATTGTCAATGTACCACTTCACATATAAATTTTTATATGTAGAATATTTATGTTGTTGTCATAATTTCATTTGTCAATGATAGGTTTATTGTTTGGTTGTTATTCAATTTTTCATCACAACTTTTTATCTTAACAATGTGGATGTACATTGATGTTACAGTTGGATGATCCTAACGATAACAAGGCATCACATTCGACCTACTATGGTGTAGAGGTGGGGCAGATTGCAAGAGAGATATTTGTACCAGAACGTGCATTGAATAGAAATGGGAAGGCACGAGCTCTTCCTGGCACTGCCACTGATTCCCAGAGTTTGTTTGCTCAAGTAAGCTAATTAACCAAGCAATTGTTGTATGCATTCCCTTGTTACAATGCATGAATTGTAAAATTAGTACTAATACAAATTTAAATGTATAAAATTCTAGATGGATTTTTCAAAACTTCGTAAATATATATAAGCAATTGAAAATTTCATTGTTTCTCCAAATGTTTAGCCAACATGATGACATGTGATTATTTTAAAATTCTTGCTTCAAATTGACCAACCAAAATCGCAAATTGATTGGCATGGTCAAGACCTAATTTCATTGTTGCTAACCATTGCAAATTGACCATGAATGTGTGCGTGTAGCACAAAAGGGAGAAAGTGAAGCAACGCGTGAAGATCTTGCAAATGTTGGTTCCCAATGGAAACAAGGTTAGCACTTCTTTTCAAACTCAAATGAATTTTTTCTATATCATGAATGTCCTTCAATTGGCATGATTCTAGGAACAAAACATTGTGGCATTCAACTACAAAAGCTTTAAACTAGGATTTATGTAGGTTTCCAAAATTTACATTGACAGTCTTAAATATAAATCTATTCTAGTCAATAGTTCTTAGAGCTTTATACAATTGCATATTACAATGTTTGCACTTTGAATTGTTAGTGTCAATATTCCAAAAAAAATTTCTAACTTCTAAATCTTATTTAACCAAACGTGAATTTGATTGTGATGATTTTATAGTAGAGAACTCTTACAATTTGTTTATGGTATAAACAGGCTGATATGGCGATTTTGTTTGAACAAGCCCACAACTACATCAAGTTTTTAGAGCAACAAATTAAGGTTTATTTCTTTGCCTTGTAGCTCCTAAAAGACTAATGAATTTTGGTTTTAGAATGACTAATTTGATTGATTATAAATAGAGAATCTAGCTAGTAGTTTGACAAATGATGATAATGTGTAAAAATCATTCAATTAATTTTAGCAAGCTATTGACTTCATCTTCAGTGTGATGAGACTTTTGTGGTTCTTACAGCTCTTGAAGTCAGACGTGGATTGGAAGTTGGGCGTGCCCTTTCTTAACAACTTATCACACCCAGAATGATGATCTACTCATGTAGATGATCAATATTAAATCATTACTGAAGATTCATTTGCATTTGCATGGTTTTGCTTATAGCTTCAATTTTTTACAATTTTAGTCTAATCCTCTAATATTATTGATAAAATATGAGAGCATCAAATTTGACCTTGATCAATCTTTGTACATATACCCTAAAATAAATGTTTTAGAAATTATTATAAATGAATATACACTTCCAAAGTAAGCCTCTATCTTCAATTGATTCAAACTCAAAAGATTGAATATGAAGGCCACTTTAGATTGGTTTTGGCTCACTAGTCACCTCATTAATGACCTCACAAGAGGCCTTGGCATGTGCCCCATGAGCCATTGTGTAAAGGCAAGGTGGTTAAGCTTTGTAACTAATATGTCACAAAATCCCTAATATTCCTATGCATCACAATTATTTTTATGCTTCTCAAACCATAACTTGAACCACCAAGTCTACTTGTATTTTAAACCTTTACTTAGCTCTTTGACTTATTTTGTTTCATGTTCTACTTTTTAGAGTATTCTAATGAATTGTCCTAAATACAATTCTACTTTTCTTTCAAAGAAGTGAATTATTTATTTCATTCCCAAGTAGTTGACATTAGAGAAAATTTGGACTCTCTGAAAGGCCATTTCTTTGCTAGGTAGATGTACAAATACAACAAAAAGTGCAAATGGAAAAAAAAAATTGATTCAAAATTTAATTAAAATCATGTACAATGAATGTGAATTGCCTCAAAGTGAGTGCCATTTCATATTACTATTTTAAAAATTTTAAAAATTTCTGATATTTGCACATTTGAATGATATATCTCAATCCTCTAAAGAATCCAGATTTTCTCTAATGCTATTCATACAAATTTCAAACTTTCATATAATGGTTGAATAGAAAATACAACAAACAAAGAGCCTTTAGAGTGATTATGGAATTTCCTAGTTTCAATCCATCTTTGACACTGGAATATCACATCGTGGTAACAACTTGCCAATGAAAGTTGCCATGTGATCATCCATCCTCTCTACTAAAGCAATTGTCTTTGGGTTGTTTTGTACCAAAGTTGAACTAAGTATAATAGTTTTATTTGAATAACTTGTAATTTATCCAAATAACATTAGAATCTCTAAAAGATATACTTTCTTTCTAACCAATTTGATGAAATTGTAGAAAATATTACATTTGAACAAAAATTTAAGCAAAAATTTGCAGAAATTCAAATTAAGGTTAAGAAATAAAAAGGTCAATTCACCAATGTATGGTTAATCAATCCATTGCTCATATCCTAGATATATTTCACAAGAACAATATATTCAAGTTGGATTGACAATTTAGTTCTTATTTTCATCGTCGAACAAAAAACATGAATAAACATAAACATTGAACATTTTTAATATTTGATTAATGCCTTGAGAGGTATCAATTAAATGCTAAGTACAAAGAAAAAAACATAGAATGAAAAAACATATTTATAAATGCATGTTTGTATATTATAGTTAACTTCAATCCTTCCAATTGCCAAGAGTAGAGGTTGAAGAAGACTGCAAATATCTTGACTAATGTTGGAACTTCGAGACTTCTTTCAAAACCAAAACCCTAATTTTAAATCTAAACCTAAAATAAATAATATGATAGTTACAATAAAATTTAAAGTGTGATGTCTATATGGGACAAGGAGCAATTGCAAACAATGCATTCACTTCCATTTTTCTACAACATTTTTAATGAACTTGTCATCCATTTCTTCACAAGTGAAAAAATGAAAATCCTCATGCAAAAGCCATTTTTTCCTTGTGTAGAGGATAGAACCTTTAAATCCCTAGACTTCTTACATTTAAATTGAAAAAGGTTGAACATTTGATAACTTAGCAACACTTTGAGGCTTTCATCTTTGCTAAATTCAAAATCTTCAAGGAAATTGCATCTTCATTCAAGTGTCTTTTCCATTTTGCATAACAAAAGCAAACTAACTTAAAATTGAAACAAATTGAACAAGGTGAATACATGGAAAGAACCAAAGGAAGAAAAAATAAGAAGGAAGTTGAAGATGCCACAAGAGGAGCCAAAGCTCTTAGGACAAGGCCAAAAAAATTGGGCCATTTTAATGGGATTTTGTTTGGGGCATTGGGCCAACATTCTCATTCCATTTTCCATATCATAGAAGAGCCATGTGAGATCTCAAGTCTCTTGGGCTTGGAACCTTGTTTAAAGGGAAGTTGAGCCAAGATTTACTCTTGACCAATAAGAATGTTTGATTCTTGGGTCATTGTCTAAAGTAGCCCTCATTTGTCAACTACACAGTTTTGTTGAAAGCTTTAGCTTCATAAAATTTCAAACTAATCTTTTAAATTATAGTAGAATAAATGAGAAATAAAAGCATGAAATTTGACCTTGAACAACCTTTGTACAATTATGGAAATTAAATATATGATTTAGAAATTATAATATAATTAAGGGATCTAAGGAATCATGATATATTTGGTTTCAATGTTGTAAATCTAACATTTGAGGCCTCTTACATAAATTGTCCCATAATGACATAGGTTATGATAACCTTTTCACATTCTCAAATGCATATGAATTATATATGTAATCCTAGAAGGATGTTGAAACTAAAAGTGGTTGATGGAAGACTTTTAATATTACTCAAAATTGAAGAATGTTCCTATTGGTTCTTAAATTGGATAATTTTTAGCAAAGTACCATAGTGATAAGTCTCATTCTTTCAAGGTTATCTCAAAAATTGGTTTTTGTCCACCTAGTTTTAGTTTGATTTTTGTCCAAATATACTTAGTTGTTGTCTAGGGTTAGTGTCAAACCATCTACACTCTTCCTCTAGAGGCAACACCACAAACTCTACTCCAAGGCCCTTAGCTACCGGGAAAGCCAACTCAAGCCTTTGCAACACTCAAAAAATGAGCAAGCCCTTCAAAAAATGCCAACCTACAAGTTTGCTTTGTGGAGCTTCAATTCATGAGAATTTGTCATACAAACAAAAATAAATGGATCATAAATTAGCTCTCTTGGTTGGAAGGCATATGCTCTCGCATGTCCAATGTTGGGCCTCCTCATCGTGTAAGGTTGGTTTGTGCCCTCTAAAACCAATTTTGTGTTATTTATCTTGAGGATAGGGCAAGTGCTCTCTAGTAGTATGTTGTTATTGCAACCGTCTTCTTCAAACTGTCCCCACAAGCTCTGAAATGGACAAGTTGCAATTTTGAAATGGATAAGTAATGGCCATCGAGTGGATTGTGGACAATGTGAGAGCATAATAAGATTTGTTAAATGATGGTTCATACTTTGCCAATGACAATATCATAAGAAACAAGGTGGGTTCATTTCGAATTAAGTGGACACTAGATAGGTGTCCATGGAATTTTTCAAATTGACCCTTCTTACAAGTGCTAATAAATCTAGGATTTAATCAAATTTTGTAATGGTCACATTTTGGAACCATGTGTGTTACTTTTTACAAGTCTTAGTGCTTGATTTTGATAAAGCATATCTTTATTCTGACTCTACCTATGACTAGGGATAGGTGCCTAAGCTAGGATTCTTTGGAAATTCATAAGTAATTCATAAATGCTCTGAACAAATATGAAACCACTTGTGTAAGATTCCACATCAGTTCCTCTTTGTAAGGGAAAATACTTCTGTGCACCTGAAATCCATCAAAAGGCCGACCAGCCCTAAAAGGGATGCTTCAAGAGCAGACTACCTTAAGAGTCTTGGAGATCCATAAGCCAACTCGAGGTATCATTTCATCTCAATCGATTAAGCCAGTCGGATTATTTTTGAATCCGGCCCTTGCAAACGATTCCTTCTGGAAAGATTTACTTGAGTATGCTGACAAATAATTAGCACCACAGGAACGGTCAATAGAGATATCGCCATGCCAAGGAGCTTTAGATTGATATGCAGACTAGAGCTGTAAGGACTTGATCCATCGCAATTCGTAAGTTCTTTTCACATTCCAAATGAAAATGACATAAAAATAGGATAACAATCTTAAATGACGAATAATTCATTCACAAACCACAGAAGTGCTTCAAGGAGTTGGGAATCCAACACGGAAATTGGTATAAATGAAAGCTCAGACACAAAGCTTACACAAAGTGCATAATTATTAAATTTGATTTCAAGTGAAGCTGGCCAAGTCGAATGACAACGCAACCGGTCACCGAGGTTGATGATTTACAAAGGAGGCCATCCTCCACTCTTTGAAGCCTAGTCTCTCTTCGATTCGTAAGTACAGGTGGGAAAAAATAAACGTATCTGCTACCCAGTACTCGAGCTTCTTCCACAAACTGCAACCCACAACTCTCATACTGGAACTCGTGGTGTTCACATGCTGTGACATTTCACGAGTGCAGTCGGATGCCTACAAACCGGGAGTTCTACAAGCCGACCCACCGGACCCACAGAAAGAATCTGCTCAATCCGAATGGCAGTCCATAATCTTTCACCACGGCAGGCTCATTTCGAGCCGTCCTTCCTGTGCTCCAAACGTATAGCCCACGTTCCTGCCGGCTGCCTGGCACCGTGTTATCCAACACAAATGCCACCAAAAATGCAATCACCATGTGAAGGGAGAAGATGGTGTTTAGGGCAAAGTTGGCCTGCCACAACACAACGAGACCTTTGTCATTAAACACATCCGAAAAAATCACATCAGCAACCAAGCTCACCCGTTACTTATGGAAACTATGAGGCTAACGACAGACAGTGGAAGCTTACTTTATGGGAACCGGTATGGAACGGGCCGTGTGCAGCAACGTCGTAAGGTTGGAAATAGCTGGGCAACCTTGAATCACTACCATACTGCTGGAAGTAGGATGGTAC
This sequence comes from Straminergon stramineum, assembly GCA_963920665.1. Taxonomy (NCBI): domain Eukaryota; kingdom Viridiplantae; phylum Streptophyta; class Bryopsida; order Hypnales; family Calliergonaceae; genus Straminergon; species Straminergon stramineum. The sequence continues at coordinate 38,152,419 of OY987263.1, read as the reverse complement.
AGAAAGTGACAAGAACAAGGACAAACCCACTATCAACACATTTCGGGAGCTGCCTGTTTCGCTGTAACGCAAGTTGGATAATCCCATAGCAGCCAGCATCGTCCACATGAACACCAGAAGCGCTGCCACTATCACCAGTGGTATTTGAGCTATAAATCCAGAAATTTTACCTGCAAATTGCATCAATAAAGACGTCATGTATGATGGCATGGCAATTCCGATCCTCGACCTCCAGTTTCAAGGCCAATCATTTCGAATTTAGGATGACTCCTGCCACTGGGGATCTTGGCACACCCGACGAAGAACGAACTCAATAATGATTTAGTGTCCGCTACAAAAGTATTGATTGGCTTTATGAGGTTACATTTAGATCAATTATCTGGACAGTTGAGTTCTATCCCTGTAGCGTTCAGAGTGTATCTGTACAATAGCAATATCTACACCCTTCTCTGCTGGACACCAGTAATTTGCACCGTAAATAACCAGTAGTCTACTCCCTGATCACCCAAAACAAGCATCTCCGACTCTGGAGGGTTGAACACAAGCCAAAGTAACAATATGCACAAGTATTCGCTATGGAAAACGATTGCACATTCGAAAGATTGAAATAAATACATTCGGGCCCCGGAAGATTGGATCGCAATCACCAAAATCAAAACTTTGCACCTGCGATTCTATCTTACAAACGAACTCCCAGCGAACTGCATGAAAACGCTTACCAACAACTGACAGAAGAATCAGGATCAAAGCACCCAATTCCACGGCACGACGACTTCCCATCTTCGTCACGGCAATAGTGTGCACGTTCTCTGTCAAAGTGCTAGCACCAGAGCCAGTACCCCAGAAGCCTGCTAATATGCCCGTCAAACCCTCCAATCCTATACTCCGACTCACCACCCCAGGAGGAGGAGCTCGTGACGCCACCAGAAGCGATGCCGCATGGTACGCACCCACCTGCAAAGGTAATCGCCCACCCTAATTTAATAACACGACTTAAGTGTTCAGGGACACAGATTTCATCAACAATAGTTCACCTGCTAAGCACTAGTCAATCCAAATGTGCTTCGCTGATGACAACAAATTCAGACGGCAGAACTTGAAAAACGGACAAGGCAAGGAGTACTATATATTACTGACCGAATCAACAGAGGCAATGACCGATGCCACCATCATCACCACTGCGGTTTCCCAACTGAACGTTGGAATCCCCCATTGAAATGGATATGGGATCCGGAACCACGCTGACGACGACAGCGCGTTGGAGACGTCAGTTCGGCAGCTCAGCATGGTGGACATGTGCTGCTGACATGCTGGAGTCAGCGTTGTGTTCCCTTGTTGGCTTAAGCTGCATCCCTTGAAGGTGTAGACTTTGGACTCCGTTAGCAAGAAGGCATATGCCCATGTCAAAGCTAGACCCAGCGGGACCTGCAAGGTTCAGTGTGCAAGGTCAGTTGGGGAACATTCAGGGATGGTCGCCCTGGATGCCAAAGTCTCGGATCCTCAGCTTTGATCCCCACTCGATATATGCTATGTACAAAAAGCTCCGGAATTCAATTTGCATTTCTGCTTCTTCCGGCTGGGCTAAACCCTAAACCCTGAAATCCTAAACCACTTTAAGTATAGAGATTGAATCTTCCAAAGTGTCAGTCGCGGCCTTCGCTGATAAGACTGCACAATACTCCAAAACCTCCATAATCTTCATAATCTCATCATCTCCACCATCTCCACCCTCATAATCTGAAATTTCATTGCATAATCTCCTACCACATCACCTACGTCAAAAAGATCACTCTACTAGTGCCTGTATCTTTGGGCATAGGATCTCATCCGGTCGTACTTTAGGGCCAGATTTTTTCTTCGGAAGTTTAACCGCGACTCCGTGAGTCGAGAGCCCTAGCGCGTGTTAATCTATCATGTGCGATTTGAAGACCTTAGATTTGGTACCATATACAGACAAGAGGACCTGAGCATTTCGTTGTCATTGAAGAAGTGCGAGTAGCACTTAGAGAAATGGGATGTACTAATGGAACCAAAGATCTGCATATAAAGATAGACTTACAGCATACACTTGGAAAATCCGATGCCCGAAAACAGTGATTTTGCGCAGGTACTGCACACAGGACAAGATAATAGTCAAAAGCAAGTTGCGTTCGGTGAAGTGAGACCTCAAAATCTTTCGATTCACCAATTTATTGGAGTTTAAAATGCGGTCTCTGTCCAGAGGATACATTTCGGATGTTGAAGAGCAGGGAATCAGAACTCCGAAACACTCGAAATACTACACCGACGTGCAAATGATCACGGATAAAAGGGTGCATTACGGTGCATTGGAAAAAGGGGTGGCAAGGATTATATAGCTCACCAACTCACCAGAGCAAAGAGCACCAGTAACACAATCTGCGGAACGCCAATCTCCAAGCACCTGCCGACGACTGGGAATCCGTACGCATAAAACGCGAGTCCCACAGCTGTTATTGTCGGTGCTACGACCACTGGATTGATTACCCTGCACTTGGGAATGGTCGGAAAACCTCTTAATATCATCGACCACCAAATACAATACGACTGTTCATGGCCATCTAGGATAACTTCAGCCATACGCGAGACAGACATGTGGTGCACCTATCCAAGGTTTCGGAGCATAGATTGATGCTACCTAACATCTCAAATCTCTCAGCAAGCACTTCAGAAAAACACTCGATCAGTGCCAACTTGGAGTCTGGCCGTTAATATCTGAAGTACCTGAGAAGAAGGGACATAATTCCACTGTATCCCAAAAAGGCTTGGAACGCGGATCCAATGATTATGGCTCCTTGCAATTCCTTCATTGTTATCTTGAACCTCTGTCACCACGGTTGGCAGCACGACGCTTATTTAGTGCTACCATCACTTTCCCACATTGGAGATATATATATATATATACAGATTCTACCTTTCCAGACCGGAATGGTATAACTTCAATTGGCAAACGGGTGGGTGGGGGATCGTTCTCAATGAAGTATTACACGTCCACAAACACAAATCTCAAATGCAGCTCGCACCATATATATGATTGAGCACTTACATCTTTGGAATGGTTTACGAAGGCAGGGGAGAAGGTGATGGCAAGTGCCGGAGCGAGGTAGACAAAAGACGCTCCCTGAATCAGTGGCAACCTTGAGCCAAAAGACGTATGCAAAAGAGTGGATAGTCCTGATACCATAAGCATGCTCGACACAACTTTGGCTGTGTCCTCCTGCCAACGATACAACAAAAATCAGTCCCAAAAATTCCCCAACCAACTGGTACACAGAAAGCACAAAAAAAATGTCTGAAGAAATGGAAATCGATAGGGTACTCACAGGCGTGCCACCCATGGCAGGTACCAAAATGAGAGGAATCAGGATGATCGACCCAACTATGGATAAATAATGCTGAAAGGCGTAGAATATCAACGGAACTGCACAAACAGAAGGAAAGAAAATCAAAGTCAGAAAACAACACAAAAACAAGGAACAAATGCGATACTGCTTCTTAGGCATCGCAACTCAGGATCGCGATGCATAACATCCTTTACCAACAAAGTAAACTGACGTCCCTTTCGAGACCCGACGCACATGCGGCAATATATGTGAAAAGTAACACTTCAAAGATCCATTTCCAACATACCTTCCCTTTCAAGAATCCACCCAACTTAAGTGAAGGTAAAGCGGCAAATATTAATAAGGTGCAGGCATATTCACCACTCCATATTCTTCAGCCGACTCAAGCCTGGTCAAGACTGAAATGTGGCCCAGTACAAAAGAAATACTTCCACTAATTGCAGAGGGACTGAACTTGTTTCTAACCCAATCCTGATGATCCTAACACCCAGTTGTACAGGAAACCTAAAAGCCCAGCTACAATGGGCCATTTTTTTCCTCGTTTCGAAGTTCACTCAAACCTCTTTAATCTTAGCACCTAGGGTCCGAACTATTTCATTGTGGCATAGTCTGAATGCGTGACAGGTTTGCAGTAGTCAATGATAGTTTACCAAGGAGATTCTAGAATATCGTGGAAGAAAAGGTCACAAAGAGGTTGGAATGTTCTGCATTTATTATTCTCACGCTGCCCTTCGCATCTATGGCTACCAATTTACTATTTCCCAATTCCAAGCATCGATGAATTAAAGCATCTGATCGGAATCTCCATGCAATCCGAAAATCGGACCTACAGAACTGAAAGAGAAAACTTCAAATGAACATTATGTGTTCTCAGGCAGCCCTTTTCATCAATAGCTATGCACTTCACAGTTTTCCACTGCCAAGCATCGTTCACCTTTTTAGTGTCTACAATCGACGCTCGATACCGCACGTCCGAATGATCAGACCTAACAACTGAAACGGAAAATTCTAATAAGCAAACTTCGGTGACAGTGATGCTTACGGAGAACTGCAGACTTCCGACATGTACAGGATATTCCAGAATATCATTGGGCCCGAAGCTCATAGTTCGAAGATGAACCGAATATTCTAGAATGTCATTGTACAGAGGCTACGTCATAAGAAAGACATTAGGTACTCTCACGCTAACCCTATTCATCTATGGCTAGCACTTAACTCTTCTCCACTTCCAAAATAAAAAGTGTCAAAACTCGCAACTCGATGCAATCCGAGTGACCAGACCTAAAAACTGAAACGACATATTCATCTAAACAAATGTCTTAGACAACTGGAAAACTTGCCAGTCAAGTATACAAAATGTCGGTGACACTAACACTTATGGAGGCCTGCAGACTCCCGGAGCTTATACTTTCGAAATGTACGGGATATTCTAGAATGTCAGTTGGCCCGAAGCTCATACCAGATATTCTAGAATGTCAATTAACAGAGGATACGTTGCAATGAAGAGGTTAGATGCTCTCACGTAGTCCTTGTCATCTATGGCTATCACTTTACCCTTTTACACCTTCAAAATGAAAAAGCATCAATGGTGGAAGCTCGATGCAATCCGATGCCCAAGACAGGATTGCTTACCAAAGTCTGGAGGCTTCCGAAGTATACAGGATATTCTAGAATGTCATTATACAGAGGATAAGTTGAAATAAAAAGGTTTGATGTTCTCACGCAACCCTTTTCACCAATGGCTACCAATTTCCACTTTTCCACTTCCGAAGTAAAAAACTATCAATGCTCGAAGCTCGATGCAATCCGAGTAACCATAACTAAATTAAAACACAAATGGCAAATTCAAATAAACAAATTTCTTCGACCACAGGAATGCTTACCATCCACAGAAACAAAATGTCGGTGACAGTAGTGCTTCAGTAGGCCCTACAGAACTCTCAAAGCTCGTACTTCCGATGAGTAACGAATAATCTAGAATGTCATTTCGCCCGAAGTCATACAGGATATACTAGAGAACATCATGTTTCCAGAAGATACGTTGAAATAAAGAGGTTAGATGTTCTCACGCAGCCCTTTTCATCAATGCCTACCACTTTACTCTTTTCCACTTCCAAAGTGATAAACTGTCAATGCTCGGAGCTCGATGCAATCCGAGTGACCAGACCTAAAAACAGAAAGTGTACAAATCCAAATAAACAAATGTCGACGACCACGAGGATTAATGTTTACCATCCCCATAAACAAAATGTCGGTGACTGTACTGCTTACGGAGGCCTGCAGATTCCCAAAGCTCATACTGGATGTTCTCAAATGTCATTTCTAGAACACCAGATGTCCTACGATATATGTGTCGAAATAAAGATGTTCGATGTCCCCATGCAGCCCTTTTCATCTATTGCTAGCACTTCTCCACTTCTAAAGTGATAAAGCATCAATTCTCAAAAGCTCGAGCGACCAGACCTAAAAACAGAACGAACAAATTCAACTAAAAAAATGTCGGTGACAGGAATGCTTACCAAGACCTGGGGACCCCGGTAGCTAATACTTCCAAAGTGTACCGGATATTCTAGAATGTCATCTAGACCGAAGCGCATACCGGATATTCTAGAATGTCATGTTACAGAGGATACGTCGAAATAAATAAGAAGGTTCGATGTTCTCACGCAGCCTTTTTCGACACTTCCAAAGTGAAAAAGTATCAATGCTCGGAGCTCGACGCAATCCGCGCGACTAGACCTAAAAACAGAAAGACCAAATTCCTGTAAACAAATGAGTTTCAATGCCAGAAATCATGCTTACCAAGTCCCGGCGACTCCCTGAGCTCATATTTCATGTGAGACTCCTTCCCCATCATGTGATCCTCATCATCGTGCGACCCCGACATGGCATCATCCTGGTCCTTGTACATCCGCAGCGGCTCGATCCTCAGCTGTCCGCTGCTGTTCAGACTCATGTCCGACTCCGCCGATCGGCCTTTGGGCGGTGGGTAGAACGGTCCTGGACGCACGGCGGCTCTCTGCGGCACTTCCCCGCTGCTGTTTCTGCTCATATTCTCCGACTCGGCCGTCGTCTTGGCCGCCGTCTTGGCAGGATAAAATGGCCCAGGAGCTCCCACACCCCGAACAGCTGCAACTGCTGGTTTCGGCATCTCATGACCCTCCTTCGGCATCACATTGCCTTGCACCCCAACTTTCCCCATCTCGAGATCTCTCATCACAGCAGGAGCTGCTGTCTCTCGAAGGACGGGTCGTGCTGTATCCTTGACAACGGGTGGGGTTGTATCCCTCACAACGGGCCGGGCAGCATCCCTCACCACGGGTGGAGTCGTATCTCTCACAACAGGGCGTGCAGTATCCCTCACCGCAGGTGGTGTAGTATCTCTCACAAAGGCTGCATCCCTCACAACGGGTCGTGCAGTATCCCTCACAACCGATGGTGTTGTATCTCTCACAAAGGGTAAGGGTGGTGGCTGTGCTTTCTCAGATGGCTTGGCGATGTGCGTTCCATCGGTCAAGTTGATTTCGATGTCGCCGCTGTTGCCCGACCCCTTTTCCATGCCCTTGAACCCCGTGCGTCGAGCCCAAGAGCCCATGGGGACTCGAGGGTTGTCCTCGCTGGGACGTTTCTCTAGAGAAGAAGCTACATCGGCTCCATTTTCAGGCAACATCCCAGCCGACATCGCGCAAAAGTCACAAGACTTTCAACACTCACAAAACTTCACAAAACTCACAGTCAACCTCCTCCACCTCCACAAGTTCTCTCTCCGTCACTCCCACCCTATCTCTCAAAGCTTCTACAGACAACCAAATAGCGCTAAAGCTCGAGCTTGTGCTACACCTGCATCAGTACTATCAGCGGTGTGCGCAACCAAGCCACACCCCATTGCAGCTCCAACATCCTCCTCTCATCCCTTGCAACGAATGCAAGCCAACAAACAATGCGAGCCAACTACCGATTCAAGCCGACATGTGCATCCCGATGAGTTGAAGCCCACCATGGCACATTGGTATTCCCAATTGGGTGCAAACGAAAGTGAGGCTCTTCCAACAGCAGCTCCTCGAATGGAAGAAGGAGATGAAATGGGAATGGAACTAAGTTAATAAGCTATGTATGTTATGTTACGCAAGAGCATGAGAGTACATACAGTAGCAGCTGGAAAATAATTAAGAAGCTGTCTGCCTGGCTTTGCCTGTCTGTCTCTGTCTCGTCTCTGTCTGTGTCTGTCTCTCTCTGTTGCTGTTGTTGCAGGGAGAGAGAGATGGAGGGAAGGAAGGAAGAATTTGCAGCTTAACTTACCAACGGTAGTGTTAGGAGACTGAGGGAGGGTCAGATGAGGATGTTGACAGGATCGGTGGACAAGGGCCAGGATTTACTCAGGTGGTGGGGATATTTACTTTGGGGGTGAGTTTTAATCATCACCTTGGGTTTGGGGTTTTGTTTTTCATGATTGGGTTCTTGTATTTGGTTCTTCAGTCAACTTTGTGTTGACTTTCGAGAGTTTATTCAAGTTTTTGGTTTGGTTTGGAATGAGGTTTTCAGGAAGTTGTAGGATGTAATTTCGGTTTTGTTGGTTTTGGAATGAAGGGAATTGAAAGAGGCTTTGGATTGACAAAAGCTATTCCGAGGAAGTTTGAGTCACTATCTTACTCGAAAAGCAAGTTAGTACTATGGGGTTACAACCTCATGTAGTGCTAGGCAGAAGCTTCCAAGAAACTCCACTTTTTCTACCCCAATGTATGAGATAGCAAGGGTTGTCAAAAACGATGTTTTGTTTGTTTGTAAGAATATTGGCTTCTTCGAGAGAAAACCAACATATTGTTTCATAATCTTCAAAGGTTGAAAGCAAGAAGTGATTCCACTCTCATTGGTTGCTCTTGAGAGCTTGTACCTTGCATTAAATGAAGGTGACCATTCAAGGTCCAAATATAGGTAGTGTAAAATGGATGATAATGATTTTGCCAGTAAGTATACTTTACTTGCTTGTTTATTGATCATCTATTGAATCAGTTTTGAAGTTGTTAGGTATGATGTTATTTGTTGTTTATTATAAATCATTACCTTGTAATATAAGTGGACAAAAAAAATTTGATGAGGTAAAGTCTTTTTTGAGGTGTGATACTTCTTTGCTACTAAGTATATGGTTAATCATCACCTTTGGTTGGTTAGTTATGTTTTGGTTTTTAGGTGTGCAAAGTTTTTTGGTTGGTTGGAACGAAGGTTTAGTAATGGTTTGTATGTTTTTTATTTTATTTGGCTTTCCTTGAATTGGTCATGAATTTTTCAAGTTGAAGATTGTTTGTATTGTATATGAGGTTCTTGTACATATATTAAGGAGATAATCAATGGTCAAGGGTGGAAGTTTTTGAAAAGGTGGGATACTTCATTCCCATTAAGCTTCTGGTTAATGATTTTTATTTTTTGTTTTTCATGATTGTGCTTCTATTTTCTTCTTAATCAATAATGTTTTGATTTAGGAAATTTTGTTGGTTTTTCTTTTGGTTTAATGGAGATTTGGTGATGGTTTGGACATGATTTTATATTTGTTTATTGGACATTGATTTGGCTTAATTGGTTATAAAGGTTCAAAGCAAAATCTTTTTATTAAATTTTTTTATAATAACCAAATCTTCTCTTCATTTTTTTCATTTTTTTTCTTAATATATCTTTATAAATGCCATTTTATTACCTGAGTTTCATCAAATTTGTTGTAAAGAAATTTTGGGGCTTGAAGATTATAGCATTATCTTTGATGAATGAAAAGTTATGTGGACAAAATGTCATCATGTTCATCATCAAAAATATGGCCTACGGATCACTTAGGAGTTAAAAATCAAGTCCTTATAAATGTACTTAAAAACATATCTTTATTGGAATATGAGATTTGTGAAGAAGAAATATTTACTATATATTCTTACAAACATAGCAAATCATTATCTTCGTTCTATTTTTGCCATTCAAGTTAATTCTTAGATGGTCAAATCTATTTTTACATACAAGACTTTGAAGAGTTTTTTGGTCACTTGGTAATAGAGATTGTTGATTTGAAAAAACTTTCATTTTTGTTGTTTGGATGATTGTATATGAGTTGATTTTGAATTTTGGGGATTGAATTGTCTATTGGTATAATTATATATTTGGTTCTTATAGATGTATAAAGCAAAGAAATGTTCATCGAGGATGAGGATGTAAGGTATTTAGTCTTCTATTAGATTTATGTTTAATCATCACCTTCATTTTTATTTATGCCTCTTGGTGCTTGACTTTTTATTATCTTCATAAAAGTGGAGATTTGAGGAGGTTTAGTACCAACCTTTTTTTAGTAGATATTGTATGAATAGTTATGAAATGTTGAAGTTGAGGATCATTGTCATTGTATGGTAGCTTTTGTGAATTAGATCCTATTGGTATAAGTATTAAGGAAGTATCAATTTATCAAAGGTTAGAATTCCTATAGTAGATAAGATCTTTAGACATGCCTTAGGACATGTGACCATTTTTAATTATCACCGTATTCTTGTTATTCCTTAAACAATTATCCTTGCTTTATATTTTTTTATTGATTTTCCTTATCAAAATTTGGAGGATTTAATCATTGTTTAAATCCACTTTCAATTTGCTGATTGAATATTGTGTGAATTAATTGCAAGTTGAAATTTTGAGGATTGTTTTTTACTTGCATTATGCATTATATTAAGGCTTTGTAAGTATACTAAAGGAAAGCATAAAACTCATATAAATTTGAATGAAGAAAAGGAGAATCTAAATAGAAGAATTTATCATATATATTTTATTTGCCTGAAATTTTATAAATGTTCTACAAATTTCATCTATCTACTAGTTCGGTACATCAATGATCTTTCTTTGAAACCCAAAATTATAATTGTTTTTTTGTTTGATAAATAAGACCTTTGTCTAGGAAGATATTTTCCATAAAATAAAGTTGGTTATGGCTATACCTTGTAGAAACTCAAGAATGAGCCGTTCGATCTCCACTAAACATATCTAATCAACAAATAAATGAAAATGTCAAAACAAAAACAAAATCATGTAACTAAATTCTAAAATTTCTTAATCTACAAAATTTTATTTGTTTTTGGTTCTAAATTGTAAAGATTAGATGGCCTCTTAGAATTTGGGATTCCTATATAAATTAGGGAGAGTTTTCTAAAAGTCCTAAGAAAAATTTAAACTATCCAATAAAGCCACATTAGATTTCACTTAGAGTCACCATATATGGAAATTTGTTCAAGCAATGACTTATAATTGTTTAGCACAAACCATAGTCGATGGAGCTTTGGCTTCGAAAAAATGAAAGGTCTTATCTTTGGATTCTGACCTTTAGAATCTTAGTGTGAGTAGTGCTTAAGAATAAATTATAGAACAAAAATCTAATATTGAGGTTTGCTAGCATGTGAGCCTAGGCACTATGGTCATAGGAGATCTATGTTATAGGTACCTATGTTATAAGTACCTTCCACGGTTACATAATACCTATGTTATAGGTATGTATGTTATAGATCAATGTTTTTTTAGGCATTGAAATGCCCAATTGCCTCAAAAAAATGGTTAGCTTTAAGCCTATACTAGAAGAAAAAAAGGATAAATGTGTTAAAAAAAATGCTAGATTCTAATCATGGCCCTACAAACCATAGCCACAATGTTTCCAAAACCTCATTTCATTCATTGTGTAAAGCTAGTACATATAAAAATTGCATATTAAAATTACATACTCAAAATTGCACACTCAAAATTGGCCTCCTTTGATGCAAGCTCTCCAAAATGAAGGAGCTTGGAAACCCAAGACCTTCTTGAAAGAAAGGCTACATAAGCATTGGTCTGAAAACCAACAAAACCAATATTGTTATAGATATTTTCAATGATTGTAGAGTACCTACAAGCCTAGGCTCAAGGCTCGCATTTCTAGGCTCACATGCTAACATTGTTAGTCTAGCATGTAATTAGTTGTTTTAACCCTCATATTTAGTGAAATGGATGCGTATGTATATACACATGCACATACATATCACATATTTATAATGAACAATATAGTGTGTAAGTATATCTAGTACATCCAACAAGTGTACAATCTTCAAAATCATTCTGGAGAAAAACATTCGTGAAGAAAAGAAAACAAGAAACGAATTCAACTTAGACACAAATGAAAATGACATAAAAACTCTTTAGAATGACAGTTTTTCAAAAATGCCAAAGAAATTTTAAATGACTAATAAAAAAATTCAAGAAATTGTTTAAATTAAAAATAGTGCATTCGTATTGAAATTACAAAAAATTGTAACCTATTGGTAGTAACCTTAAAAGTATTTAATGTTAATTGATTATATAGACCTGGCCTAACACATGATAAATCATACATACACCTATTGGACCTCTCAAAGAGTAAATCAAGTAATAATTGACAAACTTAACAACTTTATTGAGCACATATATGCTAAATTAGCTTATGTACAACAATACTAGAATATGAAAATAAAGATTCTATATTTGTGTTTCATTTAGCAATAGAGGAGTTTACATTTAGAAAATTAATTATAATATATATATGTTTGTATGCATGTGTGTGTATGTATATATTCACATTAAAACCTTATGGTGATATACCTCTTAAACTTTAAGAGGTATTAGCATATTTCAAGATATTATATATATGAAGTAACAAAATAACTTTTTTTTTATAATATATATCATATTTAATTTAATTTTCAAATATATTTTGAGTATATTTATCAAGTTTTTTAGGATAATTTTATATATTGATTATTAATTATTTATAAAGTTCTTATGTCATAATATTGAAGTCTAATTTTTTTGTGGATGAATTTTTGTTTAAGAAAATAAAATATTATTTTATATTATTTCTTTATTTGTAAAATTTCATGATTTTATTTCTTTGTGTAAATGAGTAGTAGAGAGCCTTAAGAATGAAGTTTTTAGTATTGATTGTTTATTGCCTAATATATGCACAATTAAAATTTTGAAGATATGAAAAGGTTTATATGAAGAGATTTGAATGGACTTGTACTGTGTTAGGCTTTACATGTAAATGAAATGATGGTTGTGATTTTAAAAAACTAGGTGATAGAGATTCAAAAGACCACCAATCTAACAACATAAGAATTTAGTACATGATTAATTTTATTATTTCATTGTTTCTTTTAGGGTTATAAATCCTTCAAATTATGCATTTTGTCTAAGAAAACAAGGTCCTATGACAATCCAATTTTTGATGTAAGAACATTGTATTATGTAGACAACCATACACAAATGTATTGAACTATGGTGTATTTGGTATTACTTGAAAGCCCCAATGTTGAAATTAACATATGCTAAACTTTGATAGGTTGTTCACGCTTGGTATTAGCAAACACAATGTGCTTAGATAAAAGAGTGTCCAAAGTTTTAGAGAATTAAAAATTATTAAAGAGTGGTTAAGTCTATTGGATGTAAATTTGGGTATAAAAGTTTCAATCAAGTATTGTCTTAAAAAAGTATGTTTTGTAGTTGGTATTGAAAATAAGAAAATAAGTTGTTTGGTATTAAGAAAATAAGTTGTTTTCAAATCCCATACAACCAACTCGTCTTACTCAAACAATAAATATGGGTAGGTTTGTTACATAGTTCAACATTGAATAAAAAATCAATTGTTTTCAATCCCATCCAACCAGCTCGTCTTACTTGATCAACAAATGCGGGTAGGTCTGTCACATAGTTGGACATTCAACAAGAAAATAAGTTGTTTTCAATCCCATCCAATCAAATTGTCTCACTGGATCAATAAATATAGGTAGGTGAAATTTAAATTGATCAATAAATATAGGTAGGTCTGTCACATAGTTGGGTATTGAATAAGAAAATAAGTTGTTTTCAATCCCATCCAACCAAATCATCTCACTAGATCAATAAATATAGGTATGTGAAAGATTCAATTCTTAGTTAAGTTTTGAGACCTTAAAATCATGTATCAACTATATTAGCACTAGATATGAACAACCCAGTAGTCTATCTATTAGATGGAGGTGTTAAATTTACTCTAAGAAAGGATTACACATGTTGATGGTTTCATGAAGTTTAAATTTATTTATTGAAAAATGAAATGTTTTAGAAATATTTACAATATTAGGAAAAATAATTTTATACCAAAATTTAATTAGCCATAATTGTAGCTACAATACATAACTTTTTGTCAACCCCTAACGTCTCATTGCCCCCTTGAGGACAAAATGGATTTTGGGTAGGCTCCTACAATTTAAGTTTTTGTTGTGATTTTTTTAAATATTTTTTGAAGATGAGAAAAGACATAAACTTTTGGAAAATATAGTTTTATTTCAATTGATATGTAGGAAGATGCCACCCTGAGTTTGAGACTATATTTATTGAGTAGTACAAAAATAAATTACAAAAAATCAAAATAAAACCTTCAAAATTTGTTCATCACAAAAAGTATATTTATCTACTTAGAAAGGTTTGTTTCATTCTATTTGGACTAGTAATGATAAAGTTATGGACAATCTTGTTTTTTTGGCAATCTAAGCATTTTTTTGTAAGAGAATCTTAACTTATAGGATTCTCAATGAAATTTTTGAATGAAATTTTCACAATTAAATATTTTTGAGAGGGTTTAGCTTGCTTGCTAGAGCAATCTCATAGTTGAGATTATTGTGTATGTATTCCATCTCATGGCTATTAACAATTTAGTTTTCCATTCAATCTTGAACCTACTTCTACTTAACAATATTCTGAAGAATGAAAATCAAGTTTTTTAAAAAAAAATTAATAAAATATTGGGGGTACTAAAAATTTAAGTTAAGAAGATTCAAAGCCTTAATGTAGGCAAGTAAAGTGCTAAAAAACTAGTTTTCTTCACTTCTAACACAAAACCGGACACAAATATCTTGCAATCAAGATTGTCACTTGTTAGAGTTTATGAAATTACTTCATCACATTTTTAAACTAATCTAGTGCAAGATCATGTGGTTAGACATGTAGAAAAAATAATTTCTAAAGTTTTTTGCAATTTGCAATAGAAATGGCAGTTTTGAGTGGAATTTGATGTTAAAAAAGCCTTGGGACCTCAAGGATTAAATGACCTATTAAACACACTACTTTGAAGTTCAAAATATTTTTGTCATGAAAAAGCACGAATGTTTTTTTAAACTAGGAAAAGGAGATATTGAACATCATACACATGATTGGAAGTATATGGAATTGTGTTTAGGATAATATAAAGGTGCTTTGTGGAAAAAATACATATTATTTAATCAACAATTCTAACAAATTGAGTAGATGATATGAGTTTCAAAAAAAATTCATGGATAATAAAAATAGTAAAATAAAAAGTCAAAATGACAATGTAGCATGGATTGGGCTTTAATTTATAATTATTGTAACAATACATGTTCTATTATTCTTTGGAAAACAGATTTGCACCTAAAATATTAACTATGCAACCAAAATTGGCAACATTGATTCTAAAACATCAAGGAGAAAAGTCAAGGAAAATGAAATTCATCCCCTTCAATTAATATCTAAATATGGATACAAATACAAATATATGAACATATACAAGTATACATACAAATACACCATACATACGGTAAATTACTCAATATCCTTTGTTAAACTTGTGGACAAAATATAATATTTTTTAATTTCCAAACCATTAGCTTTAAAAAATTTGATTATTCTTTGAAGAAGGTGAAGTCAAGCTATGATAGTTGAATAAAACAAAATCCCTCAAATATGTAATTCACAACCCACAACTTTCATAATTTACAAATTATAATTTTATAATTTTTAATAATTATATTTAAAAAATGAAAAAATAAAAAATAAAAAATTTCCAAGATTAAATTTTTTATTATAAAGTTTAAAATTTTTAAGAGTTTGAAAATTTTTAAGTTGGTCATAATTGTAAACAAAAAAATTTGTAGAGCTCTAATGTAGAAAGAATATGTACTTTTCTATCCAAGCATTCAAAACAAAGTTGTTGTTTTGAGGTCTTTTAGCTTTAGATAAACCTTTGTATTACTAGAAGCCTTCATGAAATATAAGAACTTGAAAGAAAATCCATCTTATTTCAATTAATTTAAAATTTAATATATAATATATTGAAAATTTTCAAAATATCCAATTTTTTAATTTTTAATTTTTTAAAAATAAAAAATAAAAAAATTTATTTACTTACAAATTTGCAATTTGTACTTTTAGAAATTTGAAAATTTGGAAGTTTCAAACAATATAAAATTTTAAATGGACATCATTGCTAGTATAGTAGTATGATGGATAGAGAACCTTAGTTAGATGCAATGCTTATCTTTCTATCCATGCAAAATATGTAGAATAAGCTATTTGCATAGTCACTCTATCATGTTTAAGTTAAAACCTTCATACCTCCTACACAATTCAACTACAATCATTTCTTTCCTTTTATATGTAGGTCGCCATTTTTAATTGTATTATTAAGCTAGATCAATCAATATCAATGCCAAAATATTCTTTATTTTAATCATTAAATGCTCAAGCAAAAAGTTATAGTTGCTTCACATGTTTTCCATATCAAAAAAGTAAATTTCTAATTAATTATTTTTCCATGTAGTTGGTTGATTTGCCTTTCTAAAGCAAAAAAGTCTACATTTGGTCAAAAATTCCTCTTTAACAATCTCACACACTTCAAGGAATGTTTGTTGAGGATTATCTTGGGAGAAAGACCTAACTGATTCGATATTATTCTAAGAAAAAAATATTCCATAGTTTATACAAGTATGAAAGTGATGATTGGCTGGTATGAACTCCAAGTTCGTCACTTGGGACTCATAGTTTTCTTTTTTTCGGTTTTTACAATTTAAGTCAAGTTCTATGTGATAAAAGCAACCAAAAGAGTATTTTGTTGAAATATATATGTTATATACAAATATAGTATTTAGTCCCAAATAGCATAGAATACCTAAAATAATCCAAAATCCTAGATGTGTACAGGTTAAAAACTCAGAAGTTGTAGAAATTAGAAATGCTTTGTGAATATTGCCTAAAATGCCTAAATCTATCCCACATCTTGGCTAAAACAATCCAAGCAATATCCACTAAGATCCTTTAGTCATTTCTCAAAGTTAGATTTCAATTTTTAAAATTATTCCGAGAATGGTAGAAACTCCAATTATTAGCCTACAAATGATACAAATTCATAATGGACCAAAAAAAAGGCATTTATGGGGTTTGTGAGGTGTTTTAGATTTGAGATCATATCAAGAATCCACCAACGTAATCGATTTACCAAGATTCCTCTCCTTGTGAAAGATTCCATAGTCACCAATAATTAAAAAGAAATAGTGAAATTTTATTCTCCTTTATTCAATGAGCAAAATAAATATATAAGTTTGCACATCTTTTATGGGATTCTATGAGATGGTTCCATAAAAATTCTCAAAATCTTTTGACTTTTAGAAGATTCTATTTTGAATGGTCAACCACTTAAACTACTCATGGAAAATTCCTATAAATTATTCTTGTTTTGGTAAAAGTTCACTATAAATTATTATAGCTTCTTTTTTTTGCTAATAATGCACTTCAACAAGTTTCAAAGCATTCCAACATCTAGAGGTTTCCAAATCAATAACATTCTCCAATTTCGACAAATTCGGAGATTATTTCTGAAATTGTCTGGCATTCCGATGTCGTGATGTTAGTTGTCTACTAGTTCAAATAAGCACCATTGATTGTTAAAAGAGAGTGTTTAGTATTGAGAGTTGTTTAATGTTAGGAGCTTTGTTGCTAGTTTACTTTGTTTGTTGCCGATTGATAACCGGTTGACAAATAGTTGATACTAGGGTTTATGGGGATAGGGTTAGCATTAGCTGGCGGCTAGTTGCCAAGGATTGTGGTAGTTTCTTAGAGGCAAGAGTTGGTCCCATGTTTCTCTCTTGTTTTTTTGGTGGTTGGAAAGTGCGGTAAACACTTGGGGTGATGTACTTGTTGTTGGATTTAATATTGAGGGAGGCATTCATATGAAGAATTTTGTGTTGTATTTTGATAAAGTGTTGGATCAAGACAATCTTTTGGATTTGAGTTTTTGAGAGGTTCATCTACTATGATGCCAAGTTTGAGATCTAGATCTATTATGGAGGATAAGATACGAGGCTATGAAGTGGAGGTGTTTAAAATCTAAGGCAACCAAGTTTTTGTTTTATGGCTATGAATTGTAGAGGATACTTTTTTTCACTTACTCTTCATCTTGTGTCAAGATCTTGACTTCTATGAACTTGGGATCTATGAGCAATGCACAAAAATACAATCGGGTATAGAAAACTGTGACTAAGCAAGTAAGAGTGGAAAAAATTCCACCAAAGTTGGATAATATTTTGGATTAGGGTGAAATTTAGTATTTAAGGATTTAATAGGTTAGTCTACTTTGTTGCAAAATTTCAAATTTTTTTGAGATACTTTCCGTAAGATACACTAGGTAAAAGTGAGCTATGTTAGTTTAGGGTATCTCAAGAAGGGCAAAAAGTCAATAGTAAAAAAATATCCATCAAAGTTGGACAATATCTTAGTTTGGTATGAAATTATTTGAATAGTTGATCTACAATTTGGAGAAAATTTTAATTGTTTAGAGAGATTTTCCACCAATTATGCTAGATTAAATTTAGATATGGCAATTTCTAGGGCATAGTAAGAATTGTAGGATAGGGATTTAGGGGAAAGGGAGTTTAGGTGGTAGGTTATTTATTCTTTAGGTTATTAGAGATTATATACAAAGCACTTCTACAGCAAAGCCCTTATACTATTCCAAATCTAATAGCAAATCTTTGTGACTCTAAAAGCATACAAAATCGGAATGAGGCCAAAACAGGGTCTTTTCTTATAATTTCCAAAGAGCCTAGTCTAATTACTTTCTTCATAATAGATAAATTCAAATAGTTGGAATTTTATTTCATTTTTGTTTTAAATTGGTGTTAGGTTTTCGACACTTTTTTTCTATAGAAAAAGGAATAAGGGTTCCTTTATACTAAAGATGTCCTTTTAAAGCCAAGGGATGATCTATTTATGATTCGGAGTCTTTATCTAGAAGTTAGAGTTTCAGACTACCATAGAAGTAGTAAATCTTAAAGCGTATTTGAAAATCTTGAATGATAGGATTACCACTAAGAAATTGAGAGGGAGGGGTGCCCTTGATAAATGTATATAAATGCACCCTTCATCCTTGCAAACCCACCCTCGGGTGAAAGTACACTAGACCCCATACACTTTTTGCAAAATTTTAGTACTTTCAGAGTACAAATTTACTAAATAAAATGAAATAGAAGGTAGATAAAAAAAAATCAAATTTCGTTGTTTAGCCATTCTAGAACTAGCCAATAGCATTTGGAATATTAGAGGCGAATTTGAAAATGCTCACTTTTTTCCAAATTATCTATTATCAACTGAAATAAAGATCCTAGATTTTTGCTACATAAGTGATGTAGTTGTAAATCCAATAGTAGATTCCAAGAGAGGATCTTCCGTTGTCTTCTCTAAAGAAAGGAAATCAAAATTGAAGTTTCCTAAGGCCAAAATTTTTGTACTTTTCTACATAATTGTAGTACAAAATTGATTGTGACTTTTTAGTAGTAATCCACAAAAGTACAAATTTTGCACAGTTAAAGAAGTTTCTCAACAAATCCTATAATGCATATGCAAACTACACATATGTAGCATTTAGGAAAATAAAACAAAGGTGTAAAACAACTTTTAAGTTTGAGTATCACCACATAGAAAACCATGTTCTTTGAGAAAATTGAATTGTGACTTGAAAAGTGCAAGGGTCTAGTGTACACTTCTCCCCTTTACTTTTTTTTTTTTTTTTTCCATTGGGTCCATTATCAATAATGCTAGTGTGTGAGCCATAAGCATAAGCATAAGTAGATATCCTAAAACCATTGAGGTTGTTTAGAATATAAATGCCTATAATACATGTATTTATAATATAGTTATACTATAATCATATAAGGTTTCCATAATATAGACACCTATATCGTAGGTGTATAGTCTTCTAGGCTCATAAGGTCACAATCTTAGGCTCATATAACCTTTTGTCCATTATAATGGATTTTTGGTCCATTTGAGAAACTTGCTAAACAAATGTTTTAGAAGCAATTTGTTCTATTATTCTTATTTTTTTCAAGCAAATTTTGAAGGACATTGGGGTCCTTTCAAACCTTGCCTTCTTTTGAATTTGTTGACGTTGTTATGTACTAACATTTGTATTTGAGTTAGTTATACTAACTTGTATTAATCCTAGAGATTAGCCCCCTCCATACCTTGGTGATGTAGCTTGTGGGGGACCTCTTCTAGTACTTGTTTTGTATTGGTTTTTGCACACTCTTTGGTGGAAAATCTTTAATTGAGAATTCTTCTAGAGTTGTGCATTTCTTGTACTAATAAAGTTATGTGAGGTTGATATTTATGTGTTGTACTAACACATGTTGTTTTTGAGAGTTGAGAACATTGTACAAACATTCACTAACTTTCTATGACAAAAACTTCTCTAGTAATTCCTTGTCCCCCTAAGTTATGGCAAAACTTTAACTTCCCAAGCTCCTTAGTATTTTTGTTGTTCTATTAAAAGCTTTACATGGGGAAGCTTTGACTTTCCAACTTCCTTGTATTGTGTCTAATTGTTGAAGATTCAAATTCCAACCTTCAAGTTCCTTCCAAAGAAAAACTCACTCCTAAAAAACTTCAAATTAGACTATTATTTCTTTCTTATAAGGATCTAGCCTAGCATCTCATTTCTAGTTGCAAGTAGAATAGGGAGCTTAACAAATACCATTCAAACATGAGAAAGGAGAAGTAGGGAGAAGAAGGGAGTGAGAATTTAGGAGAAAATAATCACCATTAGTTTTGAAATTAAAATAGTAAGAGCATCCTTAGTCTGCACTTCATGAAGGCACAACAACATCAAGTCTTGTGTAGGTCCAAAAAAACTTGTTCCAATGCTAATAGTACTTTCCACGTTACCTTCAAGGGCAAGGCATTTCATGGCTTTGGCATGTCATTTTTTGGCTCTTTTCAATGCCCTTCAAGTAAGCCAATAAAATCTCTTACAATGTAATCATACCATCTTATGCCAATGAGAGAGCAAAAGAGAAATAAGATCAACTAAAAATAATTGTTGTCATGATGAATCAATAGTTGCTTATTCTTGTGGAAGCTCCATTTTTTGCCTAACAAGGTTCTAGTCTAGAGCTCCCACAACATGTCCATACTAGGGAGCTCGGAGCTCCACCTTCCATAACACACTTTAAAAAAGAGGGCTCAAAAAAAGGTATTGCACCTCCTTTTGAAGTGGCCATATATTGTGTGTGGACTGAGGATGCTCTAAAAAAGAAGAAGATTAGGAGGAAATCTAGGGAGGATTTCAATCAACCATTAGAAAACTCTATTCACAAATATTGACTTGAGGCTAGCTAGGGAGATAAGGAATTAGCATTGTTTGAATTTCATCTTGGAATTTGAATAATTGTACTTTTGCAAAGCCAACTAGTTGATTACAATCATTG
Source organism: Straminergon stramineum (assembly GCA_963920665.1). Lineage (NCBI taxonomy): Eukaryota > Viridiplantae > Streptophyta > Bryopsida > Hypnales > Calliergonaceae > Straminergon > Straminergon stramineum. The sequence goes on along the minus strand of OY987263.1, from coordinate 38,131,502 downwards.
AAGGTGAAAGAAATAGAAAATAGAAAAAAAAGAAAGTAGAAAAGGAAAAATAGGAAATTAGAAAGAAAATAGAAGAAGGAAAATTTAGAAGAAGATAGGAAGTAGATTGGGAGTTAAACTCTACAACTTGTATTAAAAATCTAAAAATTAAGTGGTAAGCAAATAATTAAGAAGGGACAAGATGGAGAATGAGGGGGCACTGAAGGCATCTTCAAACACCTCTTGGATGATGTTCACTCGGTGCAAGTGCCCAATTCCACTAATTTCTTCCAAGTCTTTTAATTAGGAATCTAAAACCAATTTGATGTTGGTGTGTGAGCATGAAAATGTGAGCATGTGAACCTTGAGCATATGTATAAGTAGATATCCTACAACCATTGAAGGTGCTTATAATGTAAGCACCTATTATGTAGGTACCTATAATATACATTACAAAAATTATAAACCCTTGTGACTGTTTTAAACTCCACCCTCTAAGTTAAAACATGGGTTCTAGTAGCTTGTTTAATCAATTATCTTAAGGTGTTTTTAATCTAAGTTCAATTCGCACCTTTCAAGCAATGGACACTTTGTTTGTAATATCCTAATTGAACGCAAATCATGTAAATCCTAAAACTATTGATCTTTGGTTAACTAAGTCAAATATCTAAATGAAAATATGAATTCAAACTAAAATCAATCTAACCTAACTTATAGAATGTAAATTTCCCTTTCCAGAATGAATAAACAAGTTCAATTTTGACTTTCCTAGTGAAAGAAATGAATAGATGAAATATTGACCCCTACACTACCTTACAATCTTCATCTACCAATTAAAAATAGTAAAACTAATCAAAATAAATCCAAATTTTAGGGTTGAGATTTTAACTATGTCAATTAGCTAATTCTAAGACTAAATCTAATTTGACCAATAATCAAAGAACTTCATCCAATGTAGGACTAAACTTCATCAAACCTTTTTCCACTTAAAATTAAAGTATTTTTTAAATAAGAAAAGGTTCTAGAATCCTTGAAAGATTTTCTAATTGATTTCTAATTTAAATGATTCTTTCAAGATTCTTTCAAGATTCTTTTTTTAATTATCTTCTAATCTAATCTTAAATTAAACTTCCTATTCTAAAATTACTATTTTTAGGATTTTATGTTTTTAAGATGAAAATTCAGAATTACCTTTCCAACAAGGTAAAATACTTAAACACTAGATTCCTAATGAAAAAGTTATTAATGAATGAATTTTGATTAAAAGTTTAACGAATTAAACTTCATTCATTAATTACTTTTAATCTAAGCAAACAATTGGAATTCTTAATTAATTTAAAATTTCTAAATCCTCTCGAGATTCTAAGTGTCCCTTATTTGATTCTTTTGGATAAAAATATCAATTTTTCATCCAAATTTCAATTAAAGTTCATCTAATTGTAAATGGTTAAATTTTTTATTGTTTTCTAAATTAAAATCTAATTCGAAATTTTTTAAGGTTAATTTTCTAATTTTATTCAAAGTTTTCTAAGGTTCATCCTATTGAGTATATTTTTGAACCAACTTGAAATTGAAAAGCAAAACATGAAGAATTTAATGTACTTTGCCCATGAATGAATTGATTGTACCGTCCTTAAGGACTACAAGATGAATTATCTCATAGTAACCCACTCCCTCCTCATCCATTTTTGCTAGTCCATGGTGCAATTTGAAATTAATCCTTGTTTGTTGTTGTATTTTTGTTTTAAATTCGCTTTTCCTACTAGTAGTTATGGGATTTTATTAATTTTGGTTATATTTAAGACAATTCCTAATTAATTAGGAATAATTTTATTACCCCATATAATAAAATCTACTAAATCAAATCAAATCTAATAGAAATTTTCAATTATTAATTATCATGTAAATTTCCTAGTTGTTTTGAAAATATTAGTTGGTCTTTTGTTTTATCTTCTTGGCTTCTTAGGCCTAATAAAACAAAACTTTGCCAAAGTCTAACCGGTGCATACTAAAACTCACTCTGTGTTTGATGAGCTTGCCATGTTTTGGCCCTTGTTGATTGCTTCAAATTGTTGGTTTTCCGTATCGTAGCCAGAGTTTGTCCCCTACTGACATCCCTGCTCACGTCTTTTATACCTAATAGTAATTGCACAAGGTAATTCCATAATGTTTTGGCTATAGTGTTTTGGGTACTATTTAGATCCTTACCCATCATGTATGGGATCACCAAGACTTAACATGGGCATGTATACCCCATACCCCATCTCTCATATATGAACCGTGCCCCATGTGCATGCATGATGTTGCTAGTCTAGTGTTTTAGAATAACATAAGGGTTTGGGTGGCTAGGGTTTGGCAAGTGCAATCTTGCAGTTTAGAACTCTAGTTGTAATTCTATTTGGATTAGGGTTATAGTTCACAATATTTGTATTTTCCATCATGTAATTATAAGATTTTGCATGGAATGATTTCAAAATGTGTTGAAAAAATCATGGTAAAAGTTTATGCCATAGAATGTTAGTCCAAAGATTAAAGGAAGTAAATTGGGCAAAAAATTCTTTCTCCAATTTAAGTACACTAGTAATCTTAAGTTTCAAATTTTCATGTTGAATTCAAAGTGCTTAAAAAATTTATAGAAGAAGGGAGACCAACATTATCCTCCCGTTTTTTTTTCTTCAACCTAGCATTTAAGCAACTATCACTTTAAGGTTTAGGGAATTTAGGAAAAGGGGGACCAACATTACTTCCCCCATTTTTTTTTTCCATAAAATGGAGCACTTGTGGCTTTCGGATTTTGGTATTGGGTGGAGTGGTTTTATCAATACTACACTCTAGATTTTCCCCCTCATAATAGTATTGTAAATATATTTCACTATCATTGTTGGACAAAAAAATAAGTGCAAAGAAATAGAGTATGATTGGAAATATTAAATTGGTTAGGGTTTGAATCTATCTAACTCAAAATGTAGGACTTCCATTTGTATTATGTTTTAGGATTTAGGGGTAGTGGTAGAGAATTTTTAAGGAATTTCCTTTGGCATCATAATAAATAACCTTGTCTATGAATTCCATCCTATTTTTACAATGGCGCCCAATAATTATTTTTGTAGAACTCTGACTTGTAGATAACAATATTGGCTTGGCCTTCCGAATGGCTCCTACTTTGGTATTTTTCCATGTCCAAGGTCCAAACCAAAAGTCTCGCATGCTTCAAATTGAGCTTTGGCTATGATATTCAACACGGTTGTGTATCCCTTGATATGGGTGTACCAAGTTCCAATCCTCGACATATCTCCCTCCTTGTAGTGTTTCATCTCGTGCTTCAAGTAGTTGGCTTTTAAATTTGTGGCTTTCTACAGAGGTGAGGTTGTGCCACTTTCTCCTTAGGGTTTAGGGCACTTAGAAATGACAATCGCAATATGTTTCGTCATAATTTGTGAAACAGTGTGGCGGTTCTGAAGTAGTGTCACGACAAACTCCTTGATTTCTGAGAACAAGTGCCATAGAAAATGCATTGTGGTCACTAGTGTTTTATAGCCCATGGCACTAAATCCTGTCTTGGTTTACATGGTCTACTTCAAAGATGCAAATCTTAGTAACATGCGGTAGGAGGGCAAGAGTCTTCACATTAGAGGATGCTAGACATCCATACTTCAATGCCCTTCCCCATTGTTTCAATGAATCCTGCAGCTTCTTTGCTAGTTTCCTTGCATGGGAGCTGTTGCACTGCTCACAGGCAGAGGACAAAGTTGTATTGTATTGCATGTGAGTAGTGTCTCAATGTGGGGCACTATTGCACGGGACAGTACTGCATAGAAGTGGACCAATGTTTAGTACACTAGCAATGTTCTACTTTGTCACAATGTTTTGGATGTCGAGGTTGTTTTCTTGAACCCTAGTGTTTTGAATTGAATCATTGTGTTCCATTCGAAGAGTCATTAGGACTACACAAGAAGGGCTCAAATTTCTAGAGGATTGAAGGAGAGCAATCTTATGTCTCGAGTCCCCCATTGGTGCCAGATTTTCTTTATAGTTCCAATCAGGTAGAACGACATTGAGATCAAAATTCAAAAGGCTTTTTGGTAGAGTTTTGGGCACCTTTAGGGTAGCTTATCTATGCTTGCACTGAACTGTCTTTTTGTTTTGTAGAGCCTTGCATGACTTGGATTCGACAAGTGAAACAATATTAGTTTTGCTTGGAGGAGGAGGTGGTTCTTTTGCCTTCAAATTCTTTGTAGGTGAGTTTAGGTTGATCTTTAGGCGAATGCTATTCAAGACAAGAAAATTACAAAGGGAGGCTCCAATTTCAGCTACGAATGGAGCAAGCCCTTCCATATTATTCACATTCTTGTAACGTGGCAGCTTAGTATTACTAGCCACGGGTTCCCCAATGTCATGGAACGCTTGTTGGAGGCTTGGCTATAGACCTTCTCCATGAATACTGAGCGTGCTTCTTTCACTACAAGTAGGGTTTGAAGCCACTTGCTTCTTCTACGTGTGCTTCAATAGAGAGGTCTTAAGTCCCTCAATGTCTACAAGGGTGACTTTCTTGGTATCTCATTTTTTCTTGGCCTTCACACTAACATGTGCAGTGTTCTGTGGACGTCGGTCTTTGTAGTTGACACAACCTTCAGCATCGGTCTCTATTTTGGCAACAACAACGAGCTAACTACCTTCACCTTTCCATTGTCATCCTACGGACCATACTGACAATGGCAGCGGCAGATTCAAAAATAGACAAGGATAGTTAGGAAGAGTGCAATGTCTACACAAATCATGAGACAATAAGGAGTTTAAGCACACAAAGGGGAAAAAAACATATACTAGATGATCTCCTTTGATGTAGTTGTAGTAGCCTTGAAAGTCTTGGATTTCTTGCCTTATTGTGTGCGGATCTTCACATACTTGCAGGTGACCCCTCCACTAGTGCTTTCCATCCCCCGTATGAAGTCATCCACCTTGTCAGTCGAGATGAAACACTGTTGAGCAACTACGTGGTCTTTTTGTCGACTTCCATGTGCTTTGCGAATAAGGTGAGTCTCCCGCAACTCCCACAGCAGGTCTACTCTCTAGATCGGCCCTCTAGATAGTTGTTGCACCTTTAGCTCAATAGAACAGAGTTCCACTTTGATCTAGTCTTTTTAAAATTAGACCTAATGAACAGTGTCTCTAGAATTCAATGTGGAGTCTACATTCACGTCTAAAAATGGAATAGAACCTGCATGTGAATCCTCTAAATCCGCCATGGCAACTAAGCGACTACACTAAACCTCTCAAATGCACATTTCTTGCAATGCTTCTAAGATGCAATCCTAAACCGTAAGACGACAACAATCATAAGTAGAACGTACCTTGAAATTAAATTTCTTGTCAAATTTTCCACTCCTAAACTATAGAGTGTAATCTATAACCTCCTAAACCTAAAACCACCATACCAACATACACTCTAAACCCTACAGCATCTCCTTCAAGTATTCCATCAGCAACCTACACACAATTGCACTCACCATTCAGCTCCCATGTTACTCTAAACTACTGTATCATTACATTGCAAAAGCAAAACTGAGAGAACTAATTCAAAAGAAGCAAAAATTTAGCCCTAAAGTCGCCAAAATCCTAGCCGCCCTGAACACTAACGGCTACATAGAACAGAACTCCAACACATTCATCCAACGTGGATTTTGAGACTAAAACATTGATAGTGGTGCGAATTGCGAGGACATATCCCATGATGCATACTCCATGCCCCATAACCCCCATGGAGTCATAGGCCATGTTCCAACATGTCCGCATGGTCCATGCATGATCTTCTCATCATCATGATTGCGTTAAAACACTACAAAGTTACCGTAGGGAGTTATTGCGGAGGATAAAAAGGACCAACTGGACGTACACCTGCATGTCAAGTAAGAGACCCAACCAAGCTAGCAGGAATCTGACGAGGCCATGCTCATTTAATGAATAGTATAAAGAATATTTAGAATATAATTTCAAATCAAATCCAAAAGATTCATACCTTATTAATTGTGCTTGGATTTCTTTTGGAAATATTCTTCTCTTTGTCTCATTTTCTTTTCTTCAATTCTCTTCTCACTTGTATCGTTGGTTCATTACTCCTTCTTGTAATAGATGCTAAGTATGAAAACTTGTTATGGCTATGGAGGAGAGTGAGAGTTTTGAGCAAACTTTTTAGTAAAAAAACAAAAAAATTGTTGAACATGGCTACCATTGCCTTTGCTTAATTGCTAATGAGTTTTTTTAGAGAGAACCAATGTGTACTGAGTAATGGATTTCCAATATCAAGCTCTGGAGTTGTTCTATTTAAGCCTTGGATTTATTCAAGTTCAATTAGACTTTGGCTCGTTCTATTCAGCCTTTCCCCTGGCTCATTCCTTGAAACCCTACTACGTGGCGAGGAGCAGTTAGTTGGCGTCTCGCGACTCTATCCGTTCTCGCAATCGTTGTTTCGTCGTGCTAGTTGTGCTGGTTTGTAATAGATCCTTTTTATAATCTGAAAATCCAACACTCACTATCAGATTTGGTTGGGTTTTCTAACTTCATAAATTCTAACTAATAATCTCATTTTGGGAGATTTTTAGAATAAATTTAAGCTAAACAAACTAAAGTGTTCTAATCTAATTGGGAATCTCTTTTTTGGAATAATTTTAAGAACTCCAACTAAAGGAAAAACTAATCTAAATTTTGGGTTTTTTCTAACTACTACTAAGGATTTTTTCAAGAGCTCAAATTAAAGAATTTTGGATAATTTTTTCTAACTCTCTCATGAAATCAAATGACCCAAATCACAACCACATGCAAGGGCATTTTTCAAGCATACAAAGAAAAAGGTTTCTCTAATGGTTTCAAGTACTTAAATACTTAGAACCACCTTGGAAAAGTATCTAATTTGATTATTATAAGGTCAAAGCTCCATTGTGCAAGGGTTATCCCAAGTTTTTCGAAGGCAATTTTTTAACTTTTATAAGTCAAAACTTCGTCATGCTAGGGTGACCCAAGCATACATGGTGTCAATGGATAAATAATAGTATTTTGAAAGTTTAATCTTTAAAGGAGGTACACATGACAATGTTTAACCGAACATTACACACTAATTTCTCAAAATTTCAATAATGGTCACGAATTAACTACTAAAGGAGGTACATATGAGAGTGTTTAAACCGAACTTCAACAATTAAGTCCCAATTTTCGTTATATAACGAATTTTGGGCTAGAACTAGACTAACACACTTTGACAAAGTCCAGCTTCACTACTTTAAACATATTAGTACCAAATATTGTTCGAATACCACAATGTGTTAGTTTCTTAGAAATTTTCAAGCAAATTAGAGTTTGGAGGTTTATCCCTTCTAAAACTCATACAAAATAAAAGAAATGGAGATTCAGCCTCTAGAACTCAAGAAAATCAAATAGAATTACTTTGAAGGGACCTACTTATCCTTCTAAGTGCGCAAATGGAAAGATAGAATGAAATTCGGCCAAATTCCAACCTCAATTAGTGCTCCCACCACACCAATAGTATGTAAGAAACGAAAGCAAAGTTTGGTTATGAGAATGAGGGTACCGACAACCTCAAGGGGGGGCCTCTTATATTTGTCCTAGGCCCCTCCCTGATAAGTTGTTAGTAGAAAATATTTGCTAAACTATCCTAAAGTATTTTCTAAACAATTTTTATTTAATGGAAGAATCCTCTAAAACTCTCTCCATTAAGCTAATAAATCTTGACAAAATCAAATCCAAGAGCTTTTCCCAAAGATATTTTGAAAATAACCCTAATTAACTTAGATATTTTGCTAATTAATCCAAAGTTATTTCTAAATTGTCTTTCTTTAGATCAAAGATGGCTTATTACGCAAGAAAAGAGATCTTGACCAAATCCAATCTTTGATTTTCCAAAAGGTAATTGCAAAATTAACTTTTAATTACCTCAAATTACAACTAAAAAGTCAAACTAAGAGTTGATCCTCTCTATCTTTTAGGAAACAACTCATAATCAAAAATAAACTATGCCATCGAGTTCAAAAGACCCCAATTAGTCTAATTGACCATTTACCCCTCTGTCCTGGGCCATTTGTAAGCGTAAAATCAGCTTCCGATAATTCCAAAGAAAAGTCAAAAGTCAAAATTTTGGAATTTTCATTTTTTGAAGAAACTATTTGGCCACAGTTGCTTTAAATGGTTAAAAGAGTAAAGAAAGACCCTTTAATTGCTCTAATCAGATACCGTGAGCTCTTGGTACATTAGTCAATCCGCCACCCTGTTATAAATTCTTTGAAAGTTTCTCATCATTGCAAATTTTGGTACTTGAGAATGTCAGAATGTCTTCAAACTTTGTAGGACGCTTTACCAACATACAAAACTCTATTCTAATTTTTAATGGGAATTTACTGCAACATGGATAATTTCTAGGAATTTACGACCATATCAAAAGGCGATTGACTTCCAACGGAGACATTGTGATTATTTCAAAAATATTCGAAATTTTTTGGATAGTTTCTAAAAGCATCTCCACTCTTGCTCTGGAAAGGGGCCTAACATGGGCTACATTGGGCCTAGGTAGCTTTTGCTCCCCCATCGCGCCCGCCCAATTTGGCCTTAGCACCCCGGCCATGGAAAAAAAATGACTTTGGCCGCCATCCTCCAGAGCCCGCTCACTTCTCACGCTACGTTATCATTGTTAGAGAATTCTTGTTGTGATCTATTTTCCATCTACGTGATCATAAACAATAAATAGTACTACACGCGGTGGTAGCAATGCAAGATAGTGAACAGTGCCAATAGTACAAGATAGTAAGAGTGCATTGATTGAACGACCCAAAGATCAAGGGAAAATGTAGATATTGGTCGTTTCAGTGGGGTTGGAGGGCGGGTATGGTTGGGGGAGTACTCGACTAAAGGCCCCTTTTCATTTAGGGTCCCGGCCATAGAGAGTTCCCCATACCAATTTGGGTGGTCAAGAGTGGAGATGCTCTAAGAAACTCCCAAAACCAAAGCGCAACATTATATTTCACTTTGCACTATTGATAGGAAAGCTAAAATTAACAATTCCTTTTTAATTTCCGCCCAAGGGGAAAATCATTCTTGTATCGAGGAATCTTGAAACAACCGGTTTCAATGTCGACTCCTAGCATGCTTTTAAGCTAAAAACACCTTTCTTCATGCTCTAATGCCCTCCCTTCACATTATTTGCATTCAGGTTCAATATTCTATAAGTTATTTGCAAATAAGAATTTTCCAATCCAAATTGTCCATGAATTTGATGGTGACCTTTATAAAACTCTCTAGGCCTAATGAAGACTTAATCAATTTGCCACATGCATTTATAAGACTAGTTTAGCATGAACAAAACACTAGGATTGACTAACACTTCAACCCTAAATTCTCTCAAAATCACTTAAATAACCTCTCAAACTCTCAATTAGGCACTAGAAGTAGGAAATTGGAGTATTTTAGGTAGTCTGTACTTCTAGGATAATCCCTCACTATACTAATAGGGACTTCTACCTAATATCACTCAAACACTCTTTTTATGTCTTTTTGCACATAAATATGCTAAAAAAAATAACATAAATAAAAATAAAAATTTGAGTTCTAAGTACCTATTTAAGGGTTTACAACCCTGCAAAAGGCTACGAGTCTGTATAGCAATGGTGCAATTACAATACAAAATAATAATATAAATAAATAAATAAATAATAATAAATCTGATGGGATACTACTAGAGCCACATCAAATTAGCAACTTGAAATTTTATTTTTATTTTAAAATATTATTTTTCAATATATATATATATATATATATATATATATATATATATATATAATTAGTTGTTTTGTATTTGCACCGCGGGGATGCCGAAAGTAAAATTGAAAGGGCCTTTACAAGGTTTAGAATTTTTGTAATAGTTATAGTATAATTATGGAAGGTTTCCATAATATAAACACCTATATCATAGGTGTATTGTCTTCAAGACTCATAAGCTCATGCTCCTCGGCTTACATAATAGCAACCCTTTCTAAAACCGTAGTCAATGTTACAAATTAGATTCAAACCCTTAAAATAGATTTTATTTCAAATTTAATTTTAGATCCTTGTAGAGGACTTTCGAAACCTTCCAAAACCATATGACATTTAGGAAATAGACTTAAAATGAGCAAAATATGAGTTGATGAAGTTTAGGAACAAAATTGGATGTGAATTAGCAAAAGTCATCCAAAGGAAATAAGAATTGTAACTTAAAATGTAGTGAAATTTATCTAAGTCCAAAAGTTTAAGTAGAAATTAATTTTAAGTTATACTAGTATACCCTATAGGCATGTACCATTGTCACAGAATAAAAGTAAAATTATTTTTCTAATTTTTGAATTTGTAAAAGCTTTGAAATTCAATATCTTACACACGAAGGAGTACAAGGATTTTGTTGTGGTGTTAGGAGTTGTGGTGTTAGAAGTAATTAGCAGATGAAGTTTTGAAGTACTCATTAGTGGTCAAACTTCATCTATTTATAACTTTCACTAGGGAAGTTCAATTTTCTAGTGCTTTAGCATTTTGGATAGTTGATTTTAGACCTTCATCACAAAGTTTAGAACCTATGGGTTGTCACCAATTATCATGTGGTTATCGTTGTCTCATGGGTTAGCATGTTAATATATAATTTATCACATCATTACGATGCATTACTTTCAATTGAAAATAATGCATCGTAATGATGCGATAAATTGTATATTAACGTGCTAATCCATGAAACAACAATAACCACATGATACTTGTTGACAATCCACAGGTTCTAAACTTTGTGATGTTGTAAGGAAAAAACTACAAAATTCTTAAAATAGTATATAGAAATATAGAGTCTTTAGAATGAGATAGATGTCAATCTAGAATTTTTTAAATACAATCAAGTAGTAGTTAGAGTTTAGAATCATATTGAAGAAGTTTAGAAGAATCTAGGACTAATTTACATTTAAAATTGAGTTAAATTCTATAAATTAGCATAGATGAAGTTGGAGTGAATATTGGATGAATGTAGGGAATTTTTATCCATCCAAGGTCAAGCTTGGAATTTAGGCAAGAGATTTCATCATTAACCAATAACCGAAATCCAAAGTTGAATTGAAATATGGAATCTATAGAAAACCATGGATGGAGTTGGAATTGCCTTTCTATAGGCCAAACTTCATCTAACTATAAATTCTTTTTAAAACTCTAATTAATTCAATTCTTACCATTTGGGAAATGGAAAACTTTGATCTACAATCTTGGATAGATAACTTTCATATGTGAACTCTTTGTTTGGTTGTTTGGCCATGGGTTGCTTTATTTAAAGTTTGTAGTTGTTTCTTTTGCAATTTACATCAATTAGGCATATAGAAAGATCCATTGCTTGGAAGGCACAATGGACCACGCTTAGGCACCTACATAGAACAATTTGCAACCAAAATCCAAAACCTATTTGTGCTTGTAATACCAATTGAAGAGTGGGTATTAAAGTACTAACAATTAGTGCAAATAGGTTATGGACATGGTGACTTGGAATTCATGTTTTTCTAATGTTCAAAAAATGATTACAAGGCTTTTAGAATAACCATCCATTGCTCCAATCTTGAAAAAATTGGCATTTTTTTCTCAACTATTTACAACAGCATTTGGTCAAAAATGAATACTTTACATTTGTGAAACTTTTGAGATATGTTCTCCCATAGTCATTTTTCCCCAAGAATAATAATTTTTTTTCAAAAATAGGTCTTCAATTGACAATTGCAAATATTCCAATATCATTAAAGTAAATTCTTTGAAAATGAAGTTGATAGTAGTGAAGAAGATTCAATAGTCAAACTTTTGAAAAAAGAACTCTACAAAATAAGTCTAGTAGAATATTCTAAAAGAATAGGGTTGGGATTGGGCTAACTATATTACATTAGGGAGGGTCATTGTATTTATGATGTTTGTATGCGGTCTAGGCTAGGACCACGCAATCAATATTACCTTAGAGAAGTTATTATTTAAGAGAGTAGAAAGGTTCTATTGCATAGTTTTATTCGTGTTTAAAAATAGAGGTTTTGAGAAAGTAATTTTGGAGGCCAAACCTTTATGTCTTCTCTAGATTAAGACTTAGGATATGATTTTTAACTCCTATAGAACCAAAAGTTCACATTTCAAGGAGTAGATGAAAATGAATATCTTGAAGAATTCAAAATCTTTATTTTTTTCATTCATCTTAATATTCAAAGATTTTCATATAAATTCTCTAACATTTGTATGATATAGATTTTCAAAACTCTTATTTTCAAACACTCTAAAGATTCAAGGGGCTCAAGTATCTTTGACTTCAAACAATAATTTTTTCTCAAAAAATGTCCCTTCAAAACTACTTGAATAAATAAATAAACAAAGAATCTTTAAGAAGAACCATAATGAGAATTGAGTATTTTGAACTTCAAAAAAAATCTTTCAAAAATTACAAGTATTCAATCTGTAATTGATTTTAGAAAGGATTTTTGGTTTCAAATTTGATTGAAAAATATTGGAAAATAGAGTAGTGAACCTATTGTATTAATATGATCTATACATCATATTTTACAACTCGTGTGTAAAAGTCATCACTGAATTGTTTTTCTAAGTTGTGCTTTATAATACATCTTCACAATTTTGGAAATTTAAACTAAATTTTCACATTGAAATTAGATAATATATTCTATACTCTGTGCACTTATTTCTTAACAATAGTTTTACATATTAGGTCATTAGTTCTCAAAACATTGAATTTTGGATTTTGGATTTAGATTTTTTTTAAGGATTTGTTTGAACAACTAATGTAATTCTTGTTAGATATATAAATAAACATCATGTAACATCTCTAGAAGAAATTAGCATTTAGCTGAACAAAATTTAGTTGACGAGAAATTTCCTTTTCTGTTAGAAAACGTAGAAATTGTGTTCGCCGCAATGCAATTTTTGCGGTTTCTAGCACAAAATGAAATTTTGTATTAGCTGAATTGTGTTAAGCTAAACGTTGATTTCTTCTAGTGCATCAAACTCAGAGATCAAATCTTGGTAGAAATGAATTTGGATGATTTTGAGCTTCCAATATCCATCTATCTCATGGACTTTGAAATAAGAATCTCATTTGTAGCCAAAGGTGTGTTTTGACAATCTAATTGCCATTAATTGCCATTAATCATGTAGTAAATTTTGTGAACATGTTCTAACAAAACAAAACTTTAAGCACATTTTGTGTACCAAAAATATCTTCACATTTCAATAGAATTCAAGAAGTACTCAAATGCTCTATTCAGTCAATAATTTCATACCAATATTTTAACATTCAAAGTGCAAATATACATATTCATTTGTACTTAATATAACCATGATACACCTAAATACATTAACCCTTGGAAGACCCTTGGGGTCCCTCTATATGACCCATATTTAGCTTTATAACTCTTCAATTGTAGTTTAATAGATGAATTATGATACATTTTTATTTATATACTATCATGATCATTAATTTACTTTGTACTAAAAAGTATTTGATCAATGTTTTCTTGATCAAATACCACCAAATACATAATATACTACACGACCACAAAGGGCTTTCAAGCCCTTCTAGGGTTAATGAATGAAAGGAACCTTATCCCCCATAAGGTTCCTAAAAACACAATCTTGAATGGATCTTTTTCAAATTAAACTTTGAGTCAAAGAACAAAATATAGTCCCTATTTAGAAATATTTATATTTATTTTGTTAGGTGTATGGATCAAAACTTTAGTTGTCTATAATTATCATAGTGATAACTTAAAATAAATTATTTAATCAAATTAGATATTCACTTGAAATTAATAAAAGAAAGCCTAATAAATTACTCAAAAAATGTATTTGATTTTTTACCTTCTTATCACACAACAACAAAAATAACAATAATAAACTCTCACCCAAAAGCTTGAAGGAGGAACACAAATAACATTACAATTTTTGAATGAAAAAATTATTGAGAATGTCAAACTTTACATAGGATAGATGTGCTTATATATTAATAATATCCATTGAAAATAATATTGGATGCACATTTGCAAAAAATAATACAAATCTTTCTTGTAATTATGATGGTGAAACATACATTGAAAAAATTAAGTAATGATAGAAATGAAACAAATAGCCACAATCATTGATTTCATAGTGCACATAAAAAAAATCAACATATCTATATTTTAGAAGACAACACTCAACTGTAAAGGCCATCATCCAAGAGAGAATTTTTCTAAAGAAAATTGTTGCTACTTCAAGAGATTTCCATCTCATAGTAATCGATATCAATACCATATGAGCTTGACTTAAAAACAAATGGCAAATCATGCAACATAAGCTTTAGCTTCCATATGGCTATGTCATTCAAGTTTAAAGTAGATAATGGACAAAAATTCCCTATCAAGGAGCAACGGACCATTACTCCTAAGTTGGTCATCCTACATCAGGTTGGTTATTCAATGTTTGGAATCTCATTTTTGGTTGAAAAGAATTTGTACCAATGCATTGTCGCAATGTTGACCTCACATTGGAAGCATTCAATCTTAGGCTCATTCATCAAAGTGGTTTCCATTTTCTTCACATCTTTGGGCATTTTTAAGAGTGTTGTAGATTTGTGTGCTTTGTTTGTGCAATTGGTTTGGGATGTTACAACTTTGGACCACAATTTGTGATAGAATTGTAGCAATAACTTTGTATTAGTGCAATTTGGGCATCCTTTGTAGCAATCAAGTTCTTTGTAAGCCACTGCATTAATTTCTATTTCTTCTTACCAAAATAAGATTATAACAATCTCTAATCCTATGTGGATGGAATGATTTCAATTCTAATTGAGGCAAGTTTCTATAAAGGCTAGTAGAAGAGGGGATTGATCATCAACATGGACTTCATTAATTTATATACAAAATGAGTGAGAACTAGGATGTACTAGGAATTGTAATGCAAATGAAGAATATATAGGCACAAAAAATAAAGTAAAAGCTTGTATGAAAGTAATTTTTTTGGATGCAACATGGATGAATAATGTATGAAAGTATAAATGAAGCATCATGGATGTAATTTAGTTGATAAATATAGATGAAGCATCAAGGGTGAATGGTGCATGGCAAGTAGTACGAGGTACCATGGATGAAATAGTGCATGGGAAGAAAGATGAAGAGTCACAAATCATGGTGAGATAGATGATGCATAGATTGATAGTGGATTTTTTCTATCTTTTTAATCTACTAGCAAAACTTGCAATTCTTAAAACCTCTTGTAAGTATATTGGTTTTGTTTTAGAATGTCCAATAAAAAATTCTAAATCCAAAATTCATAATCTTTTGTGAATATTTTTCAAAACAATAAATATTCTAGCACCATTAGTCTTTCTCCTCACTTAATTATGACTTCTTAGATGCCCTAATCATAACTCCTTTCAAGAGCTGATATAGTGAGCTAATGCTCATTTTGAGCTAAAAAAATAATATATTTTACTTCAATTGCCCTAGTTAATGATATATTTATTTTAAAAGTAAAAAAACTGATTTAAGATCCCAAATGTAGAGAAATTTAGAAAATGTGCAAGTTCAATTCAATGAATGCAAAACACACTCATTGTTTTATATTTCATTTTTCTATTTGGACAAATTTTGATTTAAGTTATTAACCCCTAAAGGACTAAATGGTATTTTTTAGCAACATAGCAATTTGGGGCAACTCACTACAAATGGAATATATTTTTACTTTATTTTTATGAAATTTTCGCACAACATGTTCCCAAGGAGTAACTATAAGGCCCAACAATTTTCATAACTTTTGAATACATAGTTAAAAGGTTATGGTATGATATGTAGTTTTCATTGCTTGGTGGGCAGTTTGGATAGCAAAAAAACTTCTTGAAAAAATCACTTTTTCTTTAAAATAAAAATTTGAAATTGATTTTCTAGATTTATATATACATGGAGAGCTTTAAATCATTCCATTTTGATTTATGAGATGAAAGTTATGAAGAGTTTTATTCGTGGGTAGTTTGTGGATAGTTATGGAATATCCACTCTAAAGTCTAAAATAAACTTTGTAGACCTCTATTTATCCCCTAAAGGACCATGACTATGATTTTACCAAAAATGCTCCCAAACTGCCAATTTTAAGACAAGAACCAAATTTTTTTTTTAAAACTTTTTGGACACAAGTAACTAAAGGTTCTCGTATTACACTAGTTTGGGAAGATGAGGAAAATTTTTTAGAAATTTCCACCATGTAGATTGCAAAATATTAGCATTTAAAGTGACAAAATCCCTTTTTTTAGCCTTGCAAAAATAAAGCAATTGCACTTCATAAGATAACATTTGTATGAAAAAATGTCCAAAATGGTGGTGCTTCTTTGGATTCGTTCTTCAAGGCAAGTTGGCTACATGCTTGAAAATTTTCAAATCATTTGGATTTGTACAATATATAGGAAAAAAATAGTAAGTAGAAGGAAGTAGAGAATGATTCAAAATACTAAATTATGAAGAATTTAGTTATAGAATTAAAAAATTCCAATCCTAGTGGATATAATGTTCTAATTAACAATCTCCATCCTATGATTTTATTTTTTTCAAAAAATATTGAAAATTGAATAAAATAGAGGACTTGGAAGTTTATTTTACAGTAGAGAATCCATAATCACCTGCAAGCGAAACTCCTTGTAACTTTTGACTCATTGATCAAATTCGAATGATTCAAAGCTTTCCACCTATATATAGCTCTAGAAAACCAATTTCAAATTTTTGTATCTAAAAAAAGTAATTTTTAAAAATCTACCTGGACTACCTATTTACAAATAAAAGTAACATATGAGGCCATAATTTTTTACTCATATTTCCAAATGTCATGAAATTTTGTGCATATTGTGAGCGGATATTTATCCACCCTTGACAAATATACGAGCACAACCAAGTTCTTGTGTTTGGGGTGGGTGAGGTGAATCCTCTCCTAATGGGTGCCTAACATCAATCCACTATGCTTTTCAAACAATGATTCTTTACTAAGTCTCCTAAGTCCTATAATTCACTGTGAACCCCCCCAAACTAGCCTAAGTGTAGAGCTACTACCTTGATCCCTCGATTGTTGAGGCTTCCTAATAGAACTAAAAATGGTCTACATCTAATACTACTAGCTTGCAAATCAATTCATGCCATTTCTAAAAACCTAAGTCGCTCAGAAATCAAATGTTCCTATAAGGAGCTATGGCTGGATGAAGT
The DNA here is from genome assembly GCA_963920665.1 of Straminergon stramineum. NCBI lineage: Eukaryota > Viridiplantae > Streptophyta > Bryopsida > Hypnales > Calliergonaceae > Straminergon > Straminergon stramineum. Next base: position 38,114,256 of record OY987263.1, on the reverse strand, counting down.
TTAATCCTTGAAGAGGCTTTCTAAACTTCATCCATCTTTTTGGACCCTCTTCCTAATTCTAACGACCTTGATATTTGGACACTAGTCCTTAGTTTCCTATCAACTAGTATGCAAGTTCCAAGTTTGGGCTTAGGTGAATGAATTTCACCTGACTTCATCTATTTTGGATCCCAAACTTCATCCACTCATAACTTCCTCGTTATGAGTTGGCTTGGGGCATATTTTTTACTCGCAGAACCCCCTCAACGTCTACTCTATGATTCTATAGTTATATCTGACCTATCTCTTGGTTCTGAGGGTGCTACCCACCCCTAGGCTTTGGCCCTATTCTATATTCGTCGAAATGAGCGAGCTAAAATGGAGAGAGAAGTGTTAGTGTCATACCTTGGCTTGGGGTTCCTCTACTAGGTGCTTGAGACTTCCCTTCAATATGTCCTTCACTACCATGTCACCTTCGTGGAGTTGGATGAATGCTTGGATGAATTTTGTAGGCCAGATGTGAATACAGTTGGCGGGGCTAACTCCCCATCTTTCCCTTCCTATTCTTCCCCTCCTTTTTCTTTCCTTCCTTTTTTTCCACTCTTTCCTTCTACCCTACCCTCGCTTCATGTAAAGCATGGTAGTTGGTTAGCCACCTACTTCTAAAGCCCTAACCCAAAGAATTAATGGCCACTTGCCTACCTCATAGCACTAATCCCACTAACCTAGACTTTAAATATTAATGGCCACTACCCCTTGCAACACCACTAACTCCTAATCAATGTCCATGTCTCTTTAGCTACTTCTAATGATGAGAGACCCTTCTTAATCCTCCTATTAGTTCCCCTCCTTTCTCCTCCTCCATCACTTGCGTTGTTGTTGTTGTGGAGAGCAACTCGATGGAGAGGCATGCGTGTGTGAGGTTGTTCTTCTTATGACTACTTTCCTACTATTCCACTTCCTAACCCCTACTCCCTTCTATTCCCCTTCTATTCCATTCCACTTCTAACCTTTACTTCCCTCTATATCCTAACTTTATCTACCCTCCTTTAAACCCTTCTATCCCTCTCCTACTCTATTCCTCCTCCTACCCTTTTCCTATGCTATCCCTCCTATGTTGTTGTATGTGCCTTTTTTCTCCTTTTTTGAGTAGGTCCCAATTAACCTCTGTTCCTTGGCTTGGACCCTCCAAGTTGTTCTAAAGGCAAAACCTTCAATGTACTAGAGCCTTAACGTTGGACCCTCCAATCCTATGAGCTTGTCCCAAGGTAGAGCCCTCCCTTGACTGGACCCCTAGTTGCGGCCTTCTCTATGGTGGAACTCTCGATACGGCCCTCCCATGACTAAACCTCACTACCCAACCGTTGGTACCTAGCACCAGTACTGGATGCTAGTGTTGGCTACTAGCAACCTTTCTCTTGTATAAAATTTGACTTTGGAAGCTCGATTGTCTAGGACTTGCTGGTAGCTTGGGTAAAACAACTAATAGGGGGGACATAGGACTTGGAGAACACCTAAGACTTGATTGCTAGGACCTAGAACCTAATTTTGGTTTGTTTCCTAAATGTTTTGGAAACTAAACTTTGGACGTGAACACCAGGTGAGCTCGAAGTTCTACCATCGATTTGAGTTTAACACCAAATCTAAGACTTGGGAGGTTCCCATAGATTCAAAGCTCCGTCGTTGTAAGACTTTAACCCCTCACCGCCGAAGGGCGAAGGGGACAAAAAGTGTCCTCAAGTCAAATTCAAAGTCCTGTAACTTTTGCATGAGATGTTCGAATCCAATAAAACTTGGAAAAGTTGCGCTCTCTCTTCTAGTTTGTGTGATAAAATTTTCAGATCAATCCAAGATGTACTGAATTTTTGGAAGCCAATCGAAGTTCACAAGTTCAATTCAAGTTCACCAAATTGCATTTGATGGCTACAACTTCGGGGGCTTGTATCTCCTTCATCCAAAGTTCTTTTTCAATAAAATTTATTGGGTTCTGTTCCCCTTGAAGTCTAGTTATTGTGGTAGAATTTTCATGCCAATCCAAGTTGTTTTGAATGTTTGGGAGCAATTCGAAGTTCAAAATCCCAACATTTTTGAATTAGAGTGAACTTTGGCGGCTTGTTTCTTCTTCATACAATGTTTGTTTCCAATATGGTTTTTGGAAAAGTTGAGCATACTTGTCTATTTTTTGTGTACAAAATTTCATATCCATCTAAGAAGTTATGAGTGACTGAGAAGCATTTTAGTAGGAGGAGGTTCAATTTTTGATGTGTTTTTTGCAACTTTTCTTGTTGTTTTTTGACATTTCAAAGCCATTTTGCAAACACAATGTGTCAATTAAATGATATTTTTTTTCATCAATGTGTTTGTATGCTGATTTTGAATCATTTATTAGTTTTAAGTTTCTTCATTTGAGTAGATTTAAAAACCGAATTTCACCTCCAAATGTGTTTTTGGGAAAATTTCAGCAAAAATTTTCAATGCTAAAACATTATAATCTTTCAATCTATGCTATCAAATGACACCAAATTTGTTGCAAGCCATCTAAAACAAGTGCACTACAAGATCATATGGTTGAGATCTCTATAACTTATTAAAATTTATATTTGTAACACTTCAAAAAGAATGTTGTTTTTGGAACCATTTGGGCCTTTGGCGGTGAAGGGTTAATACAAAATCTAGGACTCTAAGGACCTAAAGGGTCCAAAGCTTTGTCGTCTCGGTGGGACCCACAATGACAAGTCTAAGATTAGGCAAAGTGAGCACACTATAGGACTTAGGACACTCTCACCTCCTTGTGGCAAGGGTTAGTGTAGTAAAGGTTAGTAAGAAACTCAAAGCAAGCTAGAGGCCCCCCAAAGCGGCATTGTCAAGGTACAGTGGGGGTTTGGCTCTGGGGTTAGTACAATAAACCAATGGACACTCCAAAGACTTCTCAAAACATGACAAGACCCAACGGGAGGAGGCACAATGCCCTCTCTAAGGTTAGTAGGACTAACAGCTCAAGACTTGAGCTAATTTAAGATGAAATGACTACAAAGGAACACAAGGTTTAGAAAAAACAAAACAAGGAGACACAAGATGCAAAGGAATTCCAAGACCTCTACAACTTGCAACATGACTAGCAAAAGGAAGCAAAAAGACAATAAGAAGACAAACACCGCCAAGGGTTTTGGTAAAATGCCAAAAGCTCCAACAAAGTGGATTCAATGGACCCAAATACAAAATGGGGGTGAAATGAGAGGAGAAGGGTGCCCCTTTATAGGTGGCCGGGCATCCTTCTTCCCCTCAAAGTTATAAACTGGGAACTCCTTTCCCACAAATGGGAATCCTAAATCTCCTTTGAGATTTTTACCTACTTAGGGCTTTGACAAACCCTAGATTGCCTTGGGATTTCTACCTACACTAGGGCTTTGACCTCTAAGCTCTCCACCAATCACGAGCAAAGAATCCCGTCCCCAAGATGAGAACCTTAAACCCTAATCTTCATGAGATCTACAGTCATAACTAGAATGCTGACTTTCAAGCTCCTATGTTGGTTCACTGTCTAACTTCTGGAGTTTAACTCCAATTGGCAAATAGATTGCGTTGTTGGCTCCTGAAAGCCATTTGTAGAGAATGGGGAACCCCCTCTCTTTTTTTCTCCGCTAAAAAACCATCGAAATCTAGCGCCATTTCTAGTTGAAAATCTAATTTGGGGTTGTTGCTTTTTTTTTAAGGAAGGTGATTGGAAAGGGTAATTTGGAAGGTTCAAAGGGGTAAGAAAAGACCTATCATTGACTTTGTTTCGACTTCCCAAGCCCCTAAGACGTTGGTCAACTCCTTGCCCACATTGCCACGTCGTTTAATTTGGAGGGAACCTCTTGGTTCAAGTACCTCCCGTTATCAAAATGTTGCAAAACTTGTCCGAGCACTCTATTAATATAAAAGAACCTACCCTAATTTTTAGTGAGATTTTACAGCCCTCCAGAGAATTTCCACAAATATTCCATAGTGGGTTTCAGTGATTGACCATCTGCAAAGAATATTTCTGTAAGTCAAAAAATTCCGAGATTTTTTGTAGGACCTCTCAGGGAGTCCTATAGTGGCTACACAAGATCATATTCTTACTTTGCACATGTAGGGATGGGAATGATAAATCCTACCCTCCGCTAATTACGTAGGAAATAGGAAATCTTTTGCATATAAGGGAATTTTGGCAAATGGACTTCGCTTCCAACCCCCAAGCATGCTCCAAACCCTAGATCAATGTCCGCAGCTTGTAGATTCCTCCACAAGCCAGTCTTGGTATAAAATACCTTGCAATGCTAACAACTACAATTCTACAATTTCAACAGTGGAATGGAAAAACGGAGACCTACCTAGGGACCTCACATGGCTTCTCTAGGCACAATTTTTAGCTAGAGGAGCTATTACTTAGTAGGTTTGAGCATCATTGGGCAACTACACTCAAACCCACTAACTTCCACCATTTGAGGTCCTAACCTATATATAGGTGGGCATCGACAGTGTAACTAGACTGAAAACCCTAACTGAGGCCAAATACCTATTTTGGTATATCACAACCTATTTTGGCCTTACCCTCTATTTTGGGCTTTTTACATCTAATTAACTACTAAATTGCAAAATTTGAAAAAAAAGAAAATCTATGAGTCCCAAGTGACAAATTGGGAGTTCACACATATGAAAAACATTCCTCTTCCTCACCTTCTATTAAAATTTGAACCTAAAATATGCATATCTTCAATCACACATACTTGCCCAAAATTTCTATATTGCCAAAAAACTCATCTTGGTCCTTTAGGGGTTAACTCAATTTTCAATAGTTTTGGAAAAAATAAAAACCTTAGGTGTAGATTGTTTATTACAACATTACAACCATTGGTATTGGAATTTTTCAATACCATAAATAAATTGTTAACAATTTAGTATTTTGATTCATTCTCTACTTCTTTCTACTTACTAATTTTTTTCTATATGTTGTACAATTCCAAATGATCTAAATTTTTCAAGAATGTAGAAAACTTGCCTTGAAGAATGAATCCTATAAGTTACAACCATTTTGGACATTTTTTCATAATGATCTAACCTTTTGAGTATAGCTGCCCAAGTTTTCACAAGACCAAAAAAAGGCTTTTTGTCAATTTAAATGCTAATATCTTGCAATCTACATGGTGAAAATTTCTGAAATTTTTTCCACATTTTCTCCAACTAGTGTAATATAAGATCCTATAGTTACATGTGTCCTAAAACAAATTTTTTCTAAAATTTGGTTCTTGTACTAAAAATAGGAATTTTGGAGTGTTTTTGGTGAAAACATAGTCAAATACATTTAGGAGTTCATGGCTTTTGTACAAAGAAAGTATTTCCTTCTTCTTTCGGTATGGTATTCTAAGGGTGGGGTTGGCATTTTTTTCTACATATCAATTAAATTTGGAAAATGTAGTTTAATGGATACTTCAAAATAGAAAGATTCATCTTTCCCCTAAAATAATTTACGAAAAAAATATTATCCCGAAATTTTGATATATCTATTTAAAAAATTATTTTTGCCAAATTTGATGACTAGATATAGTGTCACTACAAAAAATAAAATGAAAAATTTTCAACAAAAAAAATTATATATAAAACAATTAGTGTGACTTTCACTAATTGAACTAACTAATGAGTAAATTAACTTTGAGCAATAGAGTGCACTAAAGAGTATATGGCTACTAAGGAAAAAATATAGTAAAGTTATTTTATTAACCCCTAAAGTCCCATGGTTCCCTCTCGAGACAAAATGGATTTCAGGTAGGCTCTTGTAGTCTCAATATTCACCCTGTTTTTTTGAAACTTTTTGTGAAGATAGAAAAACTCAGTAGCTTTATAGGAATATGAATTTTATTTCATCTAGTGCCCAAGAGCAAAAATTATGGCTCAAAAAGTCCATTTTTTTGGTGCGGCAACAAAAATCCTCTCACTTAAAAAATTATATTAAAAAAATATGTTTCTCATAGATTGTAATTTTATCTATGTAGAAAGCTTTGATTCATTCTAGTTAGATTTGTTATGTGAAAGTTATAGACAATCTTATTTTTTGGACAATCTTAGCATCTTCTTGAAAAAATAACTTATAGGACTCATTTCTAAATGCAATTTTCACAATTTTTCAAAAAAAATTGTCTAACAAGGTTAAGTTTGTTTGCTAAAAAATTCTAACCATTGGGATTATAGAGTTCCAATTGCATCTTAGAACTATTAATGATTTAGTTTTTCATTCAATCTTGGACCTACTTCTACTTAACAATTTTTTAAAGAATGAAAATCAAATGTTTTTTTCTTGAAATTTTTTTCCTAGACTTTCACCTCAATTCTTCAACACAATTTTTCTTAATTCAAAGTCTTTAGTGCAAATTTTTTCCATAAATGTTAGTCAAAGTTGTCTAAAATTATAAGTCAATGTTAAAAAAAGAATTTGAACTTTGAATGCTAATATCTTCTAATCTATATGGTCAAAGTTCATGAAATTCTTACCACATTACTTAAGACTAGTGAAGTACAAGATCTTATGGTTAGATTCTTAAACAAACATTTTATCTACTTTTTTGAGTGAAAGTAGCAAAACTGATAGTTTTGAGTTGGTTTTGAGAAAAAAATGGTCTTGGGACATTAGGGGTTAAGTTGATGCTTATTGATAGATTCAAATTATGGGTTACTTTTTACTTGTAGACAAATGTATTTTTTCATTTCTCAAAAATAATAAAAATAGTTCGGAGAATTATTAAAATGTATTTGGAAGTTTAAAAATTTAGAAATCCTTGAAGTATTATAAAGATGCATGTTCAAATTGTCTTCAAGAAGACTCAACACATTTAATTTCTAGAGTTCTTTGGGTCTAAAATGAGAAAATACTCCAAAATCGCCCCCCAAAAGTCCATCTATAAACATAGGGAGGTCAGTGTGTTAAAAAAATAAGGATATAGGTGTGAACAACCATTATTTTATAGAGGGGTATGAATTTTTTTTTTAAATTCACATGCTATCATTATATAATTATCAAATGAGACCTATTATTCCATACCCTATAGGACATTAAAGACATCCAATGCCATTTTTGATACCCTATATTACTCTAAACCCAATTATAATTATTAGCCCCTATGTTTTTAAAATACCCTATCATTTGTTTGCACGTAGGTTGCTACTCCAACCGCTCACTACCCCCGTTGTCTACAAATAGGTCTATAAATCAAAATTTATACTTATTTTGAAATTTGCAAAAAGAGATCAAGACTTCAAATTTGAGTAGAGCCTCAAGTTTAGAAGAAGTATGCAAATTTGTGAAGCAAAATAGTGCTCTGCTCTACCTCTCTAAATTGGAGGTAAAAAATAGCTTTTAAACCAATTGTTGGATCATTAATTGTAAAAATTAGATTTCCTAGAAGGTCTTTTGATTTCCAATCTAAAAAAAATTGAGAGAAAAAAAATTCAATACTTCACTTTAATTGTTCCAAATTCCCCCAAATTATTATGGAATTAAAAAAGCTTTAGGGTTTCACTTGAGGCTCTATTACTTTTGAGCCGTATTGGTGTGAGCTCCAAATTTGTCACTTTAGACTTATAATTTTCTTATCTTTTCCATTTTTATAGTTTAAGTTAAGAATTTTATACAAAAAACACCCATAAGAGTGTTGAGTTCCATTAGTTATAGTACATACCAATATGATATTTGGTCCAAAATAGAGTGCTATACCCAAATTAATTCCAAATTTCACATGTGAAATAGGTTAGAAACTCCAAAGTAGTAGAAATTGTAAATATTAAGTGAATAGTGCCCAAATTGTCTAAACCTATCTTGCATGTGGGTCTTCCTGGTTAAATTGGTCCAAGGGAATCCCAATGAAATCTATAAGTTGAACCCCAAGGATAATTTTCACCTTTCCAATCAATTTTGGAAATTAGGAAAAAATCCAATCGTTAGCTTATAGGTGATACGAACTCAAGAGAGACCAATAGAAGGTATCAACGGCCTAAGTGAGGTGTTTAAAGTTTTGAATCATGCCAAGAGTCCAATAGCAAAATTAGTTTGCTAAGACTTCGTTTTTTATGGAAGATTCCCTTTTAGTTGGTTATTAAAGGAGATAGCGGGATTTTATTCTCCTTCCTCAAATATGCAAAGTAAAAATATGAGATTTCACATTCTTTTGGAATTACATGAGAGGTTTCCATAAAAATTTGCAATTTTTTTTAAATTTGCAAAAGATTCTTTTCTAGACAATCTACAATCCAAACTTAAGATGGAAAATTCTTAGAAATGATCCAAGGTGTGGTAAAATGTCACTTAAATTTTTCATAGCTTCTTTTATGCTAATAACATGCTCCATCAAGTTTTATGGCATAATGACATCCAAAAGTATTCAAACCAACAAGATTCTTTGAAACCAATAAAATTGAAGATGATTCATGGAGTTGATTGGCATTTGGGGAGTATACAAAATTGGAATGAGGTTCAAACACAATCTTTTGTAACTCCCTCATATCTTTTAAAGAGCCTAGGTGGGTTACTTTCTTCAAAAAAGGTGAACTCGAAAAGTTGAGTTTTTATCTTTTCTCAATTTGAAGTTGGCACTAGGTTTTGATGACTTTTTCTCAAAGGAAAAAGAAAAGGAATTCTTCTAGACTAAAAATGGTCTTCTAGAGCCAATGGAACAATTTGTTTGTTTCTTTCTCCAAAAACTAGAATTTTGGACCAGGATAGAAAGTAGGAAATCAAAAGATTATGATAAAAATCCTATTTGATAAGTTTACCACTAAGAAAATGAGAGGTATGTGTGTGTGTGTCCTTGGGACTGTATTTAAGGGCACCTATTTCCTTTGAGAAAAGACACCTTATACAACCCTTGTAGCCATATTTTGGCATGTTTATTCCATTGGGCCCATTTGATTGGATTTTGGCCTTTTTGGAGCTAAATTGCTTGAATGGTTGTATCTTGGAGCTTTAGTGCTACATTGTTGTTGTTTTTCAAGCTTTCTTTAAAGGACATTGGATTCCCTTCAAAGCTTGCTCTTGTATGCACTTGTTGTAGTTGTTTCCCACTAACTTGTATTGTTTAGAGTTATGGATTATAATTGTACTAAGGTAGGAACATCCATAACCGTCATTTTAAGCAATTCAGCATAGTTGGGGTCAAATTTTTCAACAAGAAATATTTTTTCAGTATTAGCAATTAAAAATCATGAATTTTCCAAAAAAATTGAATGTTTGGATAAGGCATCTAATTTCTATGAATTTTCAAAGTAGAACTCCCTAGGGCACCTATAGCCACACTCTACTAAATCTGCCTTAATTCTAGCACCAAAATGTGAAAAAAATCAGAGCCCACCAACCACAATTAAGTATGGAGATGGTTTCAAGATACTTTTGAAGACGGTTGCAAGGTACATTAGGGAACACTTTGAGGGAATTCTACTCTCAACTGTGGGTACACTCATGGTTATGGGTGTTCCTACCTTAATCCTAGAGTTCTCTGGCCCCCTATATACCTTGGTGATGTTCTCTAGTATCGTTTGAATTATGATTTATACTAACTTGTACTAACTCATGTCCTATCAAGTTGTATTGTACTAATGTGTTTGTACCACTTATTGTTGTATTAACCAACTTTGCACTAATTTTTGGTGTAATAATTATGTGTTTTTGCAAAATCCTTGTCTAAACTTTGTCTACAGGTGTCTTGCCCCCCTTGTAGATGGTTGTGAACTACCATATTGGTTCACTAATTAAAAATCCAAAAATATAAACATTAGGCATGAATTTACAAATTCAAAAGTGTTAGTACTCCGGATTAAGCCATAACCATCAATTAAGGAGTTTTCCACTAGATAGCAATGGAAACTTCAAGAGGTTAGGGCGAGATGAGAGAAAATGCAATTAGAAGGAAATTAGGGGAAATTCTAGAGAAAAAATAGGGAGTTAAACCTAAAAAGAAATTAAGCAAGATTTGGTAGAGTAACCAAATTAGGCTAACGGTAAAATGATGAGAAAATGAAAACAAATAATGAAAAATGAAAATGAAAACAAAAGACTACAAGTAGGAAATGAAACTAAAAGTAAATTAAAAACCACAAAAATAATAAATAAGAAAAAACACAAAAGAGGTTAGTTAAACTAAAACTATAACTAAAACACTAGTGTAGTGGGTAAAACACTAAAATAGGGCTAGAAACATTAAAATAGGATTTTACAGTAAGTTAGAGGGTTTTACAGTAATTTAGGGTGTGGAACACTAAAATAGAGAAATTTACACTAAATTAGCGTACTTACAGTAACCTAGTGCAATTTGCACCAATTTGGCGCATTTTGCACCAAATTAGTGGATTAATAGTGAATTAGTGTAGGATGAAAGTAGTTTAGAAAATTAATCCATTAGAAAGTTGGATATAGGCAAAATTAGGGTTTGGAGCTCTCTCTCTCTCTCAACTCTCTTAACTTTTGTGTGATTTTTGGATGTGTGTGCGTTTTGAGAGGAAGGTTGTGATTTGTGAGCTTTTGAAGGATGAATTGCAAAAGAGTAGGGTAGGGGAAGATTAGGACAATTTGTCGAGTAGGTTTCACCATTTTTTTTGAAAGGAAATGGGTGAAAAATGAAGGGGTGTGAGGTCAGATGGGAAAGTGCTTGGGAAGGGGGAAAAAATGTGAGTTGATATTGGAGGGTCAACTTCGAGGGCTGATTGCGGGAGCGTGGAGAATTGAATGAAGCTGAAATTTGGAGGGATGGAGCGCACTAAAGTTAGCTTTCTGAAAAGCTATGGCTCGCCCAATTCGGAGCCAAAACGTGACGGTGGTGGACGATTATGTGCGGGGAGGTTGGTTGCCACAACAATGGAGGATTGCCGACTTTGACGGGCAATAGTGGGAGAACGACAGGGCGGAATCAGCTGAAATTTAGAGGTCTGGTGTGCCTTGAAGTTGACTTCCCAAAAAGTTTAAGATCAACCCATTAAAAGAAAGGACAAGAAAATGGCAGCTGTTTTTGTGGAAGAGGGTCTGCTACCCCTTGGAGGAGGCAAAATTTGAGGTTTTTTGTGTAATCCTTCACAATTTTAATTGAATCATTGCAATTTTAATTGCATCTTGCTAAAAAGATGTTGTAAGTGTAATGGTTGTTGAGTGAGGATGGTTGGTGTGATTGCAATTGCATGAATGTGAATCTCAATTTTTAGGGTTTGGGCAAGATGTGATGTGCTGTGATTAGTACTAAGAATCACAATTAGGTCATTTTGAGCCCCAAAATGCACATTTGAGGTAGATTTTGGCATACAAAGTGGCTACAATCTATTTGAGTGCTTAATTTGATGATAGTAGGTTGTTAGAGGGTGTATTTGGTGATGTGAGATGGGCTACCCGCTTCTTACTTAGAATTACTTAGGTCAAAATTCACCCAAAAATCTCATCATTGGAGTCCATTGCTTGGAAAGCAATCTAGGTAGGTGTCCCATACACTCCCCGCCCGCCAACTCTAGGGGGTTTCTTCACCTTGCGGTGGAAAAGCCTCATAATGGTGAAGCTTTGAACCTCTAAGTCTTAGTTTTGTTGAAAATATTTCCAAAACATCCCAAAGTGGTGAAGCTTTAAACCTCTTTGTATTAGAAAACTTTTCAATCTTTTATAAATAGTTAAAATTTGTGTCCACACTTGATGTTATTTTCCAAGTTTAGTTTTCAAAACTCAATTTTGGAATACCAAATTTAGTCTCTAAAAATTTAGTAGACAATAAACCAAGTTAACCACTAGTTAGTGTCAACTACTAGAATTTTCTCCTTCAAGTTATTTTTTCATTTGAGTGTCCAAGAACTAGCACCAAAAAAACTAATTCTTAGTGTTGAAAATCCTCCAAAACTTGGAATCCAAGATAGGGGAAGAAAATTCAACAACCCCCTCCCCTCCCCCAAAAGGGCAAAAAAAAACCCAATTAAAAGGACTGAACGAGTAGTCAATACTACAAACATGCTTGTTTAACATAATTTTTCCTCTCTCTAGGGTCTGGCCAATCAAGTGTTGACATGTAGCAGTCCACATCAACAAGTCTAGTCAATAATTTTGGAATTCGTCCAATTGCAACGCAACATGTGGCAGACTAGTCAACTCAAATTTTCTATACAGGTAGTTGGAGGGATCCGGCCTATCTGAGAATGCCACGTAGCATTTTCTTTTAGGGGGTGGCAATCATTGCAATCTTTGCTAGTCCGTCTTTAGTTGTTCTGGGCCATGATGGTTTGTTTCTGGCTATTCTAGACTTGAAATTTTGTACTCCACAATCTAAAATTAATTATGCAAATGAAGGTTGTTATTATGTGAGCATAGGAGTGTGAGCCCATGAGCCTATAATACTACACACCTATATTATAGGTATATATACCATAGAAACCATCTATGATTATAGGGTATATATGTTATAAATACCCATATTATAGGTGTTTATGATACATACACCTTCTATAGTGTGTGGTATTTATATTATAGGCACCTATAATGTAGGCTCAATGCTCACAAGCTCACATTCTTGGGCTCACATACTAGTATCGTTGTTATGCAAACCTCTATAGAAAATCATAAACTAACAAGGGAATAGTGGGATTAGTAAACAATGAGAGAAGGTAAAGGAGTTTTAGAGCATAATCCAAAATTTACAAGAATCTTCAAATTCATAAACCAAAACTAGAAAAGGTAGAAGAGGCAAGTAGAAGAACAAAACACTTAGATTTTTCTTTGACAATGATTAAGATACATAGACTTTCAAAACATAAGACTCTACTAGATAAAAGCAAAGGAGGTCAATGGGAGATTGAAATTGCCAATGGAGTTTAGCAATGGAAATGATGATATGGTGTTTCAGATGCAATAGAAAGTAGATTAGATGGAAATTCGAAGAAACCATTAGGAAGTAGATTAGGACATTATTGATTTGGATGGGGGAACAAGAAGATTTGCATCAGACAATTATTTTCTAGAAAATTGTGACAAATATCTCATTCCCCTAGTTAACTAGTAGAATATTAATAATTGAGCAAAATAGTCTTGGATGGGAAAGGAGGAAAAAAGAAAAGGAAAGAAGAAAAAAAGGAAGTAAAAAATTAGAATTGAATAAGGAAGGAGTTTGAACTTTGAAGTTCAACTTACAACTTGTATCAATTTACACAAACATTAAGCAGTGAGTAAAATTCAAGGAGAGGTAAAAAATGGCAAATGGAGATAGATTCAAAGGCATCTTTGATCACCTTAGAGATGAGGTCCCTTCCAAGGTGAGATACTAAATCCTCTACCTTTCCTTTAATTTTCTTCATCAACAACTTTAAGCCTTAGCCGAACTACAAGTTAGATTCAGACCATTAAGGCTAGATTTATTTTCAATTTTAGTCTTAAAGACTTATAGGTTAAGTCTAGAGGTTTCCAAGAACATAAAACACTTGGGAATTAGGTGTGAAAAAAGTGAGATATGAGTGGATGAAGTTTAGGGGACAAATTGGATGAAAATTATTCAATTTCATCCATAATGAACAAGATTAGAAAATCAAGGAGTAGAAATAATCCAAACAACAAAAGTAAATTTAAAATTTAAATTTTAGTTGTAGGTTAATAATAAGTAGTGGATGATGTTTGAAATACTGATTAGAAGTTAAACTTCATCCATGCATAACTTCCACTAGACAGGTCTAGTTCTTAAATGTCTTTGTAATTTAGATAGGCAAAATCAACATCTTCAAGGAAAAAAATATCAAAAATCTAAAAATAGTAATTGGTTAGAAGTAGTGTAACGTCCATACTAAGAAGGGAATGTCAACAAAAACCTTCTAAAGACATCCTAAGAAGTTTTATTAAACCTATAAACTCATGGAATAGGATTAGGGGAGTCCGAAGATAATTCAAAGTTTGAAAAAAAATTAAAAACCTAGAAGATAAGGTAGGATGAAGTTTAGAATGAAGAACAGATGAACCTAAGGAAATTATGTCCATCTAAGTCCAAACTTAGTAATTAAGTATTAGCTTTCAACCTAATATATTAAGGAAAATTACAAGTCAAATTGGAATTAGGAGGCAATAGAAAATGATGGATGAAGTTTAAACTACCGCCCAAAGGTTAAACTTCATCCAGTTATAAGTTTTGCTAGAAGTATTTAATTTTCATGAATTTTATGTTTTTGGAAATGGCATGAGATTATCTTTCACTTAGAATTGATAAATTAGGACTGTAACTTCTTGACCTAAAAACCACAGTAGCCTTGTTTAGTTGGTCATTGGCCAAAAGTTGTGTTTAGGTTAAGTTTTGCGTTATTTTGCAAATTCAAATCCAATGGGCATTCTAAAAAGATCCATTGCTGGGGAAAGCACAATGGACAATGCTTAGGCACCCAATTAGGATAAATATTCACACGAATACTAAAACTTGGTATTGAAACACACCCTTGCTATTGAATACCAAGGGTGGATGTTGAAATGCTCATAATTGGTGATATAGGACCATTTGTAAAATTGAAGACTTTTCACGTGAAAAGTCATCATCATGTTGATAACACTTCCAGAGACCCCTACATAATAAAATTGGGAGGCAAATAATTTGCAAAGTGATATGATGCAAATTTGAACAATTGTAAATTTGGTAAAGCTCTCATAGGGATCCTCATAGTTACCAAGGCAGTATTCATAAGTGATTGTAGTACTCAATCATGCCCCATACTACAATTGGTGCAAAGTTGTAAAGCATTGAATCTTACAACCACCCATCTACATCCAAATCAAATTTTCAATACTTGAACTCCAAAGTTTGGCACAGTGAAATTTGCCAAACTAACGAATATTAAGGATCAAAAGAAGAATGTACATACAAGCAAGCATTCATCAATGTTAATATGTATATTGTATAAGACAAGGTGATGCAAATTGTCACTTTATTGGTTGAAATCAATAGACCTTTTTAGTAGTATACTACAGAAATGTAGTAGACATCCCTCGATTATGGAGGGTCTAGTATTACAAAACTTGCAACTACGAAATATGATGCAAATGCTATGCACTTGCAATGCACTTAGTTTCCCCATGGGTGAGAGTAGTGGTTGGAGTTGCAAGAAAAGCCACTATTGGTGATGGTCTAGTTACAGAAATCTCCCATGCACTAACATGGAAGGTTGTTCAAGCCTCCGATTCCATCAAACACTTTCAGACTTGTCCGTGGCTTCCCATTGGCAACAAAATCACAGTGGTAATTGAGACCTGAGTATTGGCCTAAAACACAAAATTAAATGTCAAAAACAAGCTCAATCAATGTAGTGACTTATACATAACTTAGGTGCACTGAGAGGTCTTTTTTTGTATGTTTTCGTGAGGTGTGTAAGAGAATATGTTTAGGCATTGAGTATAGGTAATAATTTTGAAATAAAAATATTCAAAAATGTTCTTAAGATATTTGAAGAATATTTACTCTTTCCTTTGGTGTCTTTCTCTATGTCATTTCTATTAACTATGTATAAAAACTTGTTTAGCATAAATGAAAAATTGCACTCTCCTAACTTCACAGGGGCCACAATTTAGAATGTTACCTGTGCTATCTGGGATGAAAAAATAATAGGTGCTACCGGGTTGAACAATTTGGTATCCTAAGTTGTGAACCTTGTCTACATAACAAAAGATTCGAACATTCTCGTTCATATTGTTCCTCAAGACGAAATTCATCCCCCCTTCCACCTTTGGCATAGTTGGAGCAGAAATTAGTAGCACCAAGAATAGTGTGGTCAATTGGAAGACGAACTCGCACTGCTTTGCCATGCTTAAGCCATTGATAGAAGACCAAATTGCAAGTTTCTCTGAACACAATCACATGTTAGTTAGAATCAAGTTGTTAAAAGATGTATTCATAATATGAAGGACTAATTGCACAAAGATCGAATACTACTAAACTCTTGTTGCACAGCTTTTGCACTCTTCACAACAGACAACTTGAAGAATAAGCCTAGTTTTTAGATCTAAATTATAGTGTAGATGAATCTTACATTTTTGGTAATTATCCGTAATTTCTAATCTAACTAAATCAACAATAATGGTTAAAACCTCTATTAAATAAACATAAAATAATTGCATGGCTTTACAACCGTAAGGCATGACAACACAGAGTGCCAATGGTTTGTAACTTAAAAATGAAAACTCGTTGAATTCCTTTCAAACAATTATGTTACCAATATAGTAGCGAACTACATGTGGAGGTTGAAATTAATTCTAAGAGCTATACAATTACCAAGCTAAACATGCCCTTTGAGATCGTAGCACACAACTTTGCAATCATGAATGAATGTAAACTGTTAGTACAGAGGTATTTGTGCAAAAAGTTACAACACAATGCATGATAACAGAGAATCAATTAGTTTTGCAAGCCAAAGTGCACACAACTAATTCGAATGTTTTCGAATCATTCTGCAAACTATTGTCAAAGGTTAAGCAAGGTTGTTGTAGCTAATTGTATGCGTTCTCACAACTACAACTACACTTACACCTACAAGAATCAACCTTCCAAGAGTCATGTACAATCTTGTAAGAAAACTTTGTGATCACAAATGAACTCAAGATCTATTCTCACTAATAAGTCATAAATGGAAGACAAACTTCAACTATGGCAATGAAGTACTTGAAAGTGTAGCAGCAAGTTCTTGGTCACTTGGATAGGCAAGAGGAGTGGAGTGCCTAGATATTTATACACACTCTAGGTAAAGCATTGTTGATATGATGCCAAAATGATGCCAGGAACTTGAAGTGGAGGGTGGATTGTTTTGTGCGTAAGAGATCTTTTCCTTGTGCGATTCGATCTTGTGCGTGTCAAATAAGCAAAGTTAAAGTTACAATTGGATTTGTTCATATCCAAAAAGTTGGGATTCTCAAATTGATAGAAGTATCTACTGAGGCATGGATAAGAGGGGTAAGGTATGCTTTTCATTACCAATCACTAATTTCATGTTCTTTGAGCATTGAAATATCCAACCATTACATCAATGGTTGGATCTTTTAAAAGTCATGTTGAATCTTTTTAAAGCCTTATCTTGTCAAGCTCAATTGAAGGTCTCAAAAGGCGCAAATGGGAGGGGCAAGGGATATATTTTCATAACTGGTGTCTAACTTCATGTTAACTTCAATATTGTGAAAAATATCCAAACATCACATCAATGGTTTGATATTTTAAAAGTCTTGTTCAACCCATGCTCAATTGATGGTTTGAAGAGGCACGGATGGATGGGAAAAGGGACATGCTTTTCATAACCAATCTCTAATTTCATGTTATCTTGAGCATTGTGTTGTAGTATGTGCACAATATTGCCTCTTTCAAGGAAATAGTGACAAATTTGGTACATAGTGATTTCTATACAAGATTTCTAAAAGGGGGACACGTGGCATTATCCCATTGGTTGTTAAGCTTTTATTAAATTTCTAAAAGGGGTATATATTTTATTTTCCTATTGGTTGTAAAACTTTTGAGAAAATTTTAAGCAAATCCCTTGAGTGAAATGGATTCACAAATTCAACATGTGAAACCTATCCCAACCACCCATATTTGTATTTCTAGGGAACTTGTTGAACTAACAAATCATACAGGATATATATGTATTTTTTGCTTGTGAATACATATGAATTTTGTATTTGTATTCTATAAGCATATCCATATCCATATCATGTATTTCATATTCTGAAATTGTATCAATATCATGTAATTGTATCCACATTTTGTATTCATATTCTTTATCCAAATTTGGATGGCCAAGATCATTTGTTCCACAAGCATCAATGATTTTGGGTTTTTTGATAAGATTGATGGAATTTAGGGAGGAAGTTTTCCTAAACTCATATCAACAACTCTTGCTTTTTCAAGGGAGGGGGGAGGGAGGAATTGAAATACAAACATCGTGTTCATATTATTTGAAGGAATAATTTCAAAATATCCAACTATTACATTAGTCATCAGTCTTATAAAGTTTTTTTTTATTTAAGCATGCTTCATTGAGGGTCTCAAAAGGACAAGAAGATATTGTAAAACCAAATGTGAACTAGGTTTTTTTAATTAATCATTAACAAGGTAACATCTCCTAATTGTGACTTATTTGCAAAACTGTCCCATCTAGATTCTTGCCTAAAAATGTTCAACTTTCATACTTAAAAGCCCAAGGTTGATTTTAAGTATGGTACATCTATTTTCAATGCTTTAAAAGTTTGTAGTTTATTCATACATCGTCTAAGAAAAGACCTAACAAGACCCAATAAAAGTTTTATAGTTCAACAATGTGAATTATGCTCAAATTATTATTGAAATACAATTGTGTGGTACTAACTTACAAGTTTACACAAAACAAAAGCTCATAATTCTCATCTTTCAAAGGTTAACTCACATAATTATTTGACATATTTTAAAGTGAAAGTAGTACAATAATGCATCAAAAAAAAGAACTTACCATTTTCTAACATGAAAAGTCATATTTCACTCTTTTGTAGCCTAATCTCATCTTGATACACAAATCTAGGTGGGAAAAAAATTATTATTACTTCATTATGCAATAACTATAGGATAAACTTTAATAACATAAAAACTCTAACCTAAGGATAACAAACTGAATGCATTGCCATGATCTTTTCCAACACTTTTACATGAAGTAAGTAAACTGAGTTTTAATGCATTTTTCATCTAGTGCTGAAATTCTTAAGTAGGAATTCTTAAGCAAACTTGATAAAAAAATTTCACCAAAAAATTTAAAATACTTTGTCTTTACAACGATGAACAACAATCACTCTTATGGTACGTTCTCACACTAAGACATTTCACACAAGGTATACCTCGAATATTTCATGCAATAAATGCCCACAATAGAATATTACAAGCCCACCCATCCGACCCACTGAAAGAATCTACTCAATCCAAATGGCAATCCATAATCTTTCACCACCGCCGGTTCATTTCGAGCCGTTCTTCCGGTGCTCCAAAGATACAAACCACGTTCTTGCTGGGTGCCAGGCACTGTGTTATCGAGCACAAATGCCACTAGAAATGCAATCACCATGTGAAGGGAGAAGATGGTGTTCAACGCAAAATTGGCCTGTTATACCACAACAACCAACCACTTTGCTCATCAAAACACTTTTACATCAAATCATCAACACCAAAGCCCCTCCTTGCAAATTAACGATGTTGCACCAAAGAATGAAATGAATGGTTTCAGATACGTTTGCACTTGGCATTACGAATGTTGTTGGCGAGAGGCTTAGGAATGAAACTTGGTACTAACACTACTCATGTCGGCGAGATTTCCATCAAACTAATCCGACACATGAATCTTTGCAAGAAGCTTACATTCTTGGAACTCGTATGGAAGGGTCCATGAGCAGCAACGTTGTAAGGTTGGAAATAGCTCGGCACCGTGGAGTTCGAATTGCTATCATACTGCTGGAAGTAGGATGGCACCGAAAGTGAGAGAAACAGGGACAAGCCCACTATCAACACATTCCGAGAGCTCCCTGTCTCGCTGTATCGCAAGTTGGATAATCCCATGGCTGCCAGCATAGTCCACATAAACACCAGAAGTGCTGCCACGATCACCTGCGGGATTGATGCTATAAACCCAGAGATTTTACCTGCACATTGTGTTTGAGATCGAAGACTTTTATCAATGGTGTAATTGAGACCTGCTTAGCTAAACAGTAGACACCACGAGTATTTTGTACCGACGAAGAGAATGTAGTGTCTAGTGGTTTATTACGTTTCACGGATGGTGTCTTGTGGGCAGCACTTGTCCCCAATCTGAAATTTTTACTTACCGATACGCTCTTATTTAGTCCTTTCAACATATCTAGTTAGTCTGTGACTTGCACCAGCCAGACTGCCCTGCCCCGGGGTGCTGGTATTTGTGACTCTTTATCCACCATGAAAAATCTTGTAGTTTACAAACTTAAATTATAACTCGACCCAAGATAAAAAAAACCAACTTACCAACAAGTGACAGAAGAATGAGGATGCAAGCACCAAATTCCACTGCTCGGCGACTTCCCATCTTGGTCGCGGCAATGGTGTGCACATTCTCTGACAACGTGCTGGCCCCGGAACCAGTACCCCAAAAGCCTGCTAACATGCTCGTCAACCCCTCCAATCCTATGCTCCGACTCACAACTCCAGGAGTAGGTGCTCTTGACGCCACCAAAAGAGAGGCTGCATGGTATGCACCCACCTGCACAAATCATCACCTCACCCTAATTTACTAACAGGGGACTGGCTGTGAAGAACATGCCGTCAAAAAGATATGTGTGAAGTACGGCGTGTGATAAAAACATATGTTCTGTGCTACATTCTTTATGGTTTGCTTCAGAGGGAAAAACCAGTGAATCTCTTTGTTTGACCTCGTCATTTCTTCAATGGAACAAGCTTTGCCAGATGAAGTATGAGCACTCGTTACCAACGCTCTCTAAATATCAACACCTAAAAATAAAATAGACCTTGAATAGTAAAGGAAGGCACAAAAAACTATCAGTAGTAGAGAAAGTCATTAGGAAAAGTCATTGAATAAACTATGTCGTTCTGCTAGTCCACTATTTCTTGTGTTCATAACATTCTTTTCAAACATGTTAATGTGCTTGGTGACACTACAAGAAATTTATTGGTGCTCTACTCAAATGAATTTTGGAAATCTCTTTATGTTTAAACCAAAATGATCAATATTTTCACTTCAACTGGCCGTTCTTTTCCACTTGAAAAGAAACACTCATACTTCCTATCCACGTTCCTTATAATTTTAGAGTAATTGCAATAATCAGAGATACTGAATGCTCATTCCTTAATGCAATCCTATTGAGGACACTAATAACGTCAATTTCATAAAATTGGTGGCATCCTACTAAGTCACTTTCAAGACGCGTGACCTGGAACGTAAAGCTATACTTGAGTACTCAGATATACTTGACCCTAGATTAAGATCTTTGTGTAGATCATGTATGCCACAATTTTGGAATCGGAATCAAGACAATTTAACAAACTTGGCGATCTTTACCATTAGCATCAAAATTGACATTCTAACGACACGTTTCAAGTGCTGATTCATGGTGTACACGAAGCCAATGACAACAACGTTACATCTTGGACAAGGGAGGGACAAGGAGGGACTGACCGAGTCCACAGAAGCAATGACTGTTGCGACCACCATCACCACCCCGGTTTGCCAACGGAATGTTGGAACCCCCCATTGGAATGGATACGGGAACCGGAACCACGCTGATTCCGAGAAGGCATTGGAAACGTCCGTTCGGCAGCTGAGCATAGTGGACAAGTGCTGTTGACATGCCGGAGTCAGGTTTGCATTCCCTTGTTGGCTTAAGCTGCATCCCGCGTAGGTGTACACGTTGGACTTCGTTAGCAGAAAGGCAAAAGCCCACGTCAATGCTAGCGCCAGCGGTACCTGCAAGGTTGGGGAATATCTCAATTTTGAGAAGAATAAATCAAATGACCCATTCAGATTAAGGGATCAGTAGAACTTCACTACATCTGTCTTCAATGTCTTCAATCTCAAGCCTCCGTCGTAGTCAAGGTTAATATTTTATCCCTCGCAAGGATTAAGATAAGACCTCTTGGCATGAATGTACCCCAGAGAAAATCTTTACAAACTTGGTCCCTAAGTTGGTGGATTCAGTTCCCGAGTGAGTTAGTGAACTTCTGTGTGATCGATACACTCGGGAACTCCAAACTCCGATCAAGACTCCGAGTTCGTGCTAGCAAAGAGTCTTTGTCACAATGCCGGTTTTGTTACATTGCGAGAAACTTTGTTACATTGGCACTTTTCCAGGTGGGTGAATGGAAAATAAAAACCTACACCAATCCTACTGATATGTCACAATTTTGACACTCTAGATTGCACTCAGACGACGAAATTTAATGTTTCATGAGCTACATCTGGCATCATGCAAATTCAAAGTTCTGCTGGGGTTGAGCAACTGCCAGGGCGTACAAGATACTACAAGTCTGCGGCCGGGGGCAAATAACTATGAAATTCCTCACAGAAACAAGAAATGAGTTCTGTGCTCTTCAGTTTTGATGAAACCTCAATGCCCAGAAGTGCTTGGTATGAAAAGCGTTTCTATCTTATCAAACGAGCTGTCCTATGCACTAGAATCAGGGTATACAGATATTCACTTACATTATAGACTTGGAAAATCCGATGGCCCAAAACTGTGATTTTGCGAAGGTACTGCACACACAACAGGGTACTTGGGTTACAAACCTATTTCATATTCAAAGACTCCAACATCTGTCTAGATGGTACTCAACGGTAGTTTCAAGACTCCAAAACAGCTGCCGTATTATTAACTTCTCGAGGACCAACTGAGTGAATAATTTCATAGTTTTCAAATGTCCGATCCTATTGATCCTATTGTGAATAATACTCCCTCTGTTTGGAAATAGTGTATCCGTTCTTAGTGTTGATTGCACTGAGAATGGATACACTATTTCCAAGCGGAGGGAGTATAATTCAGCTAGAGCTAAATTTTATTTCACCAGAATCACTGAAGAACTTTACATATGTTAGTCAAAAATTAAATAAACTTCTACTCAAGAGATTCCGCCAAATGCCCTACTGAGAACTACTTAGAAAATAATATAAGGCCCAATTCATTTGGGCCTCTTTCACCTTGATAGAATGAGACCTATCACCAAGATACTTTGCCAAAAATGATCCAATTATTGAATGAATAGGTGCATTCTTCATTTCTACAGGGAGTTTGAAAGTCATCCATTGAAAACTTTGAGTCCTCTGCGGCGTTGCAAGAATTTAATAAGTTGGTTGCAATGAACAGTCAAGAGAATGGTGACAAAGGTTATACGGCTCACCGACTCACCAGAGCAAAGAGTATCAGTAACACAAGCTGCGGGATACCAATCTCCATGCACCTGCCAACTATTGGAAATCCATAGGTATAAAAGGCTAGTCCTACAACAGCTGTTGTTGGCGCTACCACTACTGGATTTATTACCCTGCACTTAGGAAATCAATTCAGAACAATGCCTTTCAGAATCACAGCGCACCCAAATATAAGTAAATGTACTAAATAGTCAGTCAAGTCGTCGGGAGCGGCAAGTTGGTTATGTATTAGCTTACATAACCTTTTGAGAGTTGGAAGTCTTGAGAAGGTTATCAAACAAATGGCTATACAACATTATCCACGTAAGGGCTTGTTGGGAGGAAGAGGATAAGAATGGGAAATAACCCTCATAATCTCAATGCACGCGCAAGTTTCATCACTATAGGAAGTTTTGATTGGAAATAAAGAGGCAAGTTAAGTTAAGACTGATAATGTTAGAGTTCTATCAACGGGCCTAAACTACGGACACAATCGCATTCAATTGATTGCATTCCTACAGTGGAGTATCAACAGTTTCTTACTTCTTGTGTGAGTATTTTGAGAGCTCAAACTTTCCTGCTTTTCCATTATAATGAGGTATGACATGGCAATTACCTTCAATATTGGACTTAGTATTTTGGCTTGCCCTGGGTTTAGGTGTCAGTGCCTGTTACTGTTAACAGGCGGATGGTTTCTGACGGGGTAAGTATCCACTCACTGCCCTATTTGTATAATCCGTGACTGCTTGTCACTTGCAATACGACTTCAATCTTTCAATTTCGTACAAGGAAAAATAGAACTGAACATGGAATTGATGCGCGAATTACTGTTTAAAGTACCTCAGAAGAAGTGACATGGCTCCGCTGTATCCCAAAAATGTTTGGAACGCAGACCCAATGATAATGGCACCTTGTAATTCCCTCATCGTTGTCTTGAATCTCTGTCAGCACAGTTGTCACCAGAACGCTTAGTTGCTGCTTATATATATAATTTTTTTCCAACCTTCCCTCATTTGAAGCAGACATGTAATTTGAGATGAATACAAATTTCGCCTTGAGAAGTGCGAACCCAAGTGAATTATACGGAGAAAAAGTCCCCGAGTAGTTCGATTAGTTCAAATGATGTTTTGATGTGAAATTGCTAGGCATTGTGAAAACTGAATTTTGAGGAACAGGCGCAGTTTTGAGTTGCCCAGATGACCCTAATGTCTATCCCAACCCTAGATTTTAGAGCTCAGGTCTCTCATTGGCCATCTCAAAGCCCATCTTAACACTCAAGTTTGTAAAGCTTCAGGCACTTGAAACTACTAAGTTAGTTCGTGTTCAAAGTTTTGGTTGAGCACTTCGATGTCATATAATTTTGGCAATCCGCCATTTTGATGAATATGATCGACTATTGACTTCAAATGGCAGACAAAAGGGATAATTACTCATTCTCATCAAGAAGTGAACCGCATCGCCGGCGAACACGAATCTCAAATGCCGGCAGCTTGCCAAATTTTACTTGGGGACTTACATCGGCTTTTGGAAGGTTTACGTAGTCAGAGGAGAAGGTGATGGCAAGTGCTGGGGCGAGGTAGACGAATGATGCTCCCTGAATCAGTGGCAACCTGGATCCAAAGGACGTATGGAGGAGAGTGGACAGTCCTGACACCATTAGCATGCTAGACACAACTTTGGCGGTGTCCTCCTGCCAAACAATTCACAACAAAAGTCACTCCCAGAATGTTCCTCTTCAAACGACAACCATAAGTTACGTTCAGTTTTCGAACTCCAGGGTGACGAAGTAATTAGTATTCGAGGTGCCACATATTAGGATCAAATAACACTGTCATCCATTATCAATTTGAATTAATTTTGTACAAAGCGGACCTCAGCGTAATTTAGTACGGTATACCCTAGTCCTTATTTTCTTTGTTTTCCAATTTAATTCTCACATCTTTGTGTGGGCTCCTATCTCATGTAACAAATTTTCAAGGAAACAAATCAATGGAGAACTCAAGCACAATATTTTCCAGAGTATGTGTCCGTATTGCAGCTCAAATGTTCACCTAGAGTAAATAAGGACTACGGCATAGTACACGGAGCAACACCCACGGCATGTTACAAATAACGGTACTCCCCAGGTATGTGGGTAGATGGGATTACTCACAGGGGTGCCACCCATTGCAGGTACCAAAATGAGAGGAATCAGAATGAGCGACCCAGCAATGGAAAGGTAATGTTGAATGGCGTAGAGAATCACTGGAACTGCACACACGCTCCAAAAAAATCTCGTTTTCAAGAAGACTACCTCACGAGCACAGTATCAAGTCACGAGTTCATTGAAATTGTGAAACTCAAAGAAAACTGGCACGTTTTAGACGCCCATCTGTAACCTCAGATTTATTTAGTCCTTGTTTTTAAAGCTTATTTCCGACTTGAATATGAGTGAGAGCTTTGAATTACGCCATTTGATAAATATGACGAAGTTTGTATTATGCTTGTGAGATGAGATTGCCATTTCATGGTGCATCCTAGAAGACGTGGCACTGATCCTTCACTTGTGATCATGCAAGGACATCCTGATGTACCTGAAACTTAAGAGACTTCAGTTTCTCTAGGATTTGAATGATTTAGAAATTTTGTTTGGGTAACTGGATTTTCCCTGTTTGCCCTTAAAAAATTCACCCGAATCCCCCAGTTCTCATCGCCAATAATCACCCGGGACACTTCTGATGTTTCCATAAGGATAACGAGGAGAATCTCCCTGTGATACAGAAGATTGATGGTGCAGTACGTTAAAACTTAACACTTCGGCTCATCAGACACTTGATTAGGAAGCTTGTTTTCAGATTTCCATCAAGACCATGCCGAAAAAACTTGACTTTTAACATTCTAATTTTACCGTTATGGAGACAAGAAGATTCCTAGTATATTGTCAACTGGAAAACTTTAAAAGTGAATATTTAGACGGTTCGATCAGACACTTGAATAGGATGCTTTTTTGAGATTTCTATCAAGATTCTCGCCAAAACAACTTGCCATTCCAAACTAAAAAACTTCGAAACTTATCACTTCCTTTCGTCAGTCCCTCCATTTCGATTTTCTTTTGGTCAAATTCCCAACAAAGTAGATTGATTCAGCCCCAAAGATCCTGATTTTCGATCAAGACATAGACACAGACTGAAGCAATTAATCCAAGCCAAGGGCAGATGCTTCATTAACTTACCAAGTCCAGGATTCTCCCGAAGCTCATACTTCATGTGGTCGTGCTTCGACAACCCAAGCTCATGCTCCTCCCCTGCATCCGACATCACCATGGAGTCGTCGTGATCCTTAAACACCCGCAATGGCGCAATCCGCAGCGGCGCATCAGATTCCGTCGTCGTCCCAGGATTGAATGGCCCTGGAGCATTTGGCTTCGAGTCAGTTGGGGGACGAGCACTGCCGACGTCGGACGAGGGCAAGTTGAGTTCGAGGTCGCTGCCGCTGTCCATGCCGCGGAAGCCCGTGCGCCGCGCCCACGACCCGGGCCCCGTGGTGGCGATGGTGGGACGCTTCCCCAGCGAAGGGGACTCAGGGTCGGGTTGGGAGACTCGAGATGGCGGAGACACCGAAGCCATCGCCGCGCTCGCTCGGGGATCACCACACTACTGTAACAGGAAGTAGCAGTTGCAACACATCAGCAATTAGTTTTGTAGCGGTTTCGTACTTCGTTTAAAACGTAGGGTCTATTGCGGACCATTAATTGCGAAAGAGCTGCAAACTTGGTGCCAAAAGTCTTGGGCACGGAACCACTGCATGTCTATGCAGAAACTGTTGCACTCTCAACTAGTTGCAAATACATTGCATACTGTTGGACTAAACCATTGCAAAATTATTACGAGATAAAAGACGGTCATATATTGCAAAACTACTACACAAACTATTGCAATTTAATTCAGCCTTCAGTACTAGCTAGTGCACCCGGAGAAACATCAAACAGCAGAAATCTGTGGACTCGCTGAAGTTAACTAGGCTCGGTCACCTTGGCACATTGACAGAGCTCGAAAATTCTGCAACAGCTGCTCAGAAAATCCCAGAGAAACGGGTGCTTGCGATGGAATGGCGTGAAAGCAAAGCAGAAACAAGCTGGCTCGCTAAAAAATCGTTAAACCTCGTCACCACTCTTCACTATTTCTCGAAGCTCTTCGCAAATTCATTCTTCCCAAATCTGAACGGCATTGGAGGGACGATTCTAGCTAGAACAAGCATACCGTGTCGATTGATGGTGGCTGGCACCGACTTGCTAGATAGATCTTGAAGGTGAGACGATGATCAGGAGATGGCGGATTCTGAATTGCCTTCTAGCTGCTTACTACCACCCCGAAACCCTTACACCCCCTGCTTGCTAGCAAACTAGCTTCCTGTGCACAGCGCTATCTCAGTCTACGAAAGGGAAAGCCGAATTACAACTATCGAGCCGGCGAGATGAATCATGCCCAACGCTCATGATCAACGTCACTCATTTCGGGATTCAATGACGATTAGTGCCCCCACGCCAAAACCTCGATCGGCTACCAAAGCTCACCGCATAAGTGAGAGATGCACGATGGCGCTCACCGTCTCCGCTTCAATTCGTACAGATATGGCCTTGAAAGTCGTTGCATGGCCACCCCTTAAATTCCTGTCGGCTCAATTTCATCTCTCCTGCCATTTGCATTCAGCTGGTTGCCTTTCTTCCCAGGCTAGCGTAATCCATTTCCGCTGCTGCAGTGTCTGTGGCAGAAATCTCCTGCAATAAGTGCTGGCTGACCTTGAGTTCAATCAATCAGTGGTACTCCGTATGATACGAAGTTAGCTCTCATAATGCATATGGCAAGGGGGGGCTCATGCAGTGCCAGTGTGTTCTGCCATGCCTTGGGGCCAAATTGCCAATTGCCAATTCTTCTCTATTAAAGTAGTAGTTAGAATAGTTCCATTTTGCTGTGATGATGCACGGTACTCGAAGTGCGGTTGGTAATACTGTTTGTAGAATCTTGCTAGCTAGCTACTGCAGCGGTAACTGCAGCGGCTGCGTCATGGTGTAAAGGAAGTTGAGTGTCTGTCCGTAGGTGGGGGTGGGGGAGGTGAGGACAAGGAGATGGAGACTGAAGTGCAGTTCCCAATGCCCTTAGAGGTAAAGACTTATAGTCTATGATCAGGATCAGGAGCAGCCGTTCCCTCTAACTTTTGGTGCTAAAATAATCTTACAGTCTATGATCATGATCAGCAGGTCAGGAGGAAAAATTAAGGAGGAAAACAGAATTCTTGAACAAGGTTTTATATCAAATTTGTTGTTAGCCACGGTAAATTCATTCCTGACATCATTTAGCAGTAAGGTGAAAACACCCAAAAACGTCGGTGGACTCATTCCTGACAAGCAGCCTTCAACAGTGTTGTTTTTTTCAGGCAATTTAATGCCCAATTGCCTCAAAAAAAAATGGGCAGCTTCAAGCCTATAGAAAAAAAAGGGGGGGGGGGGGGGGGAATTGTGTTAAAAAATGCCAAATTGTCATCATGGCCATGCACATTGTTGCCACAATGTTTTCAAAACCTCATTTTATCCATCATGCAAAGCCAACACATACAACTATTGCATACTCATAATTGGCCTCATTCAATTCAAATCCCTAAAACAAAGGAGCCAGGAAATGCAGAACCTTCTTGAAAAAAAGGCTACATAACCATTTGTCTAAAAAACAAAAAAAAAAATGGCCTCTGGTCTTCTAAAAGTGTCCCCCAAAATGCAAATTAAATCGTTCCCATACTTAGCTATGATTGTTTGATTGCTGATTTTTGAGGTTTTGTTTTTATAACCAACCTATGTGATGGTTTCAATGGTCTAGGGAGTTTCCACTTTAAAACTTTCATATGGGATAGTAATTAGTAATTAAATATCTTATTCACATTTTTATTTTTATTTTTTGAAAAAAGATTGTTTTCAATTGCTAATACTACATTTAAAATTCTTGAAAAAGGTGCCTCCAACTATGTTAAATTGTTTCTTTTGACGTTTCTAGGTGTTTTCATCTTACAATAGTAATGAGATGTAGTGTTTGCAACACTACTATATTTACAAACTCTATCATTAAATGGCAACAACGTTGGGAATGTCACCAATACTAAATGTCATGAACACTAATTGTCAAGTAAATTTCCACCCAACTGAAAAACAAAATTAAGACCTTAGATGATTCACCATGTACTAAATCAATATCTAAAATGAATGCTAATTGCCAACAAAATGAAATATAGAGTGAGCTATGTGATAGGGTAAATAATACTATAGGTACCATAACACTAATTTTCATTATAATTAGTGTACTAGATGTTCACCACATATAATACCAAAACTTAAGGTAAAATATTATAATCTTTTGAGATATGAAAAATTCAACTAAAAAATCAAGCTTATAGAAGACATTAGCATTGGGAAGTTGATGCAACTAAAAAGACATAAAGAGGAAGATTGAAAACAAGGCTTGGAAAACAAATAATGCACGCTAAGAGGAGATTGAACAAATAAAAGTGGCTTATTGTACACTACTATCTAGACGAAATTCTCTTCAATTACACGGACTCAAATGATACAATCTAAGCTATATTTTGTTAAAGAATGTATGTAGAATTATAGCTAAAAATAAATGAACAGCAAGAATAGATTAGGAAAATTTGCGAGAATTAGTAGCCTTGAAAAGAATCAAAAGAAGGGAATCAAAATGAAAAAATGAAAAAGAAAAGTGAAATTAAAGTCTGGTCGCCTGATCATAGCCACCATCAGTCAGTCATTCAATTGGTGCTTCAATTATTGGCTTCTCGACTCCACCACCACCAATTACTGTACGACACCGACTTACCTTCCTTCTTTTTGTTTCAATTTGCTGACTGCCTGTGGGAAACTGGGAACTCTTGTAACTTTTTAATATCATAGAGATTTGTGGACAAAAAAGTCCATTCCTCACTTGGACCTTTCCCACAAAGTCAAATTCTCCAGAGGATTTAAAATTCATGACTTGTTTGGAAAAAAGCTGAAAGCTGAGAAAGGAGGAAGAAATGTATTAAAATTTGAGATGTATGCAATTGCCCTACCATCCCTTTATCCCCTCCCCCCCCCCCCCCCTTCAAGCACAATTGTGCACCTGTAATTTTCAAGGGATGTGCCATGCTTGTCAACATCCAACAAAATTGTTTTGGCTCTAGACTGCTCTTTAGAAGGTGAAAGTGCCTCAAATCGAGAGAGTGTCTTGTAGATTGAAAGTGAATTAATATTCAATTGGTAGGTGATTGGTGGTGGATTTAAAACAACTTCCAAAGCCTTCTAACCATGATTTGAGTTTATTATTTTTTAACTTTTTATTGTTACTTCTCTTTGTTTGATATGCCTCAAAATGTAATACCTTTTGTCTCTCTTTCATAGCTTTTAGAATATGTAATTAGTTGTATAATTTGGTGAAGTATTGACTATGTGGGGAAGTGTCTCTATGCGGAATGGATCTTTTTGCCCCCAACTCTATTTACATGTATTCCCTTGTGATTGCACAACCTTTGTGTTGAAAACAAAGATTGCACCTATTCATCTCATAGGTAAGATATTCCAATGGCTTTTGGTGGTGCAAAGTCAACAAGTGAGTTAAGAATGAAGAAAGAATTACCATTGACAAATTAATACACTTGAAAAGAAATCAAAGAGAAGGATGTCAATACATTGCAGAGAAAATAAGAAATAACTTCAATTCTTTTTTCTTTTCTTTTTAGAATCAGTGTACATTAAAATTTTATTCATTCATGTTCCCATGACTAAGACCATAGGGTAAAGATGAGTGACGCATGAACTACATACCCCTATTAGAGGGTAGACTCATTCAAACTATTTATTACTATCCTTTTTATTTTATCTTAAATGATTATTTAAATGAAGTAAATAATAGGTGGTTTTTGGTGTTCTATTGTATGTATTGGGGTCATAAGTAGTTGAATTATTTTTTGATTATTTTAGGATGTGGAATTGTGGATATTTTGTGTGATCTTTAGGTTGTGTGAATAATTGTATGGGTTGGAGTAGCATGTTATTGAAGGGGGGGGGGGGGGGAGTGGGAGAGTAGTATTGTGACTATTTTTTATATAACTAGTTGGATATTGAAGTGTTGTTATTAAGTGTTAGTTCTAGTGTTAATTGTATCTTGAATTTGGCATGTTAGGATGAAGCCCAAGGGTTATGAAGGATGTTGTTCTATATTTTCATCAAGGATGAAACATATACAACAAACTATCTTAAATTGTTCTATCTTATATGGAGTTAAATCATACCCTTAAATACATTTCTAAATATTGATGTGGGTAAGTTAGATACCAATGGTTTGACAACTCAGATGATTTTTACCCTTGGAATGTTGTGTATGCTTGGTTGGTGACTGGAAATCATTCTTTTATAATAACGTGGAAATCATTTACTTACAAAAAAACAAAAACACTCATTGGAAGTCAAACTATTGTGTAAGACCTCCCCATTTCACACAAAAACTCCAAGGATGAACATCTCCACTTCTATCTTACATAGAAGACTTCTCTATCATCCATGAAACACTTATAGGCCACTGCATCATTACAGAGTTAAACCCTATAACATCATTGAGAACAAAAAGTGTTCAATGAATGACTTTAAAGGCAGATTCCCTAAAGAACCAAAATATGCTCCTATTCATTCATTCAGTACTTGGGATCATTTTTTGGCTCACTACTTTAGTGATAGGTCTCATCCTTCAGCGATAAGGTAAAGTTGAAGAGAGATTCCTTTCATCTATCTTGTTCACGGAAGGCTTGCTACAGCAGTAGGATGACTCGTCAGTAAGTAAGTTCGCTAAAGGCTTTGCCAGTGGAGCACTGTCTGTCTGTCTATCTGTCTGTCGTTCGGTGTGGAAAAGGGCGTCAATAATACTCCGTCGTAGCTCGGAATGAGTGAAATGAGTAGCGCCTGTCAATCTGTGAAGGAACTAAGGAAGCCGTGAGCCCTCCTGAAATTGATATTTTATCCGGGGCAACCTCCGCCTCCCTCATGAGTGAATACCCAGTTGAAGAACACCTTGAAATTTGAGAAAGAGAACTGTGGAATTCTTACAGAGAAAAATGTGGAGTGTAACATAACTTAACATAAAAGAGACTCGCAAGTCACGGGATGAGAGCGGAGACAGTCTGTGGTGTGTAACGTATCAATGCTTTGAATGTGACTCCCGAATTCAAAGTCGGCAACTCAGAACATTCAGAATAACCACTTAACCAGGCAACTGAATGGTTGTCCTCATGCTGGGAAGGTATTATGCTTTGCTAGATATGGGTGGTATGTGGGAGGGGCTTATCAGTTCATTTAAGGATTGGGTGTTGGTGTAGGAGCCATCAATAAAACGATTTTGTTCCTGATAGGTAGGGGTCCTCTTTTTCAAGGATGCGAAAGGGATCCTTACTTCATAGGTAAACAATGTTATGATTGATTGCAAAAGAAGAACAAACAAGTGAGTTGAATTTGAAGAGCATAGACGCGTATGTGAGCCTTGGCCTTCATTTTCCTTGTTGCTTCTTAGGAAGCCCCATGCACACAACCATGGGGGAAAGTGGTAGATTTACTATATGAGTATGCTCACTAGTCAAGACCAAATAAAAAATATGGGACAGCTCCCTCAAGATTCTTTGGACTTTAGGAGCTTTTCAAGGAAGAAACTAAATGCGAGAGAGAAGAATTGCTGGACTTTTAGAGTCAAGGACAAAAAGATCCATTTCTCATTTAGATGCTTCCCCCACAAAGTCAATACTTCATCAAATACTACAACTATCCACATATTCTAAAAGCCATGAAGTGAGATAAAGGGTATTAAATTTTGAGGCATATCAAACAATGAGAGAAATAATAGTAAATAGAATTAGAAATAATCAATTGAAATCATGGTTAGAAGGATCCAAAAGGTTGTTTTAAATCCACCACCAATCTACTACCAATATAATACTACTAGTGATCCATTCTCAACCTAGGATTCTCAATCTACAAGATGCTCGCTTGATTTTAGGCACTTTCAAGTTCTAAGGAACAATCTAGAGCCAAAACAATATTGTTGTATGTTGATGAGTATGACACATCCCTTGGGAATTATAGGTGCAAATTTGTGCTTGACAATGGTTAAAAAGATGTTCTAAGCCCAATTGCCAACACCTCAAATTTTAATACATTTCTTCCTCTTTTCTTAGCTTTTAGAATATGTCCTTAGTTTTAAATTCAGTGGAGAATTGCCTCTATAGAAAGGATCCATCCAAGTGAGGAATGGAATTTTTTTTATACAAACATCTATTTTGGTTTTAAGAAGTGAAGGTCACCTATCAACTTATATGATCCTATGAGAGCTACTTTGAAAATAGGAATTTTGGGGGAAAACTTGCTAGCTTGACAATTGTTAAGATTGGAAGAATTGTAACATGTGAACGGACCAATCCCTGTAAAAATGTAGAGACGGGATTGACATAGAGACAAGCTCTAAGTTAAAACTTCAAATTTCTACCACTGAGTGTACCATTAAACTTCTTGAGGAGATGGCATGATCAATCACTTAAGAATATGATCAAAATCTACATGGAACACATATGTACATCTAGAGCCAAGGTTTTATTGATAAGGAATTATTTGAGATTTTCTTAACCTACTAGAGATTCTGAAGGAGCAAAAAATGGTCACTCTATTTCAAATAATGTGAAATTGGTCTAGACCTAAAACTTTGTGCAAACAAAAAGGATTAAATTTTTTTCCACTATATCTAATTGTACAAGAATTGTTGCATTCCATCCTATGAAAGATCTCTAATACCACAATATCCACTAGTACTATACATCTATAGTAATTATATATATGTACAATCATGCTACAAAGTGACAATTTCATTCATCATATGGATAGTCATGTTTTCATTTATATTTTTTCATGCATGTTTTGGAGTTATAAAAAGGTATTTGTTGCTAAAGCACTTGATGTTGCAAATTTTACAACAAAGTGTACTAGTATACAATGTGATGATAATACATAAATATACCCCACAAAGTACACTAAAATATGCTAAGGCAACTTTGGTGCATTATAAGGTAGACAAATGCAATTTGAATGTTTTGTTTTTTGAATATTTTTAAGTTTATGTTTAGCTTGAGGATTGAACTTTTAATCTTGTAATAAGTATGTGAGTTAGTGTATGAGCTAGTACTAGAGTCGTGCATATGCCTACACTTTAAACCATACACTAACAAGTGAAATTAAACATGGAGATTGAATAAATAAATCTTGTATCAAAATTCCATTTCTAAGTGTACCCTAGTTTATCTTATCATGTCATCACTAGACTTTGACTATGGAATTCTTCAAAAATTCCAAAGATGGGCAATTTGGATTTTCTCTTATGTTGAATTGCATTTATTGACTTTGAAGCTCACCACATTTTCTTAAATTTTGTATCCATTCTTGCAATGTATAACTAAAAAGGTTTGAAGGTTTAGTTTGATGTCAAGATTTTTCTCACTAGAAAGAAAAAATTACTTTGATCTATGCATGGTTGTGAATATGATAGGGTCACTGAATAATGTACAAACATTCCATTTGTATAGTTGCAATACACTAAATATATACTCTATAGTAAAGTATACATTGTAATGTGCATCGAATTTAACCTCTTATAAATATAGTAAGAGCACTTCCACTTTTTATAGTTGGAATCTATACATACATACTTCTTTTGTTTCCATAAAATATTATTATTTTAAAACAAAGAATGAAAATTCTATTCCTCAAAAAAATATCCAAGACCTATATGATTATTTCCATTTGACAATTGTGCATGGAGATAGATATTTTAGCAAACAAAGAAAAATAAATCAAATGTCAATTATAAGAGATTTTCACCGCATGTGGCAAAAATCCCTCCTAGAGTTGGGTGGTGGGGAGTGTATGGAACCTTCACCTAAACTGCCTTCCAAGCCATGGACTTCATGATATTTTTAGAATTTTTAGAATTAAATGAGTTCAAGTGAAAGAAAGGCATCACCCCTAAATCACTCAAATGTGTGTCTAAAAAGTCCTAAATTTCCCTAACACATGCTCTAGAAGGTTAGGGCAACTTCCGAGACAAAACTCCCATAAAAACTCCCAATTTGAACCCAAAATGGGCCAATTGGAGTACTATAAACTAATCATAAGACATGCATCATTCACACCCAAGACTAAAATTTACACATACCTTGATTCCCCTTCTTTCACCCCATTTCAATTCATAAATTTAATCATAAGGCATACATCACCTCACTTTAAGTAATTCATTTTTTTGTTCTTTTCCATCATTCACACATCTCAACCCTAATCTTTGCCCAATTTAGGCAATGCTTCTGCCCTTGTCCTAAAATCCCTGAAAGTCAACTCAATATTTATGCACTTGTAGGTTCAACCCCAAACACCCATGGTACCTCCCATTCCATATACAACATTCATTGAATTAGAAATTCCCATTCACAAGTTATTGAATATGGAATCATGTACCCTCCCCAAAATAAAAAATAAAAAAGTTATAGAGGGTGCAATGAATATTGTAATTAGAAACAAGTAGGGAAATCAAGAAAAGTAGAACCTTGAAATCCACAAAAGTCTATCCGCCACTGAAATGGCCATTGTTCGCCTCAATTTTCTTCAAATGGGATGAGACTAGACTTTTTCTAAAGCTACATTTGAGTGCACCATCATACTAAATTTCATCTTCTTTGCCTTTGTCATCCTCCATTTATAGCCCTCTGAAGTTGAAGTTCTGAATTCCTTGTGGTGGCAAACCTTTTGTTACAAAAATGATCACCATTGGCTTGTTTGTACTTCAAATGGGTAAGCCTAGGCTTTTCAGAAAGCCAACTTCAAGGTGCATCTTCCCACAAATTTTCAACTCAATCCACATTGTCATTATCTTGGTATCACTCACCAAAGTTGATAGACCAAGTCTCAACTCAAAATTTCCTTGTCACCCTAAAGTAGTTTTCCATTTAACCTAAAAAATCCACTTCTTTCACACATTTTCCTCATGGAAACAAGTAAACCTACTCAATAAATTGTCCTACATGGTTTCTCCCCTCAATTCTCCCCCCCTATTCATTCACAATTCTCCCTTCAAACACATGCTCCTCCAAAACACAAAAAGTTGAGGGAGAATTGAAAGAGAGGGCTCCAAATCCTAATTTTACATATATAAAAACTCTCAAATGGACTAATTTTTCTAATTACTTTCATCCCACACCAATTTACTATAAATTTGTTAATTTGGTACAAAATGTGCCAATTTAGTGCAAATCGCGTTAAATTACCATAAATGTGCTAGCATTAGTTTAGTGTATAACATCCTAAATTAATGCAAAACACTCTAAATTACTGAAAAACTCCTATTTCAGTGTTTCTAGCACTATTTTAGTGTTTTATTCACTACACTAATATTTTAGTCATAGTTTTAGTTTAACTAACTTCTTTTGTGTTTTTTCTCATTTATCATTTTTGTGGTCTTCACTTTACTTTAAGTTCATTTCCTACTCTTAGTATTTGGTTTTCATTTTCATTTTGTCATCATTTTATTGTTAGCCTAATTTTGTTACTCTACCAAATCTTGCTTAATATATTTTTAGTTTTAAGTCCCTATTTGTTTCCTAAAATTTTCCCTAATTTTCTCCTAGTTGCATTTTTTAACTTCTCTCCTCAACCTCCCAAAGTTCCCATAGCTATTTAATGAAAACTCCCTATTTAATGGTTGTGGCTTAATCCGGAATACTTATACTTCTCCATTTGCAAATTCATGTCTAATATTAATATTTTTGATTTTCTAAAAGGTGAACCAATATGGTGGTTCACATCAATTCCTAATAATGCAAGGGTCTTATACCAAACCAAGACATTAAAATATATCTTCTATAATTTATTTGAATTTTTCATAAAAACATTTTGTATTATATATTATAAATAGAAATCAATATCTGTTTGGTTAAATTTGAATAGGGTTTTGTAAATTTTGAAAATTGATTTCAAAGCAAATGATTTTGATAATTTATCAAAAATATAATTTTCATTTTTAAGTATGTGAACTTTTTTAAGAATTGGCTAAAATTTCATCTTACATTGATTAGCACTAAATAATTAGATATTTGATCATGAAAACATCATATGCTATTCATGATAGTAAATTTTTAACACTTTAATAATATTTTGCATTTTGTGTTCATTTCTTCATTATTTTTTTGCAATAATAACTTCAATTTGCAATATGTCTAGTATTCAAGACAATCAATTTTATTGTGTATTAAAAGATTTGGAATTTTTTTTCCCTTAAGCTAATGTGCAATTGCCTAAACAAACTCTTTTTGAGATATTTTGATCTTTTCAAGCACCTTGAATATGTCAAATAGATATTTCATTCATCTCATTTTCCTACAATTTTTGTTTTATCTTCTTAACATTTATACAATGTGGATTATCAACCCCTCCCTTTGCCAAAATATCATTTAAAATAGAGCAAGGGTGTTTCACCTCTAAAATGATTTTTCCAATGGGTGAATACAAGCAAAACTTGTACTATTTTTTGTCATACTTTATTGAGGAGCATGAATGTTTATTAAGCATAACTCTGGGAGCAATGATCCAATGTATTTGAAATTCATAGTCAAGGTGGGTATGACCATTTCACCCAATAGTATGAATTCAATGACAATATTGAAGCTATCTACATAGAAATGATTTTTTTGACAATTTATTTACATTCTTTCTAATGAAACTTCTTACTTTCTTTTAATAGAAATTTTGGCTTTTCTTTCAAGAAAAAAACGGATAAAATTAAAAAAATACTATTTTAATAGCATTTTTTGACACTTTGGTACTAAAATATATGCCAATTTTTTGGTGAAATACTATTAAAAAACCCCACATACTCTCTATTTCAACAATGACCCAATATATTAAATTCAATGTTTTTTTAACAATTTTTTCTATTCTTTTATGTTGAATAAACAAAAAAAATGGGAATTTTTTTGACACTTTAGAGTTAAAAATAACTAATGAAAGAATTGTCGGAAACATTCATTTTTGGTTCACATTATTTCCATATTAGCTCACCATATTTATTAGTTTGCAATTAGCATGGTCTATATAGATAGAGATATATAGATATATAGATATGG
The DNA here is from genome assembly GCA_963920665.1 of Straminergon stramineum. Lineage (NCBI taxonomy): Eukaryota > Viridiplantae > Streptophyta > Bryopsida > Hypnales > Calliergonaceae > Straminergon > Straminergon stramineum. The sequence goes on along the minus strand of OY987263.1, from coordinate 38,076,180 downwards.
ATATGGATATAGATATATAATAATCATTAAACTAGGTATATGATTATGGATGTATATATCATAGATTCTATACAATTGATATCAAAACTAATAATACTAGCTAAATATTGATATTGGGGGGTTGATCAAATTAGAAATCATTTTTCCATTTGAACATCAATGACTATTGTTTACACTAATTAGAGAATCTCTAATCCAAACCCTCAACACTATAAGAAGAGTATTTTTATTTACATAGAGTGAGAATTTAAGAGGATTGTCATTAGAAACAAATAAAAATCACATAGAATAAACACAATAAAATCTAGGCTTAAGACATTGCACAACCAAAACACTCCTAGTTGCCTTCTTTACTAGTCAAAAGAAAATAGGGGCAACTTCAAATTCTTCTTAAATTTATTGTTGATTCAACAAATTTGCATGATTTGCATAGTTGCTAACAAGTTTTGACTTGCCCACTATTCTATCTTATTGCTCACAATGGAAGTTACTTAACCCTAAATGACCATTGCTCCCATGAAGAAGAAAAGAAAGTTTGGGCAAATACTTGCATTCTCATTTTTTTTCATAGTTTTTTAAGATAGGAAACAAAACTATGCCACCCAAATTAAATATAGTTAATCTTGGGAATCATGAAAGCTTGAAATAATTTTTTTTACAAATGAATTCTTAAAAAAAATGTAGTTCTACCTATGTGAAAAGTTTTGATTCATTTCATTTGGACTATTAATGTAAAAGTTATGAAGACTCTTGTTTTGGGGGCATTCAAGATATCTACTTAAAGAAATAACCTATATAATTTGTTTTGAATTCAATTCCACAATTTTCTAAAATAAAAAGATCCACAAGGTCTAAATTGCTTTCTAGAACTATCTCACTAATAAGATTGACATGTTTCAACTCTAGTTTCAACTCCATCTTAGAAGTAGTGACAATTTAGGTTTTATTTTTATCTTGTATTTATGTGTACATAACATATTTTTAAAAGAATGAACATCAAATTTCTTCTTCCTAATTGTTATTGTAAACTCTCAATTCAATTCTTCACTATAAAGATTTTTTACCTCAAGTGTAAACATTCAAGTTAAGAAGACTCAAAAGTCTGTAACCTATTGTGGAATGGAGTAAAAAGAAAGGTTTTCTTCACTAACCTTTAACCCCTCAAGGCCCAAGGAGCCTTTTGGGGCCTCTCACTTGTTCAACAAATCAAAGTTATAACTTCATTTTCCTACATTCTAAGAAGTGTATCTAAGTGAATTTTATATTATGATGTTCATATTGAGCAGTGAAGTTCAAATGTACAATTAACATCATGTAATAAACTTGATATATAGTGCATACTATCAATCAAAGTTCAAACTTGTGAAAAAGTACATAAATTGCTTGGGCCTTGAGGGGTTAAAGGTCTAAGAAACTCAATTTGTGTTGGAGTATGGTATTTATTGTATATTTAACACACAAGTTGCATAAATCGACATATACAATAGTCATAAAAGTTTGCTGAGACAAATCTTATGACATTATACTTCTAGTTTATATCATTATTGCACCTCCTACATGTTCAAGATGTTGCAAAATGGCCATGTATTTTCTTCATGTATGCTTCTATGACATATATTCAATATGTATGCCAAGATTTGAACATGATAAGGCTTAGATATTAAAATGACTTCCAAATGAAAGATACTAGTTTTCGAATTCTTAATTCAACAGTGTATGTCTTTTCATATTTTCATACATACTTGCAATCTAAGAATAATATACAAGACCATATAATTATATGTTTCCCATAAGACCTTTGAGGGTTAAAAGTGCAATACATATGGTCAAAATTTCCAAAATTCCTGCCACATGTTCCCATCGTAGTATAGTGCGAGATCCTCCCGGGTATAAGGTAGAAGGCTCATAAATCGTTCATCTAAGGGCTGGTCCACCTTTTTCATGTATTTCTTTTCATGGGAATATTTTTATCTAATTTTTCAGACGAAGAGAAATAGATGTAGAATTTAACACAAGTGGTTTCATATTTTTTGAAGCATTATTGAATTATTTATGAATTTTCAAACAAGTTATGTCATAGGTCGCTATTTATGTCACTAGGTCTTCCATAAATTGTTCACTTCAAGTCATAAAGAGAAATGGAGAAAGCAAGGATAATGATTGGCTCTGGCAATAAATTATACTTTTTTCCTCGATCCATTCAAATGACTATAGAGGTTGATTTAAAGACCAGTTAATGTCCATTTCAGAGCTTTAGTAGGGACGGTTCTTAATGCCCGAACGGAGTTCGAGCCTTCTACCTTAATATTCTCAAGTTCTTATGGAACAAAAAGTTTTTTTACCGTTTTGAGGGTTCCAGTGGAGATGCTCTCGAGCTCACCTGTACATTTCCAGGAAAGGTCTTCTCCCTCAGTTGATTGGCACGGTTCCTCAGGGTTTAACGTAGTGCTTGGATGTGCACCCAAAACCCTAATTGTTCATTTCTGTTTGCGTGCCTTAGGGTTAGCTATGGCGACGCCCGTCGCGGAGGGAGCCGTGGAGGTCGCAGCAATGGCAGGGAGCTTGCACTTGGAGGAGCCAAAAGCTGAAGCAGTTGAAAACGTTGAAGCCCCGAAAGAGATGACAGAGGAGGAGAAGCAGTTCGAGGAGAAGCTGCGTCTGGTGTTGAGTGTTGGCGAGAATAACAAGTGCATCCCCGAGGAGAACGACTTCGCTGAGCTTCGCAACCTCTTGAAAAAAAAGCCACACCCGGTCTGCTACGATGGGTTTGAGCCTTCCGGGCGGATGCACATCGCACAGGGCGTGATGAAGGTGCTCAACGTGAACAAGCTGACAAAAGCCGGCTGCTGCTTCAAATTCTGGATTGCAGACTGGTTCGCGCAGCTGAACAACAAAATGAATGGGGACTTGAAGAAGATCCAGACAGTCGGGCGTTACATGATCGAGGTTTGGAAGGCGGCGGGGATGGACTTATCCCAGGTGGAGTTTCTGTGGAGCTCCGAGGAGATTAATACCCGTGCCGGGGAGTACTGGCCGCTCGTGATGGACATCGCCAGGCGCAACACGCTGAATAGGATCACGAGGTGTTGTACGATCATGGGAAGGAAAGAGGGGGATGAAATGTCGGCGGGGCAGATCTTTTATCCTTGTATGCAATGCGCGGATATCTTCTTCCTCAAAGCGGATATATGTCAATTGGGAAATGACCAGGTTAGGGTTAATGTGCTGGCAAGAGAGTACTGCGACCAAATTAAGAGGAAGCTCAAACCGATCATCCTCTCGCACCGTATCCTCCATTCCATTCTGCAATTCTGTTTCAATGGTTTTTGAGGTTAGGGGTACTCTTCCAATTCAATTCTGCAGTTCTGTTTCAGTGGTTTATCAGTTTTAGGGTTACTCTTCCAATTTTGAATTTCTTTGATTTGAACGGAAATGGTGCTAGTCTCCCTCTATGCAAGTCTCTTTCAATGCGAATCTCTGTACTTATCCTCCAGCTTCGATTACGCTCTCGTCCCAAATATGGTGGGAACACCCAAAATTTCCTCGTTTAGCGCTGAGCGAATTTCACATCTTCTTATTAGCTATTGGACGAGGATTCTGACGCACCAGAGAATGCGTTGTTTGGATATCATATGCGAAAGTTATGAAGGCTTCAGGTTTTGCTAGTAGATGACCTAAAACCAACACTTGAGCACGTGTTTAGGTGGTCTACATCCACTTAATCAATATGTACCCATTATCTACGATTTTAGGGTGGTGATTTTGGGTGTCCCGGCCTTAACCTGTAAATTGTCTCCTACTTATCTGAACTGAAATGATTGATTGGAAGGAGTTGCTAGTCTCCCCATGGAAGTCTCTCGCTAGAGTTCTCTGCGTCCTGCTTCTTCTGGTCCCAAACTACCCGAAGATGGGTTTTTAAAAACGGTGTAGTGGAGAAAGGACGAAACTGACTCCCAGGGAAACCCCTAAAACCCTTATTTTAATTGTGCGGTGTTGAATATGCCTGCAGTTTTTTACCGTAGCTTTTTTATTAAATGTGAATGGAAGAAATGTTTGTTGCCCTTGACGTATCCCAGATATGCTTCCTGGTTTATTGGCCGGTCAAGAGAAGATGTCGAAGAGTGACCCTAATTCGGCTATTTTCATGGAAGACGACGAGGTGAGAAGGTCCTTTGGTTCAAACAGTTCGTTATGGTGCTTATCAAGTTTGATTGCATATGAACCACCTAGAACTAGTGGGGTTGATGGGGTTGCAATTGTGGATTTGTTTATCGCTATCAATTGCAAGGGTTATATTTGTAGTCTTAGCGCAGGGCGCTTATTGAGCTGGATTTTAAATTTTTTTATCACTGCAGTCTGAAGTGAAGAAGAAGATCAAGCAAGCTTTCTGCCCACCCTTGGAAATTGCAGGAAACCCTTGCATTGAGTACGTGCAGTACATTGTGTTGCCGTGGTTCGGTCAGTTTGAGGTTCAACGTGACGAGAAGAACGGTGGCAACAAGTAAGAGATTTTTCAAACACCTCTCCATGCAAGCCTCTCTCTAGACCTATCCCTGCTTGTTGCTGGCACTCTCCTCTCGACGGGAGAATGATGCTCCATTTAATTTGACTTCGCCCTTCTGTTTGATGGTAGCTCATATGTTTCTCTTACTTGATGAAGACAAGTAGTTCATTTGACACTGCTGATCGGGGTCACTGATCTCCCTCACAGGATATATACAGACATTGAAGAATTGAAAAAGGACTTCAGTGAAGGAGCATTGCACCCTGGTGATTTGAAACCTGCACTCTCCACGGGGCTCAATAAGATTCTGCAGGTTTGTTTCTAGACGTGTGTAAAGGCGCCTACATAATCATTTTTGAGTAGGTGTTTCATTTTTGGGTTAAACTACTGTTGCCGGTGAGTTGCTACTTCATAGTCAATTGGGGGTTGAAGCTCTCCATTTCTGAAACCGCACTCTTTGCATTTTGGAAACTCGTTTTTTAACTCCGAATTGTAAGTTCGCGACCGTCTTCAGCATCGAAGCTGTTATTCAAAATGTTGTTAGTTCGTGTGCTGATACGTCTTTTTACTGTATTCAATGATACAGCCTGTGCGTGACCATTTCAAGAATGACCCCAAAGCTAAGGAACTTTTGAAAACTGTTAAGGTATGTAACTTACTACCTAGAACTGTTTCGTTTGTTTGTCTATTTGTTTTGTAGTCTTGTCTGTTGAATCTGAAACGATGGATTTGTTCTGCTGTGTTTGTACAGGGCTACAAGGTGACGAGATAAGGTCACGCAACTTCAGTGTCTTATTCTTGAGAAACTGATTTGAGAAGAAACAATCTGTTACGACTGAGTTTCTTGATTGTAACACATTCCTGTAATTCTCAGTTATTTTTAAATCTATAACTAGAGTTTAGTGTCGATGAGTTTGCAGAGGATAACCATGTATTTACACAGGCTGTACACCTCATTGAAGGAGGTTAGAAGTGGGTTTAGCAGTCTCGTGCTATATCATGGATGTCTATGAGTTGATGTTCATTGTGTGCAAATGTACACTTTCTGGAAGAGAGATCAATGTTGGTTGGACTGGAGTACAGAAGCATGAACAGCAATCTTACTATTACTAAGAGCGGGGGTTGGGGGATACAAGTAACACAAATTTGACCGCTGTGCAAATTATCATCTGTTAAAGTCTGGCCAAATCTTCAAAACTACCATATAGTTTTGTTACTGAGCAGTTTTTTTGTTTATGAGGACAGTTACGAGTGGCGCAAAAGTGGTAGTTTGTTATTGAACTTGCCGGTGACATCTGATTTAGTATTATAAATTCTATGATGGTGGAATATTCAGTATTTCGAGATTTCCTTTGTGCTGTGTTTTTCCTTCCTGACCTCCTATGAGTTTTGTACTTCGTATTAAATAATCAACAGAGGACATTCTACCATTCTAGATGAATCATACCCATAGGAACTCACCTTTTTGAATTGAGGTATACAATAAGACAGATGATGGGTTGTTAAAAGAAAAGTTGATGATTAGGTGATCCTCAGATTCTTATTGTCTCCTCAAGGAAAAATTAGATTTACAGGGAAAAATGGATTTAAAGGGAAAAACGGATTTTGGATAGGTCCCTATGGTTTCAATTTTCATTATGATTTTTTGAAACTTTTTTTTTAAGATAGGAAAACACATTATAAGTTTCATTTGAATTGGTGTATGGGAACCAAAGTTATGCTTTTCCTACCCCTCCAAAAATCACAAAAAGTTTAAGTAGAACTTTCAAAGGTTTGTATCTCATAGAAAGTATTAATGTCTATATGGAAAGATTTGATTAATTGTATTTGGACTAGTGATAAGAAAGTTATGGACAATCTTTTTCTAGGAGCAACCTAAGTATTTTTTTGAAAAAAATTACTTATAAGATTCACTTTTTAACACAATTTTTACAATTGAAGAAAAAAAGCTTAACAAGGTTGAGTTAGCTTGCTAGAACAATCTCACCACCAAGATTATTGTGCTTCAATTATATTTTAGACCTATTAATGAAAATTGAGTGTACTTTGATGAATTTTTTTCCTAGAAATTCAATTTAAGCTATGAAGATTCAAAGCCTTAAAGTCTAGCTAGTTAGCCAAAGTACAAGCTAAAAAACAATTTTTTTCACTTCAAATGCAAATATCTTGCAATCCATATAGTCAAAGTTTCTAAAATTTCTTCCACACATTCTTGTACTAAAGTAAAACAACCCATTGTGGTTTGATGACCCATAATGGACACCTACGGGAGGCATCCCATTCCTGATTACTGCCCCCTTTTGACAATATAGATTGTTCTCTTTCATCGCAAGAAGAGATGGAAGTGATTAATTACAATACACTTTCCCATACTAATATGACACATTGTGATTGTTTTACAACACTCTCAATACTTGGTGGATTTTGCAACGAGCCCTTGTATGAAACATGAAGGTCTACATGACCAGAGTGGGAGGAATGGAATCTTCTGTTCAAAATTTCATAGTGCTTATGTTTTGAGAAAAAAAAAATGGAAAATCCTGGAAACCTTCTTCACTCTATTTCTGCACACTAGAAAATTTTCCCACCCAAGAAACTCGGCCTCCAGATATGTGTAACCACTTAAGTGGTTGGAAATGGGTTGCCTCCCTTAAGGAATGATTCCATTATGGGTTTTTTCAGACCCCATCATGGATTTTATTACTAAATGAGATTTGGCCCACAATCAATGTCTTACTTGACAGTAATGGAGTGATTAGTGACTGCATTAGGAACTTCTAACTTTTTAGTGTAATTTCATTGTAGGAAGTGACTTTTTTAGGCCTTCCACATTAGAAATTATTGTGATTGCTTTAGGTGTGTAAGATGAGCATCATGGATATTGATTTCATTGGTTCTGGGGTAGTCTACATACTGACTCCTTTGGGCCGTGATGGGCTGAACACTTCAAAAATTTATAGCAAATCCATACTTTGTCAAAAAAAAAAAAAAAAAATTTCAAATGCTCTCATTGTTTCTCACACATGTCTTTACTTGGGGAAAAAATTAAAAAATTTCAGCAATGGCATGAGTATGAACTCCTAATTCTAACCCCAATGGGTTGTTTTACCTTAGTCTAGTTTGTCAAAAACCTCTAATTCTACAATTATATAGCTATGGAAATATTTTGAGAGTCACTCTCCTATCCAGAAATCAACCATTGTTTTGTGGAAATCCTTTGCATTTCAAATCTTGGAAGCATAAAATCTTAATTAATGATTTTGAATTTGATTGGAAAGTCTAAATCTAATATTAGTTGGCATGCATTGAATACTAATCTCAAAAATTGCCTAAAATAATCTTGTAAACATGATCAATTTGTAGGTAAATTTATGGAAGAAATAGGGATCAATTTTTTTTCTAAAAAAATAAAAAGGCTCTCAAACCTTGAATTCAACATGAAACTATTTATATGAACATGGACAAAGTGATCCTTAGAAAAAACCTTTCTCTACAATACCATATATAAAGGGTAGTATCAACACATCCTGCTTAATATTTATTCATTTTAGAAAAAAATGTTCAAGAGATGACATGAATAGAAATATTTGTATCATTATTTTTGGTTTATACAAAATGGAAGGAGAAAAGTGAATTTCTAAAAAAAATGGCATTTACTTTAGAAGTATCATTCTATCTACCATGCTTTAATCCCTCAAGGCCCAAGCAATTTCTGTACTTTTTCACAAGTTTGAACTTTGATTGACAATATGCATTGTACATCAAGCTTGTTACATGAGGTCAATTGTACTTTTGAACTTCCCCGTTCAATATGAACATCATAATATGAAATTCATTCAGATATACTTCTTAAAATGTAGGAAAATGGATTTATAACTTTGACCTGTTGAACATGTGAGGCCAAAAACAAGCTCCTTGGGCCTTAAAGGGTTAAGGCTACAACACAAGATATGTGCACTCATATTATCATTGCTTCTATTGTGGCAAACATACTTAGATTGAAAAGCAACAACCCAAACTATAAATTTATGACACAAATTGTACACAATCAATACATAAAAACCTAAAAAAATCTAATGCCAATTATCATAATTGGTAGTCATGTTTGACATTCCATACCAAACAATTAATGAAAGTTGGCAAACAATGTGATTTGGTAGATGCTTAACCCATAAAAGACCAAGTAGCATTTTTTGGCAACATGCATTTTTGGTCATCCATTTATGAAAGAAATTTTCATTTTTATTCTATCAAATTTCACACAACATGTGCTTGAAGAACAGCTTCAAGGTGCAACAAATTTCATAACTTTTGACTACATGGTTAAAAAGTAATTATATGATATGAAGTTTCTATTGTTTCCCAAGCAATTCAAAAAAATGACTTTTAAGAAATAAAAAATTGGAATTTGTTTCCTAGATTATATATATATATAAATTTTAAAATCATTCCATTTTGATCAACGAGATGAAATAATGAGGAATTTTAATTTGTAAGTAGTTATAGAATTTCTATTCTAAAATAAGCTTTGAAGTCCTTTATTTAATTCAATTTTACATATTCTTGGAAAACCCCCAGAATCATAGGATATAAATTTTTTTATACAACATTACAATAATAAAGGTAATGTTGGAATTTTTCAATTCCATAATAAAATTCTTAACTAGTATTTGAAATCATACTTCATTTTTTTCTATTTATTCTTTTTTTCAAGAATGAATATTATTTTTTTTTTGTTGAAATTTTTTATATGTATTCCTAAGTTATTTCTTCACTAAGCTATGGAGATTTTCAAATTGTAGGATCTACACATTTTTCTATAAAAAGTTTGAAAGATGAAACCTAATTATTTGGGAAGAGTTGAAAATACTTCTTTTTGAAATCCAAGCATCATGATCTTGCAATCAATAAGGTTTCTTATCCTGAAATTTTAGAAGTGTGTACTCTAACAAGCTAACAAAAAGATCCTTTAATTGAATTTGTTGATGAATAAATATAATTGAAGATTTTAGCTTTGCATTGGGTTTGAGTAGTTTGAAGCAATTTTGGGCCTAAAAGTACTAAATGTCTTTAGGGTTAAAATAGAAAGACTCATTTTCTAAATTCAACTTTAAAATAAAAAAATTCCACAAATTCCAGTTTATTTCTTCAGAAAATCGTTTTTGCTAACTTCACCATCGGTATTGTTCCAATTGGCACACCTACAAACTATACTTCATAATTTCATAATTTATCCATACAATGCCCAAATGATGCATACAAATCCTCTTTCACTTGTCAATTAAATCCAATAAAATGTTTTTTGTTTTGTAATAGCAAGTATAGTCAATTGCTATTAGTTGACTATAGGTGCCTTGATCCCTAAAGGTCTTTTAACCATTTTTCACAAAAAGTGTCCACAATTGCCACTTTGTAGTGCATTGAGCATAATTGGAACATTAAACATTTTTCAAAATGCATTTATACAAATTTGTACTAAACTACTTTAGGAATTTGAAGAAAATTTCTTAGACCATTTGATTGTATAGGCTACAAGTTTATAACGTTTGAAGTTAGAAGAAAATAAATTTTGGGCCCTCCAAAATAAGGTTCAATATAGTTTAATTCAACTTTGTGGAGAATGAGGCAATATTGAACTTTAGGAAATTAGTGACCATTGGGTAAATTGTTGTGTTAGTTACTTGCATGCCAATTTTCAAAGATAATGGTGGTGTCTAATACACACCAAAAAATTTGGCATTAAGAGGATGTCCGAAAAAAAGCAACCACATGAACAAGATTTCAAATTTTTTGAAAATTTCATTTTTTGGAAGAATCAAAATCCAATGGTCTACACAAACATGCATCTCTTTAAATTATGTGGAAAGAAGGGAAAAAAATCTCGTGAATTTACATTAGAATTTGAGTGAATGGTTCTTAAATTATTCTAAAATTGTCATTTTTAGTATATTGAGTGAATGTTGGAAAAAAATGATTTTTTTTTTCCATTTTTATAATCATTGTTTACCTATACTACTTTGAGAATGTAGGAAAAAAATTTAGCCTATTTGACTTCATAGATTGCAAGATATATGCTTTCAAAGTTGGTGAAAAAATATTCACAACATGATTGCTTGTCTTCTTTATTAGCATGCTATCCAAGGTGCCTTTAAACTATCAAGCCTAATAACTTCAGATTTGGTCATCTAATTGGGAAGAAAAAATTGTTTTCACAAAGCTCATACAAGTTTGAATCATTGTTAAAAAATTCCCTTTCATCCATTCAAAAATGACTACCTCCATAACATTAATAACCAATGTTGGGGGGCCCTTTTTATCTCCCTAAAAAGAAAGAGCCCCCAGCATTGTAACTTCCTATCCCTCCATGGATTCTTTGCAACTTCTTAATTTGCGAATGACATTAGTGATACAACTTCTAGCCAACCACTAACTCTTTACAGATTAAACTAAATTCATTCCTAGAGATCTAAAAAGGGATTATCAATCCAATCTCTAAAGAAGAATGATTTAGGATGACTAACAATGTTATGTAAAATCCTATTTAACCCCTGAGCATCACAATGAGAACACCAAAAATGAGGAGCTTTTTTGATGGATTTAGAAAATCTAAAATAATTTGAAAACTACTCAATTATTGAAAGTTTCACGATTGAGATTTGAAGCCAACTTACTGCTAAGTACGAATCTACAATTTATAAGAGAATTCATTGTGCAAATTTCAAGATTATAATACTTGATGAATTGGATATTCTACAAATCCTACTTTTTCAGCATCCAAAAAATGTCCCCTCTCACGCACAAGGGTTAAGCATTAAAAAGGATGGACGGGAGCATAACATTGTTAATCCTTAAAAGACGAGCTAGTGATTGTGGAAATCATTCATTTTGTTATTATGTGAATCATTGGCTTCAAAATATATGAAAGCACTCATTGGAAGTCAAACCAATGTACTTGACCTCCCCTTTGTATATGAATTTTTGAGGGTGAATAGTTGCACTTTTATCCTACATAGAAGGATTTTTTTAAGTGCATAATGCTTCCCATTTCCATTAGCCTACTTTTGGCCCCAATTCCTTCCATAAAAATCCATCCAACTCCATGTATTATTTGACAAAATTGCAGCATTAATGCCAACCACGAAAAATGTGTCAATCTTTTATTGGTGAATGCTTAAGTACTATTGAATACATAGAAAGGTGGTTATGGATTGTTTGTAGGACATTTATTACTCCACTCTATAAGTGCATTTGAAATTTTAGGGTAGACTACTTCAAAAATTCATAGAAATTACAATTTTAATCATAAAATTATAATTCCACTTGGGTTTGATTTGTTTCAAGTGCTCACCCTTGAAGAATATGTGCCCCTCTTGGAGTTGGCCCTAGGATATTCAATCTACGAGTTAGGGTACTTATTGGATTGTCTTCCTCCTCCATAGAAGAATGGTTTAGGGGTACTTTACACTATGGCCGAAGGTTGAGAGTCCATTGGTTTCCACCAATCAGATTTTAGGAAACCATGAGTTTGGCCTCTCGACCCTTTTCACTTCGTGGCACAATCCAAAGTCCATCAAATTCATTGTCCCAAAAATTGCCTACATAGAATCCAAATTCTTACATGGCGATGGATTGTCGACTAGAGTTTAGGTTGAGCTAAAATGGAGACCCAAACTCAAGTTAAGAGGCCATGGGAATTTTTTCATTAAAAATCACAATCTAACAAGATCTCAATCATTAGATTGACATAGGTTTGGAGTTTGGGCTTGGCCATGGGAGGCTTTACACTGTGGCCATCCCAATCAAGAGGCCATGGAGTTCATTGCCAAGGGGTTGGACCTTTTGGACTTGGCCTTTGGAGACTTCACACTATGACTGTCCAAGTTGAGAGGCCATGGGAGTTCATTGCCAAAGGGTTGGACTTTGAACTTGGCCTTTAGAGGCTTCACACTATGGCCAACCAAAGGCTTTAAATCCTATTTTTTTATTGTCTTTTAATAGCCCATTTCTTTGGGGACTCTCAACAAAGTTTGGGTCATTCACTCCCACGGCCTCTCGACTTGAACGGCCATCGTGTGAAGAGGCCCTTATGCTGGTTGAATAACAATGTTAAGAGCTTCTTGTCGTTTGCGTGTTCATGGATATAATTTCTCTCTCTCATGCAGCTCTAGTGAGCTGCCTGTGCATAGCTCGGTAGCCGCGGGAGTCCCGCCGTCCGTCATTTCTCAATTGGATAAAATAATTCTAACTTCCTGGACAGCCCAGTCATGTTTGTTTTTTATCAATGGTGCATGCATCCTGGGACCTGCGTGTCTGTCTGTCTGTCTGAGTGTCTGCAATGTTCTGAACTGAACTGAACTTACTGCTCCGGCCAGGTGGAAGCTCAGCTTAGCTTGTTGTTCCCTGCTGCCGCTAACTTAGGCTCAGTTCTGTCAGACTCATTCATGGTGCCACACGCTGGGTCTTGGAAATGCGAATGATGGCCTGCGAGAGCCTTCAAGGAGGCGCGCGATCTTCCGGCCCTTCTACAATTTAATGCAATATAGAAAGCCTCGGCGTTCAGTTCGGTGGAGTTTTACCAGCTATAAGTTAAGTTATACTCTCCTTCAATTCCCCAGTACTGATCGAGTCCGGTTATTTTCTTATTTTGTACTCAAATTAGAAGCTTAAAAAGATTTTTCACCGTTGTTCTGCCGCAGTTTTCAAATTGCAACTGGGTTCTTTCCCAATTCCACCAGCGAACTTTGAACTACCTGCCGGTTCAATTCTTCCCGAACATAGGAAAGCCTAATCACCATGGCTTGGCTTGCTGAATGTTAACTTGATAATGATGTCTTGCTCCCGGATGAATGCATGAGAACTCACGGAGTACCTTAGCTGAAGCATGTTGGAGACTTCAATTCGAGCAAGCATGATTGAGTGAGTTCACGTCGATTCTCTTCGCAGTAAGTGTTCAGGCACTCCACTCCACTCCTCACCCAGCGAGATTTGCAGCAACATTATTGGCTCAGTTTTGACTTGCACAGTCAGAGCCCACCAGCAACTGAGTTCTCCTCCATTCCACCCTAACAAAAACAGACAGAAAAATACAAAAGGCAGACGGAGGATTCTCATCGTAACCGATTATCGAGGTACTCTATGAGCAGCCATTATATATCAACTCGGCCCAAATATCGAAACCTCAAACACAATTAAGAGATGTCGGTGAGTGAATGTCATTATGTGAATCCACCATTTGGGGTTCATGTCAATTTTTTTTTTTTTTTTATTTTTTACTTTTTTGAGAAAGTGTGAGGATGGCAATCACTTAAAATTTGGTGAAGTATTGTATTTCAACATTCATCCATCTTTTGGACCAAAAAACACTTTTCAATCATATGCATGCACTTTTTCATCCAAATTTGGCAAAGTCATCCATATTTTTAATAGAAATGGAAAATTTCTAGCGAAAAAAGATTACTTTTTCTTGGCGAAAACTAGACATCTATTTTGAAATGTGGCAATTTGACCCTATAGTGTCAAAAAAAAGATTGGTTCATGTATTCTTTTCTTGAATATGTATGTGTGTGTGCTTGGTATGAAGTACACCAACCTATGACAAGCAAGCCACTAAGGGGGGCTATTTTGTGATCATGTAAGACTGAGCTTGTAAGCTTCTAAGCTTGTGAGCATATAATTTTTTAGAGATTCCATCTAGAAATTTTGGTCAAAATTTAATATTTATGGTAAATCTTAGTACAAATTGACATGGACCTATTACTGTGATCCCTTGAACAACCTTGATGTGCTACTTATTGGACTTTGCTAGATTTGAAGAAAAAAGAATTGGTGATTAATTAGGATTTGTTTGAAATCAATTGAGGTTGCTTCATAGAGATTTGATTTTTATAATCACTCCTCTCTTTTTGTTGAATACCTCTTAGCACCGAGAAGAGCCCCTTAGCTACAAAAAAAATAAATTTAAAAATTAACCTCCGCCCTCTTTTTTTTCCTGCGGCTAGAGTAATCTTTTCAATGCTGAGAGGCACTCAACAACAAGAGGGAAGTAATTATATCTCAATGGAACAACCTCAATCAATTTCAAACGAATCCAAATTAATAACCAATTTTTTCTTCTTCTTAAAATCTAGAAAAGTTCAATAAGTAGCACATCAAGGTGGCAAGTGCTTGATCCTCCTCTCGGTGTAGAGAGGTTTGAAGCAACAAGAGGGGAGTAATTAACCAAAGGACCATGTGATCAAAGATAGAAGAATTGGACCTCGGGAGATCCTAGAAAAGGACAATGATTAACTAATCAACAATTTGATGTAATTAAAGCTCATTCCTTCTTAACCCCTAAAGGACAATTGTCCGTTGAATGAACAATTGAAAATCTTGACAGGTTCCTATGAAGTCAATTTTGGTCGGATGTTCTTCAAATTTTGATACAAGGTGTGAAAATGTATCTCCTTAGTGGGAAATTATTATTTTTTCTGATCATGTGCCCAGATCAAAAGTTATGTTGCCCTGAACTTTTTGGGTAGCTTCGGGTAGCATGTTCAAAACTCCTCTTCTACTTCTGAAATTTGGCAGGTATGTTAAGTACATGACACAAGATGCAAATGTCCAAAAAAATAACCATGTGCAATGTAAAAATCTCACTTTAGGAGGAGTTAAAGGTTGTTGACTTTGTTGGGCAAGGTAAAAAAAAACTTTTTCTTCTCTCATAGTAGTCTAGAACAAATTGTATGGTTGAATTTTGAAAAAAAATCATTTTTTTCTCATTGCCCTGTAAAGTGACAATTTTTCACAATTTTTGCCCAAAATATGCCTCCAGGCTTTAGGGGTTAAGATAATCCCTATCAACCAAATATTTTCTTTTAAAATTTTAATAAGTTCAATTACTAGTACATCAAGATAGAAGTGTAGGTATCCCCCATCGACTTTGAGAGGATCTACACTACTATAAGATAGTAATCAATAAAAATGAAATTTGGTGAGACCAAGCTCTTTCTACATGTAAAGAATTCCAAATGACAGGACCCTCCTATTAACCCTTACAAGATTCATGATGCTAAAAAGACACTGATCATCCCAAATAAAATTCATTTTGCCAAAGATCATTAGTTATAAAAATAGTTCTTATCAACAATTTAAAAAAATCTAAACAAGAAAAAATTATTGGTACCCTCCCATCAACCCCAAAAGGATCCATATTGTTGTAGGACAATGATCAACCAATATTCTATACAAACTTATTTCCATCTCCATTCATCTTTCATATCAATTGAATTCATCATTTTCATAATGTATACTTCTAATATTTTAGACAACACTGGAAATTATAATTTTCATCTCAATTCTACATAAAATCCATGGTAATAGGTACAAGATATCCATAGTAATAGGTACTCAAATTTACTAGAAATAATAAATTTGGACCTAAAATTTTCTAAGGAATCTATTTTTAGAAACATTATTCAATTTTCTAGTGCTTCTTCAAATTTCTAAGTTCAAAGCTCACATAATCCCTACTCAACACTCAAAGGCTCATGCTCACACGCTCAGAGAATAGCACCATTGGCAAGTCACCCATGATAGACACTTGGGGGAATGATTTGTTATAGTCTTGCATCAACCCATGACAAACTCTTTTTTCAACAAATGAGATTGGAGTTACATGGGGTTGAGTTAGTGTCTACAATCAATGTCTTGGAGGATAGGTATGGAGTAATTAGTGACTACAATAGGAACTTCCACCTTTTCTTTATTAGTATCAATTCATCACAAGAAGTGACTTTCAGGGGCCTTCATGTTGTGGCCTTATTAGGAAATATTGTGATTACTTTAGGCACATATGATGACTATTATAGATACACTTTTTATTGGTTTGAGGGTAGTTTAGAGACTCTTTTGGGCCAATTGGACAACACTCTTCAAAAATTTATAAAAAATTCATACTTTGTCAAAATAAAATAAAAGCCATCACAAGAGGTGACTTTTGGGGGTCTTCATGTTGTGGCCATGTTAGGAAATAATATGGTTGTTTTATATGAGTATGATGACCTTTATAGATACACTTTTTGTTGGTTTTGGGGGTATTATAGAGACTTGTTTGGACCAATGGATAACGCACTTCAAAAAGTAAAAAGAAATCCATACTTTGTCAAAAGAAAAAGAAAATTTTAATTGATCTCCCCATTTCTTACATATGAATATTTTTTTAAATATTTCAATTATGCCAATAGGGCAAACCAATTATTATGCCTATTATAGATTGATTAACCATATTAGTGATCCTAATAATAATTATTAGTGCATTACCAAGGTAAACTTCAAAAGTGAATATCTCTCTATTTTGGATTGAAGTTCTCTACTTTCACTAACCTCACACATTTCTTTTATTGTAATTGATGAAATCACATGTTATTTTTTAATCCAAATTCCAATAATTTTTTTTATCTATCACAATAAGTAGAGATTATAGGTGCATAAGCATTAAGGTAATGACATTTTATAGGTACCTATTTGCAAAATTGTCCGATCTAGATTCTAATCTAAGATCCACAACCTTTATAAATGAAAGCCTAGGATTGATTTCAGATATTTCTATTTTCCACTCTTTGAAAATTCAAAGTTTATTCATATGAAGTTCAGAAAATGAATTATAAGAGAATCTAGAATCTCCTTTCAACTACCAACAAAAAAAATTTCGATTCAACAATAGGACTATACTTAAATATTTAATCTCATGCATTCATGTGTTATTACTTTAGTCCTCAATGTGATTTGAGGCTTGCTTTGGTTGCATATGAGGGCTTATTCTTGTATTTTGGAATAGATAGTATAAAAATTGATGTTTTCAAATGAGAGAATTCAAATTTGATCCTATAATAGTTCCCAATTCTACTATCATTTTTGGTAGTTAGGGTAGGCATCCTTGCTAAATAATTAATTAAAGTTGGCAAATGTGATTTAGTATATGTTTAATCCTTTAGTGCCAGAGAGGACAAACATGGTTGATTGGGTGTGTTTACTGCATGCGGATTCCTTTAGGATGCTCCACTAAACTTGGTGACTATTGTTCATATATGCGTCATTGAAATATGTGTTTCTTTGTATTATTTTTTGTATGACAAAGAAGAGATGTACCTATTGTCCCATTGTATACAATACAAGATCTTGAAATAATATAATTTATTATAAAAATAGGTGAAAGAGTGATAGAGCTATGAATTTTACGACACCTTCTATTGTCTCTTGTAAGATTTAAAGTTGAACGGGAAAGTGTCTTGAGAATTTGTTTGTCCCATAGTCCATGATCACCAGTTTGTATATGGTCTTGCCTTCTCTTTGATGTTCATACCTTCTTTAGTTGTAAGGAATCCACTATGCTTGAGGTGAGAGAGATAGTCACCTCTATAGTCCTTGAGCATTTGATTGAGAAGATTAAGGTTTGAAGTGCAAGGTATTGTTGGAAGGGTGAAATGTAGTAGAGTTGGCTTAAGTTTTTGATCATTGAGAGCTTTAAATAGAGGCAAATGAATTGGTTGTAAGCATACAAGGAGAAATAAATTTACAATCTTCTTTTGTTGTGGAGACATGATGTGCAAATCTATATAAACAAGGTAGTGATGTAGTTGGGTGATTGCAAGAAATACCTATCCTATTTTGTCACACTATGTGAGTTGATTATTTTTTTGCCCAAAAATTTTGTGTTTTGGCTCCAAATGACTCAAAATTTAGAGTGAAGGTACTCATGACTATCATACACCTTCCCTAATTTTTTCCTAATTTTCAAAAATAATTTGCTATCCAAAAATTGACCCCAATTCAATGTCACAATTGCTAATTTGGAGGTTTTTAGTACTATTTAGAACCCCCAAAACTAGATTTTGAGCTGAAATTAGGATGAGATGGTCTTCTAGTAGACTTGTAGCTATTCGAAGAAGGAATTTTAAAAATAGTTAATTTTTTGTGGTGTGGAAGTCTACAAAGTGAGCTTCTTTCTGCTTGCATTTTGTAACACATAAAATATTATTTTGGTGGGTTTTTTGGTGAATGACCATCTCCATAGAGTTGTTGCAAATGGAAAATTTTTATTTTTGGTCTTTACTTGTTTTTACCATTTTTCCTTAATTAAAACATCAAGGTATGTATTTTCTTGAGACTTAGCACTTTTCTAGTTCTCCTACTTAGAGAATTTTTCTATGCAATTCCTTCTATGGGTACCTTCATCTTAAAGGTATATACATTATTCATTTTAAAAAAAAAAATTTAAATGAATTTCTAATTTTAAAGTACTCCCCAAAAAATCAACAAAATGCAACAAAATCAACAAGTGTTTCTTGTAATCACCCAGTTGCAAAAGGCAAATTGGGCCATCGCTTTCCTCAGTCATATCCATTTGGACATTTTGAGATCTTGTCTTATCCTTCATTATTCCTTCAACAATGACAATATGTTCATGAGCCCTTGGGCATGCAAAATGATGGAGACAAACAACTTGGGCAACATAAATGTATGCCAAGATGGTTGGTGACTATGTAGTGTTTCCACCTTGGCCAACACCTCTACTCCCTCTATTTCACCTTGCAAATGCATTGCTCATTCTTTTGAAATTTAGTCTTCCAAGAGAGGGACTAGAGGAATTCATTTGCAACGGATTTTGGATTGCCTGAATATGAAGTACTTTCTACTTTTTTCATTACTTTATGATATGCACTTGTGTGAGCCCCTATTTCGTCACAAGGGACTCACTTATCTTTTTTTTTTAATTTTTTTGTGAAAATAAGTGTGGAAAATAATCCAAAAAACCCCCAAAAGAGTGTAAAACCAAAATAGGTGTGTTACATGCCAATATAGTATTTAGTCATATTTTGAGAGTTTTTACTAATTAGATTCAAATTTCACTTATAAATAGGTTAAAACCTAACCAATCGTGGTAATTACGAGTTATGAACATACTAGGCTCAAAATCCCACATAGAAAGGACATGGCTTGGCTAATATTGGTTGAGGGAACCCTAGTGAGGCACATAGGTCAGTTCTTGGAGATAGGTTCCAGTTTCCCCATTTCATTGACGAAATAGCGGAATCCCAATTATTGGCTTACAGATGTTAAAAATATCAAGATGGGACCGTGGAGGAATCTCTAATCCATGGAAGGTGACTTAGGGTTAGAACCATGCCTGGGAAACAATGACGAAGTCGGTTTGCTAAGATTCCCTCCAGTGTGGAAGATTCCCTGGCCATCGATAATTAAATAAGGGGGTGGATTTTGTTCCCCCTAGGCCGATGTGTAGAGTAAAAATATAAGCCTACACATGTATTGTGGGATTCTATGGGAGGTTCTACAAAAAAATTTGGAATTTTTTGATAGTCAGAAGATGCCTTTCCAGATGATCAACTATCCAAATCTACGATGGGAAATTCCTAAAGTTTCTCCAGGTGGTGGTAAAATCTCACTAAAAATGTGAATAGTTTATTTTATGTTAATAAGACGCTCCAACAAGTTTCAAGACATTCCGATAGTCACAAGAACCCGAACTTGCAAGATTCCTCAACAATTGACAAAATTTAAAGATTACAATGGAGTTGACCAGTGGATCGGGAGCATACAAAAGTGGAATGGGGTCAAAGATAGGTCTTTTCTTACTCCCCTACACCTACTTAAGAGCCTAGGCTAGTTAATTTTTTCAAAAAAAATCAAACTCCAAAAGTTGAGTTTTTAACCCTTTTTGGTGTTAAGTTGGCGTTAGGTTTCGTTGAAATTTTGAAGTTAAGAAAAGGGGTGGGGATTCTTCAACGTTGAAAATGACCTTTTGAAGCCAGTGGTGCAATCCGTTTGTGATTTGGAGTTAATCTCCAAAAGTTAGAAAATGGACTAACGTAGAAAGTCAAAATTGGTAAATTAGGGTGAAAATCCTAATTGATAAGATTACCATGTTGAAATGAGAGGAGGTGGGTGCCCTTGAAAGATTATACAAGGGCACTCATTCTTCTCTCAAATCACCCCTTCTAGCCATTATTTTGGCTTTGTAAACACGTTGGTCCATTAATTGTGGACTTTTGGCCATTTTTGAGTCAAAGTTGTAAATGTGGTGTTTTTGGAGCATTTCAAGCTCCTTTGGTTTCTATTTTGTAAGCCTAGAGGATTCTTCCCTTATGACTGGCGATGCCGCTTAGGGAAAATCTCTAGTTTGTTATGTTTATGATTTTTGTACTAACAATCTTGATTCATCCTCCTTTAATTTTCTTCTGTCAAAATCTTTGTGTGTTATTTTCCATGATTATTATTATACGGTGAAGCTTTGACTTTGATTTTTAGAATTGGATAGAAATTTAGTAGGCTTTGGGGGAATATGGCGGAGCTTTGACCTCCAAGTTTAGAAATTCTATATTAGTTTGTCAAAAGTTTTCAACCACTGCGAAGCTTTGAACCTTAGAGTTGTAGAAAAATGCCTCAAAAACAAGATTGTTAGAAAGTTCACCCAATTAGTATAAAAAAAAAATCTTATCAAATTCTCTAGTTCCATAGAAAGGTAGAGGAATTAGTGGTCAAAGAAGTTTCATTAGAAAAGTTGAAAAAAAAATAAAAATAAAAAAAAACAAAAAACCAAGGACTAGCCTGAAAGCCAGTCCATGTAACAAAGGTGGAGACCCATGGCCTACTAGAAGAGGCCCCATCACTGCAAGGAGCTCTAGCGCTACAGGGAGCCCTAACCAACAGTCGGCTTGTTGGGAGAGCCCCGCTAGCTACCGGGAGCCCCGGCCCAACCAGGCAGGAGCCCCCGAACAGCTAGGGGGGAGCTTTGTAAGTCAGAGCTACGGAGCCAAGGGAGGATTTAATCCCCTCCCCTCTCAACAAAAAAATTTGTTTTTTTTTCGGGTTTTTTTTCTTTTGTTAGTTTAAACTAAGGATAGAAGAATACTTGTAAAAGGAAGAATAGGAAGAGAGAAAGAATAAGGAGGTGCAAACAAAAACAAAAACAAAAACAAAAACAAAATAAGTTGAAGTAGAATTAGAATAGTTAGCCATAGGAATAGGTTGAGTGGAAAAATCACCATAGTTTAGAAAGAAGTAACAACCAACACTAATCTCACCACTCTTTCTCTCTTAGAAGTTGTAGCAAGTGTACAAAAAGATTAGAGGTCACAAACTCAAAGTTGAATGATATTATGAAGGAGTACAAAAACTTGAGTTTAGATAAAAATTTGATAGAAATCAAGGAAATCTTAGAGAAGCGATTAGAACCATAAAAAATAGGATAGATTAGAAAATTGCTTTGAATTAGTGGAAATCTTATTAAAAATCATATCCTTCCAAGTCAACTTGTAAAATAGAATAAGTAAGTTTAAATAATGAGAAGGGATAGAAAAAATCTCCGGTAACCATATTTCGCCAATTTGTAATTAAAATCCACTCTTTAAGTTGTAAGCAAAAAATGACAAATGAAAGAGAACTCGATGATCTATACAACAACGTGCCAAATAACTTTTAGAATGAGGTAAGTTATTAAATAATCTAAATTTTATTAATTTTCAAAGTAGGTCAATTAATACAATTTTAGTAGAAAAGCCCTATGTTGTTTAAGACTAATCTTTGTGAATATGTTTGTTTCCAATAAATTCTTTGAACTTAGGATTTAGGAAAGAGTCCATTGTTTGGAAGGCTTAATGGACAATGTTTAAACACCCATTAGGAAATAAATTAAGACAAAATAAAAAGAATCTGTTATGCAAGTAGTTTACTATAGGTGGGTAAATAAACACTCACACCTTGCATCATGGGTAAGTTCAAACCAGGGGGTTGCGGTGTTTGTTTTGGAGATAAGTAGTGAGCATCTTACAATGACTAAAAAAAGATGAAAAGGTCAACATGATAGATTTTTTCAAATTGTTAATGATGACATCCAACTTGATGTCTACTCCATTGTTGCATTGTAAATGTGTTCATTATGTGAAAATACATAATTATTTGTTACATTAGAGGGTTTTTTTTTCTAGAGCCTCAAGAAACAAATGGGGTCGTACTCCACTTGAACTCTTTTTTTCTACCTCTATTTGACAAACATTTAGTTCTTTGATTTCTATATTCGAAAATATTTTAATATTTTAGTTTGTTTATTTGAAGTTGTAAAAACAAAAGGTAAAGCTTGTTTTACCTTTTCTTTGTTTTGTTTTTTGGATTAGAAGTCCACGTAGATGATGTAAATAGACTTATTGAGGATAGGAGGTGGCCCATGGGTGTATTATGGCCCATGTGGCATCTTAGTGGCCAAAATCCACTAGCTTAGGTGGATGGCATGGAGGTTGAGGTGGCGGATGAGGTGGAGGGTCATCTTCTTTTTCTTCCTTGTTTGCTTGGGAGATCCTTCACTTTGAGAGGACATTACACATTGTACACGAGAAGTTTGGTAATGAAATTTTGAGAGCTTGTGTATCTTGTTTTTGTGTTTCCAAAAATCTCTCACTCATTAAGTTTGAGTTAATATGTTTAAGTTATGAGTTTGGGAGTGAAGTGTTGTAGAGTTGCCTCAAACTTTCAAGAGTGTGAGCTTTGGTAGACTATAAAAAGTTGATTGTACTTTAGATTTGAGGAAAATTTGGGGAGCTTGTAGATATTCATGTTTAGCTTTCCAAAATGGGTTTATCTTCTTGATTTGGACTTAGTTTGTGAAAATTATGGGCTTGAGAGTGAAAGGGTGAAGAGATACTTTCAGGTTCTCAAGAGAGTGAGCTTTGGTAGACTATGAAATGTGAAAAGTACTTTAGATTTGAGTGAAACTTGGAGAGCTTGTATATATTCATGTTATCTTTCCAAAATGGGTTTATTTTCTTGTTTTGGAGTTAGTATGAGAAAATTATGGGCTTGAGAGTGAAGTAAAGATGAGCTGCCTTTAAGTTGAGAAGGGTGAACTTTGATTGACCATAAAAGTAGGACAATATCTTAGTTTTGAGTGAATTTTGGAGAGGTTGTAGAACTTTTTGTTAGCTTTTTAGGGACATATCACACTCTTAGTTTGGAGTTGTATTTCGGATGTGACACTCATTCATCTATCAGACACTTCTTCAAGGGGAGTTTATGAAAGATATGACTTTGTTTTCTACTATTTTTACCACACACAATGTATATTAAGACTCCATGACATCTTTGGAGAGGTGTATGGAAATCTGATAGTATTTTTCATATGACATCATTGGAGGGGGGGTATATTATTATGTTTATGACTTTGGCTATGGGATCTTCCATTATTTGGGCCACATTTAGTTGCAACTAAAAGCCCTGCGTTTTCCCAAGGCAAGGCCTCTCTACTCGACACCGTTGTGCTCTTGACATATTTTTAAGCTAAAAACACCTCTCTCCACCTATCACTTGCACAATCATCAAACTTGTAGATTTCACCTATAAGGACTAAAAAGTAACTTTTTCAATTCTTGCGAATTGGATGGTGATCTTTATGTAGGTCATCTATATGTATTTCTAGGACTTAAGGAACCAATTCCCACCTTGACCCTCTAACTCCTATAGTGTAATTCTTTATCACCATTTTCTAGAGGTTTGGCCTACTATAATCCAAATTAGGTGTTTTCACATATTCTTACCAATAGGGCTTAAACTACTCGAAAATCCTAATGGCTATGCTAAACACCTAATTTAGACATTGGAACTTAGAAAGGAAAGTGTTTTTAGGAAATTTCTAGACTTTTAAGACTAACACATTGCATTTGTAGGGACTTCTACCAACAAGCTGTGAATACTCTTTTATGGTCTTTTCGACTATAAATGATACTAATTATAAGCAAAAAGAAACACAAAAAAACCCAAGATCCAGGTGCTAACTACAGGGTTCACATAGCTCCACTACATCTTTTTTGACCGAGCTTCTTTCCACAACATGACTTCTTACCCAAGTTTCTATACAATGTCGGAGAAAAACACTTGGGTTGTTAGGCTTGAAAAGATGAAGGGCTTTGCCTTCTATGGGATTCATGTCAAAAATTGACTAGTAGGAGACTTGGATAGTCATGGATATACATTGGACTATCTTGAATATATTTTCTTTTCATCTATTTGCAATGAAGAAGCACCACATGTGCATTTAGTGAAATATAAAACACATGTTCTCGACAACTATATTTATGAATCATGTGTAGGTTGCAATTGTGTTGCTTAAAGAAGAAATCACCTTCAAAAAATTGCATTCTAGTTTGTTTACAAGAACAAAAACCTTGTGAAAACACCCTTTATCTATACAATTGTACCATTAGAGGACAATTGAGGGCTTCAAGAAACTGTTTCAGGGTTGTTCCCTATATTGTTCCTCGTGCTGCCAGAAATTAGGAACTAGCCCATAATGGGTTGAATTTCTGAATTTTTGGAAAAACAATTGAAATTATTAAAAAAGTACTAATAAACTTAAAAAATAATTTTAAAAAATATTATTTTTTGATGTAGCAGTGACTATGCCATGTCATATTACTAATTTGGCAAGTTCCCACAGCTTGGGAACTCAAAATAACTCATAGCCTCTTCATGCCATCAAATTTTATTTATAGTAGTTTGCTCTAATTCCAACCATGTTCTTTAGACCGTCCCTAGCCAAATTTGAAATGGACATTAAGAGGTTGTAAAATGGATATGCATTAAGCATTGAATGTTTTGTGACTTTTGTCAATGATGTCAAAGCGGTTTAACATTTGTCAAATGTTCCTTTATACTTTGCTAGTGGATGGAATAAGAGCCAAGGTAGGTCCATTTCTGAAATGATTACTTGTATTCAAGAAACCTTTTTCCCCACAACTTTGAATGCTAATATTTTCCAATCGATATAGTCAAACTTGATAAAAATTTTACCACATGATCTCTTACAAGCATAGTACAAGATCGTATGGTTAGATTTTTTAATTTTCATTTCTTTTCTTCTTGAATGAACGCATCAGAAATGGCCATTTCGAATGACTTTTGTCAAAAATTAGGCCTTGGCCCTTTCAGAGTTTAGTTTAGTAAAGGTTGCATTTTGGAACCATGTCTATTACTTTTTGCATACTGCAATATTTGTTTTTGGTGAAGCCATATCTTTTTTCAGACTATGCATGTGTGGGTTTTGTAAGGCCTATGATCAAGAAATAGGTACCTACAACATAATTCTTTAGAAATTCATAAGTAATTCAAAAATGCTCCAAAAAATATGAAACCACTTGGATTAGATTCCACATCAATTTTTCTTCAAGTGGAAAATAAGTAAAAATAATTTTGTGCATCTAATAACCATCAAAAAGGCCGACCAGCCCTTAAATGGTTGATTTAAGAGTAGACTACCTTAATGCTAAATGCTACAATAAGAGAGGATCCTTCAAGTCTGTATATGGCATGAACAATGGCAAATCCTATCATAGTTGAAAGCCACTAGAAATAAACCATATTGAAATCCATGTTTTTATCAAATGCTTTTGTGTTAAACAACCAATTTTACATGGATGATAGAGCCAAACACTACATTTGCAATAAGAACCTTGTTGAAACTAACATGATATATTAAGAATGCAAACACCATATGCTAGTGCAATTTTGCCATATTCCATTTTTGGTATAGGGTGATTGCAAGAAACACCTATCCTATTTTTCATCACACATTCAATGTGGAAGTTGTTTTGCACCATAAGTATTGCAAAATTGATTGAATGAACATGAAATTTAGAAGTAAGCTTCCTACAACAATAGAAAACGTACTTGAATTCTTTCAATTTTTCCTAAATGAATTCAATTGGTGAGATTGAATTTCAAATATATGTCACATATACAATTTTGGTGATTTTTAGTACTATTGAGTCCCTTTTTTGAAGAGTTATGTTGTCAAATTTGGTAGGCTAGCTCTTCTAATAGAAATACACCTTTTCAAAAAAAGGATTTTCAAAAACATGTTCTAAATGTGTTTTGCATTGGCCTAAATTGTGTTATATTCAAGTTGAATTTATATTGAATAAAAACGTTTTTCTAGTTCTAGCATAGATCTTCCTTCTTTTCTCTTGGTTGGCAACAATGGCCACTTCTAATATAAAATTTTCAAGTGCATTTTCTAATTTTTTAAAATAGAAATGTAAAAGTCTAATTTTCTAGTGTAAATTGGAGCTTGTGGCTCAAAATTATATTTTAGGGTACACAAAAAGACTCAATAATACTAGTACGGGGTTGTAGTCCTTCTAATCTACCAATGTAAATTGTTTTTATGGCAAATTAAGCATTGCCATCCATCCTTGCCGTCCAATGATGAACATTATATGTTGTTGGAATAGTAGATCTAAAATCTAATCAAACCATCTAGATTTCATGTTCTAAGCCTCTAATAGTACTAAAGGTGACTTGTAGTACAAAAAGTACTAAAAGACTGAAAATAAAAAATGCAACAAATAGTACAAGTGTTTCTTGCAATTTCTCTACAATTAATGCAAACAATGTTCATCCAAACACGAATGTAGGGTTGTACTAGCTATGTAAAATTCATAGCACCATGTGTCTGCCTACATGGAAATGGATGTGCAAGCATATTCTATTTGCGTCAATGAATGTTCATCACACAGATGAATGAAAATTCACATTATTTGGTTCTCCGTCAAAGCAACTTGTGTAAAAAAGAGTTTGACATTAGTCTTGGTTAGCTACAACTCGAGATAATATTTACAAACAATTAGAGCTCTTCACAAAATTAATTAGCAATTGATTGAGGTTGTAAATGGAAGTTGAATTTTAGTTGTTTTGTTACTATGAATTACTAAAGCAACATTTCCTTCCAATGTTTAAAGTAGACCAATGGAAGTACCATTGTGTTTTTCTTTGGTAGCGTGGCGGAGTTGCAAAGATGGAGGTGGATGGAGAAGATGGTGTTGCAAAGATGGCATATACATTGACTATCTTTGAAGGCTTGACTTCCTCTTGACTTGCCCGAGCAAAGGAAAAAAGCCTATATGGAATCTAAGTTCGAGTAGTCATATTTTCAATTGACATGGAATATGACTATGGTGAGTCATGTTTTTATTGACGTGGCATATGACTTCATGTAGTTATATTTTTTGTTGATGTAGAATACGACTCTTGTGAGTCATAGTCTTTGCAAATGTAGAAAATGGTTCTTGTGAGTCATATTTTTCATTGTTGTGGAATATGACTCTTATAAGTAATATTTTTGGATGATGTCGAATATGAATCTTGTAAGTCATATCTTTGTATAAAGTGGAAGTTCATGTAGATGTCATTAGTATTTTTATGATTGAGTGAAGTCATATTTTTGGAAGTACAAAGCCACATTTTAGCATGACTATGAGCATTATGTGACTATAGCTAGTCACATTTTGGCCATTATATATTGTGAAATATCACAAGCAAGTGATATTCCAAATGATTGAAAGTCACATTTCTTAAATTTGTGTATGTAGTTTGTAATTGGGGTGATTGAGGTCCAAAGTAGCTTCAATCATAAACTACAATCACATTTTGCATACATTTTAAATGGATTTGACATGTTGCAATCATGCATCAACATGATTTAGCAATTGAATAAAAGACGATACTAGTTAAAAATGTATACATTTGATTTTAGAGATGCACAAGAAACATTCATATTGAAGAGGGAAGTTGTGAGAATTGTGAGACTTTCTTCATTGACCTTTATTAGTCACTAATATAAAACATATTATAATGAATTACTCCATGAATGTATATTCATATACGACTACATAGCTTGCATTCCTTACAATAATGTGTAGATGACTATTGGGTTTCAAGTAGCCTCCAATAACTTTGTTTCAGCTTTTAATACTTGCATATACAATCAAAGAAATGGAAGGTTAATTTTTTGTGAATGGAAAATAAAACTCAACCTTCAAAGGTTTACGACAACACAAAATATATAGAATAAGTTTAGGGTAAGAAGAAAAACACTAGTGATGGAGGAAACAAGAGGCAAAAGGTGGCAAGTGCTAAGATGTAATAACAAGCAAAAGTTAAGATGGAACAAGAAACAACAAGAAGCAACAACTAAAAGGCAACAAAAAACAATAAAAAACAAAAGTCTAGATGCAATAAAAAGAAACAAGTAAAAACTAAGAAGCAACAAGAAACAAGACTTAAGGTGCAATAAGAAGAAATAAAAAGCAAGAACTAAAAAACAATGAGAAGAAAGAATTAACAAGAAACAAGAAATAAACACTACAAGGAAATGCAATCCAAGATGACAAGTTTTTGACAAATTATTGTCCGAAATGACAATAGCCATATTATTCCTACATCATCTTGTCAATTTGTGAGAACTTGTCGATTTTTTTTCAAATTTGTAATTGATGTTTGGTTCTCTTCTCCCTATTTGCCCAAAACACAAAGATTCCATTAAATTTATAATATATTTACCTTTTCATTAATTGTCATGTATATCTTAGCTTGAGATATATGTAGAAGTCAAGCTCTCCATATATAGATGGAGTGGTAGGAGGTAGAACAACCCATGTGGGATATGTCATTTAGAAGTTGCAAGAGCTCAACCGCTCATAGTTAAGTTTGAAATAGGATTTGTATTAAAACTAGGATTTCAGACCTCATTTAGTCATAGTAGAATAACTTTTCAAAACAAACTTTGAAATTTAAAAAGTTGGGAAATAAATTCAAGAGTCATGTCCAAAAATCCGTTTGATATTTTGATCCTCCCATCAAAAGTTATGGAAAAATTTCAGAGAGGATGTTTGAAAAGGTAAAAAAAATTCCTTTCCACCGCCTCTTTGAAATTTGTCCATAACTTTTGATTGAGGGATCAAAATATCAAACGGATTTTTGGACAGGAGACTTGAATTGATTTTCCAACTTCTTTTAGTTCAAATTTTTTTTGAAAAGTTATTCTACTATGCCTAAATGAGGTTTGAAATCCTAGTTTTAATACAAATCCTATTTCAAACTTAACTATGAGCGGTTGAGGCTCTTGCAACTTCTAAAAGACATATCTCACATGAGTTGTTCTACCTCCTCCTACCCCATGTATATATAGATAGCTCTCTTCTCTTTCCAAGTCCACAAAACAAAAGTGGTTCATGAATTGTCATGTCACACATCGACAATTGATTGTAAGTACTTGCATTTTTGCTTAATATATGAAGGTTTTAATTTAAAGCAATTTCAATTTTGATATTTTGTCTTTCACAAAAAATCAGGAAACTTGCAACCATTGATTAAGCCATCATACCAAAATGGCAATGGAACAACTAACAAAGGAGGGTATTAGGGAATAGAAGTTGACAAAAATTCTAGCAAAATAACAAAATACTTAACAAAATTTTGTCAAATTATTGACCGAATTTACAAGTTCCCACTGACAAAGCAATTGACAAACTTTTGTCAATTTTCTGTCAAATAGGACACAATTTCTCTTGTAGTGAAGAGTTAAGATGCAATAAGAAAAAAGATCTAAGACAACAAAAGGCAATAACAAAAAAGTCACAACCAAAAAAAGATGAGAACCAACAAGAAGCAAAAAATAAGGAACAACAAGAAGTAAGAGCTACAGTTTCAAAATCCTAAACAATAATTTGTCCACATTTTTTTGGAGTACCCAAATTTTTCTTGCATTCCCTAAAGAGAAAAAATGTGATAGTTACCATAGAAATATGATTACAAAGTATAACTACAATAAAAATGTGAGTAACAAATATGATTGGGTATTCCCTAGACATATTCTTTATAGTTCTGTATCAAGTATTTTGGTGTTTCCAACAGGGATATACTATACAGGTATGGAGTATAAGCCAAAATATGACTAGCAATCATTTTTTTTCTCAAAGTGTTGGCCTCCAAGAATATAACTTTGAGCAATCACTAATCATCTCCAATCATATCTTCACAATTGGAAAACACTTGTTTTGTTGTAGTGAAACCTTATTGTAGATTCAATCTTCCAACACAATTTGTTCAATAATATGTCATACCACTTGGTTTGAGAAAATATAATAAAACATAGAAATCAAAAACATTAATACTCATGCTACAAACATTAGTTACAAGGTGAAAATATATAAGAGTGTATCATGGTGCAATCCATGAAAAGGTAGATGAATAGTGGATGGAAAGTAAAAAAATAGAACATATCAAGATGGATGAATAGTGAATGGTGTGTGCAAGATGGATTCAATTTTACATTAAATCTTTAATTGTAACCCTAGGAAGTATTATTTGCATAATTTTTCAAAATCTCCAACTAATTTTTTTAGTAACAAATAAAGGGATCACTATCTCCTCAATGCATAAATGAAAGTTGAGGCAAGTATTTGTGATTTCAATCTTTGGCAAGATTTTGAGACTTTCCTCAAGATAGGAGAACAAATTACCTTTATATAAATAATAGAACCCTATGTCTCAAGATTTTATAAAGAAATTCTTTTTAATATACTTTTTAACCCCTAAAGTTCCCTAACTAAGTACTTTTTACCCAAAATTTATCAAAATTTATCATTTCTAGTGCTAAGAGTAAGTAACAACTAAAAACTTTACTCCAAAATTTTGTATATCCAACCATAGACGGGTGATTGCAAGAAACACCTATCCTATTTTCCATCACACATTCAATGTGGAAGTTGTTTTGCACCATAAGTATTGCAAAAATGATGAAATGAACACGAAATTTAGAAGTAAGCTTCCTATAGCAAAAGAAAATGTACTTGAATTATTTCAATTTTTCCTAAATGAATTCAATTGGTGAGATTGAATTTCAAATATATGACACATACGATTTTGGTGGTTTTTAGTACTATTGAGTATTCTTTTTTTAAGAGTTACGTTGTCAAATTTGGTAGGCTATCTCTTCTAATAGAAATACACCTTCTTAGGAGAGGGATTTCCAAAAACATGTTCCAAGTGTGTTTTACATAGGCCTAAATTGTGCAATATTCAAGTTTAATTTATGTTGAATGAAAAATGGTTTGTTAGTTCTAGCTTCAATCTTCCTTCTTTTCTCTTAGAGTCTTAGTTGGCAACAATGGCCATTTTTTAAATGAATTTTTCAAGTGCGTTTTCTAATTTAAAAAAAAAATAGAAATATGGAAGTTTGATTTTCTAGCGTAAATTGGAGTTTGTGTCTCAAAATAGTATTTCAGGGTACACAGAAAGACTCAATGGTAATGGGTTGGAGCATGTAGTCCTTTTAATCTACCAATGTAAACTATTTTAATGGCAAATTAAGCATTACTTGCCATCCATCCTTGCCATCTAATGATGAGCATCATGTGTTGTTGGAATAATAGATCTAAAATCTAATCAACCTATCTAGATTTCATGTCCTAAGCCTCTAATAGTACTAAAGGTGACTCATAGTACAAAAAGTACTGAAAGACTGAAAATAAAAAATGCAACAAATAGTACAAGTGTTTCTTGCAATAATGTAGACACAATTTTTGTGTGAGGACGTGTAGAAAGAATTTCAAAAATAATGACCACGTAAATTAGAAGATAATTGTGTTTACATTGAGAAAGGATTGTTTATCTTTGTACACCATACTAGACTAGGTTATAGTTTTATACAAATTTGCAATGTATTAACTAAATTGTTAACAATTCTAAAATGCCAGTTCATAACTTTCATATAAACTCTATAATAAGATGTTTGATAACTTTCATTTTTCACTTCTAAATACAATGAATAAAAACATTCCAAGTTAAAAAGAATACAATCTATAAGTGGTCCCCCTTTTTTCTTTTTACAAATTCAAATTTGTTTCAAATTTGTGTTTTTTGGAATGAATTTAGGCATAAATTTTTCTTTTAAGTAGCATAACCTTTGCTATTGTGCCCAAAATGAAATAACAATTATCTCTTCTTGGATCAAGAAAAACTAGTACTATTTTGCTTCACATTAAGAGTGACAAAGTTGTTTTCCATTAGAAGTTTTGAAGGTAGAACCCGATGAACTTGAAATTTTATTGGAGATAACTTACTTGATTTGAATCATATATCCTATTTTTAGAAATGAAAAAAAATCATTTTATATTAAAAAGTCAATTTTTCTAATTTGTCACATTTTGAGGTTTAGGGATTTTTAGTACTAGGGAGTGTCCAAAATTAATGATCTTGAGTTCAAATTTTTGTCGTCTATTTCTACAATAGGGAGACATGCACCTACTAAGGGGAAACTAAAAATACATTATTTTATGGCCTCCACACGATTGTACAAATAGAGCTCCCTTGCACATGCACTTTTGAACATTGAAGATGGTTTTGACTTTAGTTTTTGGTGAAATTGATCACCATCAAATCTTCACAAATGGAAATTATTTTATTGTTTATTTTTTATGATTTTCTATTTATTATTAACTTACACCTTGTTGCATCTATTTTCTATAAAGAAATGTCTTTTTTTCCACATATTACTAGTTTAGTATTCGTTTAGTACTTACAAGTAGTCATAGTACTTGCAATGGTACATAAAATCAACAGCTGAGATTGTTTTGCTAAAAAGCACTCCTAGTACTAAATGCAAAAATTGTAGTTTTGACAAAGCGCTATAAAAATGGTTTGTCTTTCATGTAACCACCCTAATATGTTTATTTATCCTACAAAAATATTCCAAAAGTCACTCTAAAAATTGAAGATTTAGGTACTTATCTACTAACATATGAAGTTTGTAATGAAAACAAATAAACATGACTAATGAGAACTTCCAATGCAAGGAACTATTTCAAAATATTACTAAACATTTTGGTAGTTACCTTGAATCACCGAAAAAAGTTATACCTACTTCTAAAATATCCCTTAAATGCACGTAGCATAGTAATGTTATATATTGTGTGCTCCTCCCTTCCCTTCTTC
This sequence comes from Straminergon stramineum, assembly GCA_963920665.1. Lineage (NCBI taxonomy): Eukaryota > Viridiplantae > Streptophyta > Bryopsida > Hypnales > Calliergonaceae > Straminergon > Straminergon stramineum. Next base: position 38,042,861 of record OY987263.1, on the reverse strand, counting down.
CAAAGGTTAGTTAGAGTGGTGATGGGTTTTGACTATAGAATTGTGAGTCTTGTAAAAGAAATACTTGCCATATTGGAGGCATTGTAGAATTCCTTCAAAGAAAAATAATTTCAAGAGTGTGCTAAATGATTTCTTTGAAATAGAGTTAGAAAGATATAGCTCTCTAATCGTTTTGGGGAGATTGATGCAATGGACTTAGGAGTGGACCAAGAATTGCTTCAGAAAGTATTAATCTTTGGCAATTGTCTAGACTTAGAGCTTATATGGAATTTGTTCAATAAAAACATTGGAACTCCTATTTGATAGTTGACTGACCCCATTTCATTCTAATAATAGATAGATTCCAACAATTTTAGAAGGGACCAAGCTCAATCAAAGTTTCTTTTCGCTTCAGCAATTTAAAGCATACAATCTTTGGGAGTGTTGATGAAATGGAGATTGAATAGCCAAATGACTCATTAAAGACTTGGTAGCTAGAAGATGCATTCTTGACAATTGGGAGTTAAAAATAGGGCCAAAATTCATGTTTGCAACCTCCTTAGGACCAAAATTGTTATTTGTGCACTTGATGGACACTTAGACAACTACAAGCTCTAAGACCATTGACAATAGATTTGTTTTGTCATCACATAAGCAATTGAGGTTTGTCATTCAAAGGCCAACAAGATTGAACGGCAACCACTATTGACTTGGGCATGAAAGAATGGAGTTTTGCTTAAGAAGGCAAAGGTTTTCAACAATATCAGTTGAATGCCATTGAAAGCAAGTTTAATGTCCAAAGAATGTAGGCTCAAAGTTCAAAGTGCTTCATTGCACATTGAACTTGATTTGTCTTGAGTTAACAAGGTTTACATTGGCATCAATGGCCTTTCTGATGCTGAATCTTTTTAATAATGGTGCAATTATCACATCATTCTTCATTTTGAAGCTTGATCTGGGTAACGAAGTCCAATTGAATTATCTTTTGATAAATTGATATAGATTATAGCCATCTCAATATTGGACAAATGCATTTAGTGAAGGTTAGGGAGACAATGTAAGACCAATTGTAGGATCTTTTAGCATTAACTTTTAGTTGGAAACAACCCAACTCCATCATGGTTGTTGTGCACTTGTACAAATGGGAAATGTTGTGAATGCTTGAGGTTGAACAATTCAGTCATACAAAATCCAATTTTAATCTTGAAAATAAACCAACAGTCATTCAATCTTCAATTAAAGAAATTGAAATGTTTGTATTACTACTCTTTTTAGTTTCTAATCATTAAAGATGCATAACATGTGTATAAGCAATCATATCCATATCAAAAGATAAAACAAACCTTTCTTCATAGAAATCAAGTATCCAAAAAAAAATTTGAAATTTGTACCACTACTAAAAAGATTATGCATTAGAGAGGCCATTGATGCCAACATAAACCTTGTCAACTCAAAAAGAATCAAATAAAAATATAGAACAAAGAATGACTATTAATAAAAAAATAAAAAATAAAAAAATGAATATTTTATGCAATCTTTTATAGTAATTTCTAATGAAATAAAATAAATAATGTAAAAATAAATAAACTCAAATATAGGATTAAAATTTCATAGTATAAATTTCATATACATACATATAATTATATTTTACTTAAGAAGATTATTATACAAATCATGAATCCAAAGGAGCAATGCTTAAAAGAAATTTTAAAACTCCAATAAATAATGACAAGTCACTCAATCACAAAAAAGAGTATCTTTGGTTTCAACCCTATAAAGACTAGACATTCAAATTTGGAACAATGGATGAATGCAAACATACAAACATGTCCTCAAGTAGATACATATTTTAGTTCTTGATTCCCCCAAATATTGTAGATTCTTATTATAATTCTTTTACATTTATTTGGTATAGAATTATGGAATTTTTCTTTGCAACTATTCATCAATTAACATGGCACATTTCAAAAAATAACTTTTCAATTCAAAAAAGACTTGCTCAAAACAAATTTAATAAATAAATAAAAGAAAAATCTTGAAAATCACCATACTTAAAACTCAATGATTTGAACTTAATAATTCTTATGAAAACAACAAATATTCCATATATAAGAAATTTTAAAAGGAATTTTACTTTCAGATTTTAAATTTTGTTGAGGAATATTTGTTTGTACAATAATAGATCTAATTCTTTGGATGTGATCCATTAGCCCATGTATTCCCTCCATCCCCAAATGATCTTATTTGCCTTAATTTCTATTTCAAAATGATCTTTCTGATGAACTTTAAGACTTTGCAAATTGGTTAGATTTGGCTTTCAATTGCTATCTAGGACTAGCAAAACAACTCCAAGTAGTAGTTCCCCTTCAATTTATGCAATCATCAATTGAAAGATAAATAAAATGACTTAAGGGGTCAATCAACATTATTTCTTCTTCTTTCTTGCATCTCCTAGAGTCCTAGAGTGTTGCCTAATTGAAGGACATGAAGCTCTAGGAGGAAGAATAAAGGTCCATACATGATCTTGAGCTCATAACAAATGCCTAAAAATGACGACTTCACACTCAACAATGAAGTGCCCATTTGTGCTCTTGAAAATATCCCCCAAAATCTACTTTTCAATACTTCAAAACTACACTTTAAGAAGGGTTCTAAAATTCAAAGTTTTTAGGATGCTAGGATTGTAACCAACTCTATTTATATACACTACAATGCAAAATAGTTTTTTTAAATGTTATTTTTAGCCTTAATCCGGAACATTTTGTCCAACAAGAAGATCCTTTGGTGTCATGCCTCTATCTCTTTGGGGTGCCCGAAGTGCCTTAGTGAGCAAAGGGGACATTGGAGGTGACTTTCCAAGCCTTGCAATAGTTTAAGAAAGGAGAAATGAGAGACTCCCGAGTAAATAGGGCACAATAGCGCCTTGGATAAGAAGAGCATAGTAGCATGTCATGCATCCTTGGAAAACTAGCTCTTGAGAAGACACTTCTAACTGTCCAAAGAACGCATGATTTGGACTAGTAGACTAGAAGTTATAGCCGTTCAAAGTTGGAATGTCCCGTTGGCACTAGGACACTCAAGGGCTCGGTGTAAGGGGTTCCTAAAGAATAACTCAACAAAGTATGGCATGTATCATATCATTGGAAAGATATAAAGACAAGGAAGCTATAATGCCAAACATTATGAGGTTCTAAGACATGCGCCAAAAGTTATGGCCAAGAGAAGGGTCGTGGTGAAGGCGTGACGCCACTCCCGGTGAACCCGAATCTTTGGAGGGCCATAACTTTGTAAGAACTTGTCCAAATGGAAGAAGTGAGCAATCTATCGGCATCTAATCATCACGTAGATATCCCAAATGGACTCGCATGTGGAATTTGAAGACTCGATCATAAAGTTACATTGTTTGAAAGTTCGGGAGTCCAAACAGAGTTAGAACTTGGGGATTTCAGTTGGAAATGGGTGGTCTTCCAAAACCCAAGGGGTTTTAGCAAGTACCTTCAACCCATAAGGGGGGATTGCCAAATGCCACAGAAAGTACTATAGGAGGGGTTGGTCTCCTCCTCACTCACTCTTGGAGTCTTACTAAGTCTTAGTGACTCATGGGTGGTAATGTAACTTCACAACTAGCTTTAAGGCTCTATGGGACACTAGTGTGGTTGTCCTAGGGCACCGGTTGATTGGAGTCCCACTCCTTGCTAGGCCTTTGGCATGTGTCCCAAGTTGTGAGTTCCAATTAGTATTTGGGTGAAAGTAGCAAATACACAATGGGCCTAATATGAAGTGGGGTGACAACCAAAGGCGGTTAGGACCATAGTGAGTAGTGCCACTATGAGTCCTTGCACAATAAGATGGAAGTTCCGTCCCATGTTACCAAGTGACATGGTAGGTGTCACAAGTGGAGTGTGTGCTAGTAGTCCCAAGGACTGGGACTTAGTAATGTGAGTTGGAAATGAGAACTAATGTTGTGAGTACATGGCATGTGCAATGTTAGTTGGACCTAAGTGATACTGGAATTGGAGCTTGGTGAGCCATGAAAGCTGTGAAAGGCTTTTAAAGTATGTTTGGAATTGTAAGGTGTTACTAGGACCGCGACATTTGGTTATGGAGAGAGTAACAACTTTAATCTCAAAGTCATCATTAAATTGTTGTTCTAAATTGTATTATAACAAATCTTCACAATTTTGGAAATTTGGACTATCTTTTAGTTGTTAAGGGTCAAATTTTTTATATCAATCTTCTATGTAGTATGAAATTTAAACTTTTCCTTACAAATTTGAATAAAATTCAAATGTCCTATTAGTACTTTTAATTTACTTGTTTTATTAGTAGAGAAAGAGCTATCAATGATAGGCATTTATGACTTCATAATCAATCATTTTAGACACTTATGAGTGGAGAATGATTGGAGCCTAAATTTGGACTCACAATAATTTGGGGCGAGTAATCGTGGATAAATTAGTCATTTATTCTTTTTCATTCAATGGGTTGATGTGGAAGTTTGTTTGCCCATAGTGTTGAAGGGGCAATTAATCTAGAAGGCGTTGCTAATGAGGCTTCATTGATGTGGTTTGGGCACATGACTTATGTTAATGTGGACATAATAGGGCATTAAACATCTAATGTATTTGTTGACATATTTGCTTAATATATCATAGGTATTTATATTGTAAACACCTCCAATGGTTTTGGAGTATCTACTTATACAGATGCTCAAGACTCATAGGCTCGCATTTCCATGTTCACATACTAGCATCATTGACAAGGCTTGAAAACTTGCCAAAGCTACATTGTCAAAATCTTGGGCAACCTTGAAAAAACATTGTGTTACTCTTTGCTTAGTCATATCTCATATGTATTTTACTTTTAAACTCCAAAGTTCTTTAGGCAAGACCCTTGTACTAGTCAAAAATAAGCCTATACGGTTACAAATTTTGAAAAATAGATAAATTTTGATGTGTAGACTTAGTTTTAGTTTTAGTTTTTTGGCAGGCAATTTTGGAGTATTTCTAATTTTTAACCCAAGGAACTTTAGGAGTTAATAGTGTTGAGTCTTCTTGAAGACAATTTCAACATGTACCTTTATGACACTTCAAGGGGTTTCCAAATTTCTAAATAAATTTCATTCATTCTCTGAACTTTTTTTTTGAGAAATCATAAAGTTCATTTGTCTGCAAGTACGAATTAACTTGTAATTTTCACTCTATCTATAAGCACGAAGTTAAAAAAATAATTTCTATAAACCTACCCCTTCATAGCCATGTACTCTGTTTAAAATAATACTTTCAACTAGTCTACATTAATTTCTACACTAGTTGGTTCAATTAGTCAAAGCCATATATAGATAAACTTGGTTTCTAATTAGAATTATCTTCTAAGCTAATACTGAAAAGTTCGTTACAAGGGAGGCTTATTTCAAATAGGAATGTTTCTAACTTAAGAAATATTAGCCAAATAGCCAAAACAACCACAAAAAGAAAAGTACTTCCAACTAGGAGTAATTGAAAACCTCACAATTATAATTAATTACTAGATTCTTTCCACTCCACTCTTGATGGCCACAAGGGTTAAGTAACTTCCAAATTGGCTTTCATCTTCTTTTGACTTTAACTGGGATGCTCAGTCTTTTCTCTAATTTGGACTTCCACTACTGTAGCCTCTTTTAACTCTTTAGCTTCCGACTTGGTTGAATCCCGACAAATTTTTTGTCTCCAATTTGGGGAACCACAGCCTCTTGCTTTTTCAACTTGAAATTCCTTTCTTACTTATCTTCTCCAGCACACTCTCAATTTTAACTATATCATAAACTGATTCCTCTCACATGTCACATCACACATTTTTCACTTACTCCAATTCGGAATTAAAATGGACAACACTCAGATCATTAACTTCCAAATTAGCACCAGATCAAATGCATAACCGCAAATTCCTAACTTCCAAATAGGCTCACAAAATATTTTCACATTAATATTCAAACATCAACTTAATCAAATCGAGCAAGAACTCATACATCTTAATTTTCAACTCACACATACACACCCATCTCAACACACCAATTCAGCTTAAACACTTTCTTATATTTATTTCCGAATTGGTGATTAAATTACCGTTACAAACAATGTTTCTTTGACGGCAATATCTTCAACTAGCTCCATTCACTACTTCACAGCATTCCAACTTGGAACATTCTCTCCACTCATTCTCATCACTCAGACATACATTTTTATTTTTATTTATTATTTTTAAAATTTTAAAATTTTCCCTAGCCTAATTGGAATACTTGATTTTCATCACTGCAACTTCCAACTAGGTTCTCACAAATCTCCAATTAAATCACTTTGCCATCTTCATCACAGCACAACCACCACATATTTAAATTTCCACATTAACACATAATCTCCTCAACTTCCAGTCCTTCCCAACTAGGACACAAACATCTCTATCTGGAACCATACAAATACATTACTCAATTAAATCAATTAACACACACAATCACACATGAAACTCCAAATTGACATGAGCATTCCCTCACTCACAAACACAAACATGCACCTAAAATAAACGCAAATATACAACATTACTTGGTTGGGACTCCAACTAGAACTCTCATCAGTGGGTAAAAGAAAACCAAAAACCACAGATCAAATAGGACTCCAAAACCGGCAGTTACCAACTTGGGAGAGACAACCTAACCACCAGCTAACTACCAAATTGGAACTGCACACACAACCGCCCAACTAAACATAAAATAAAATCCAAATTGGAATTAACACTCAAAACACTCAACTACACTTGACACCCACACCCACATACAATCCAACTTGGCAAAATCATCACCCAATTAGGAACACAGATTAAAAACTTCGAAACTTGGCTCGAAAGCCAAACCACTCCAATTAGGAAACCACCCATCCAAATCAACACAATCATTCATTCAAATTCATTCACCATCCAAAAACACACCAAATTGGAACTCAATCAGCCCATTAAAACACACAATTAAGACACCAAATTCAAAAACAACCAATCAAAATCAATAAAAGACACATAAAAATCAACCAAAAATTTATAACAAAAAATCCTAATCGGTATTCTACACCATACTAATTGTTTTATAATATTTTCTTCTAATGTACGTGAAGGTTTAATTTGTCACTCAAGTGCCAAAATTGAATTTCCATGTCAGATTCTTAGAGGTCCACGTTACCACACACCGTTCACAAGATGACATGTAGAACTTTTAACAAAATGACTTAATTTCTGCCAAAGGTTGACATTCATATAGGACATTGAATTTTTTATATTTAGAGATTAACATACCTAGTGGTCAAGTTTGGAAAAAAAATTATCCTATAAATAGATATATCAAAAAATTGGGATAATTTCTTTTCCATAAAAGTATTTTTAAGGAAAAAGATGAATCTTTCTATTTTTAAGCATCTACTAAATTATATTTTCCTACTTTAGTTGATTATTTGGAAAGGATTTCTAACCTAATCATCATGTACTAGAAAAAGAAGGGAGTACTTTCTTTACACAAAAGCCATTAATAATTGTAAATACAAAATAATAATTAGAAAAATGAAATTTAAAACAATGAGTGTGTTTGCATTCATTGAAATTTCAAACTTGTATAATTTTTGTTTTTTTCAACATTTGGAAAAACAAAGTCACTATTTTACTTTTAAAAGAAATATATCAATAATTAGTGCAAATAAAGTATAATGGACTATTTTTTTAGCTCAAATGAGTTGTTAGCTCACTATATTATCCCCCCAAAGTATTTATAATTAGGACATCTAATAAGATTTATAATGAAGTGAGGAGAAGGACTAATGATACTAGAGTATTTATTGTTTTGAAAAACATTCACATAACATTGCAAAACCTAGAATTCAACCCTAGACCATAATTTTTAGATTATTAATTTGAGTTTTGAATTTACTATTGGACATCCTAAAACAAAACTAATATCCTTGTGAAGAGTTTCAATAGTTGCAAGTGTTTCTTATAGATTTTTTTTTAAAAACAACAACAAAATTCACTATGGATCTATGCATCACCCATTTTTCTATAGACTATTAAATTATCCATGACTCTGCATCCTTCTTTTGAAGTACTATTTCATCCATGTTGTTCCATGGTGACATATACCATTCATCCTTGATGCTTCATCCATATTTGTCAAGAACATTGCATCCATGAAGCTTCACTATACTTTCATGCATGATTCATCGGTGTTACATCTGCATTCTTTTACTTTTATGCAAACTTTTACATTATTCCTTGTACCTATATATTCTTCACATACATTACAATTTCTACATACTAGTTCTCACTCATTTGCATATAGATTTGTAGTCCATGTTGATGGTCCTCCCCCCCTTCTTCTAGCCCTTGTAGAAACTTGCCTCGATTGGAATTGATATCATTACAACTCCATAGGTCTAGAGGTTGTTATGATTTTATTTTGGTAAGAAGAAATAGAAATTAATGCAATGGCTTACAAAGAACTTGACTACTACAAAGGATGCCCAAATTGTGCAGACACAAAGTTATTGCTACAATTCTATCACAAATTGTGGTCCAAAGTTGTAACATCCCAAACCGATTGCACAACCAAAGCACATAAATCCACAACACTCTTAGAAGTGCCCAAAGATGTGAAGAGAATGGAAACCACTTTGATGAATGAGCCTAAGGCTAAATGCTTCCAATGTGAGGTCAACATTGCAACAATGCATTGGTACAAGTTCTTTTCAACCAAAAATGAGATTCCAAACATTGAATAACCAACAATGAAGAATAGCTAACTTAGGAGTAATGGTCCATTGCTCCTTGATAGGGGATTTTTGTCCATTGTCCACTTTAAGCTTGAATGACATAGATATGGAAGCTAAAACTTATATTGCATGATTTGCTATTTGTTTTTAAGTCAAGCTTGTATAGTTTAGTTATCACTATGAGATACAAATATCTTGAATGAGCAACAATTTTCTTTGTAGAAATTCTCTTTTGGACAATGAACTTCATGGTTGAATGTTGTCTTCTAAAATACAAATGTAATGATTTTTATGTGCACTATGAAATCAATGATTGCCAAATATTTGTTGACTTCCATAGTTAAATAATATTTTCTTTTAGTGTGTTTCATGATCATGATCACAAGAAACATTTGTAATCTTTTTTACAAATGGGCATCCAATGTTATTTCCAATGGATATTATTAATCTATAAGCAATCTTATTTATGTAAAGTTTGACACTCTTAGTAAAATATTTCATACAAAAAATCATGATGTGACTTGCATTCTTCCTTCGATATTAAGTTTGGTGAGAGTTTCTTATTGATTTTATTATTGTACCTATTGTGGTCATGTTCTAACAAGTGGAAAATACAAATGAATTTCTTTTAGTAATTTATCGAGCTTTTGTGTATTCATTTCAATTGAATATTGAATCAAATATAAATTTCTACAAAAAAATCAAGGTTTATTTTAAGTATCCACTTTGATAATTATGAAAAATTTAATTGTTGACCATGCATCTTATAAAACAAACAAATGTTTCTCTACATAGGGATTACATTTTGTACCTTGACTCAAAGTTTGAAAAAAATCCATTCAAATTGTCTTTGTAGAAATCTATCTAAATTTACAATTGTTTCTTTGAACAACAATTGTCTTATAGGTCCCTTACATTCATTCATTCATGACATATTCAAGTTTATTTTGAATACATTAAGTACAAATGAATTTGTGTATTTACACTTGAATGTTCAAATATTAGTATGAAATTGTTGATAGTATAGAAATTGACCTTGCACTAAATGAGAGTATTTGAATACCTCTTGAATTCTATTGAAATGTGAAAATATTTATGACATACAAAATGTGTTCAAAGTTTTGTATGTAAGACTGAATGTGTACAAAATGTACCACATGATTAATGACAATTAGGTTATCAAAACAAACATTTGGATACATGATTAAATTCATATTTCAAAGTCCATGAGATAGATCGATATTGGATGCTCAAAATCATCCAAATTAATTTCTACCAAGGCTGGATCTTTTTAGTTTGATGTTGTGTGATGTTTATATTATTGTGTGCCAAGTTCAAAGTCCACAAAACCAGGTTTTTTTAATTTCCCAGTTTTTGTTTTATGGATCTAACAATCATCCATCATATCCAAGACATTTCAATCATCCATCATCATCGATGACACCTCATCTCTCTTAACATGCACGATTTGTCTTTGAGGCTTCGTTTATCTCTTTATACACCATTTGTTAGTGTTGCATACAACAAAGTTGTCTTTTCCAATAATCATTGTACTTGTTTGTTGTTCTTTTGTAGTATAATTTTACATCCTAGTTTTCATTCATCTCTATGCATATTGTGAAGTCTATGTTTTAATCTAATATCTACCACAATAGGATTACCTAATACTATATGAATACCTAAAATTGTCCAAATAAGGATTTGGGTATGTCTCCTATTTTTAAATTATAAAACTTTGATAGAGTCTTGCTGCTAGTGAAAAGTGAATTTTAAATTTTCTTAGAAATCATTTTTTGGTCATTACTCATTACATGAATAAATTATGAATTTTCAAAGTGTTGAAAATGGATGTACCTAAAACTATCATAGATTCTCATGAATAGAAGTTGATTGTATATTGTAGGCACGAATTGGTAGGGTTAGTTTTAAGAACAAATCACAAATAGAATTAAGTTTCAAGAGCACATGTCTCTCCCTAGTAAAGGTTAATCTTGTCAAAGTCTTGGGTCTTTTATTAACCACCAAAAGACTAATTAAGGGTATCACTTTGGATTTTCATGGAACTCAGTCAAGCTCTACTGACTTCACAAATTGGAATTTTTGTACCAAATCTCTAGGATGCATACTAATCATCCTAATCTATATGTCAAGCTTTTGATTCATGTCATTTTGATAAATATTGGAAAATTTATATATCTTTTCTAATTCCAATGTCAAACCGCACAACTAAAGTATACTCTAAAAAAATATTAATTGCTTTGCTTTGCTTTGTTGGATTAATACCTATAAAAATATATTATAAAAATTCAATTCTAAACGATGAGAGGAAAATTGTGAGATGTTTTATTCAGGGACTTTGAATGTACAAAAAAGATATAAATTCATTTTTTGAACTCAAATTTGTAAATTTCCAAATAAAAATATAGCATAGGACACATGTTGCTTAGAACATTCACACCATTAGGATTTACAAATCTCAATTTCTTGCCAAAGTTATTGGTGATTTAGGTTTTTCTTTCATCAAGTATTAATTTTCTTAAAAATGAATATAATTTTTTTTAACCCCTATAATATCAAGCAACATTGTTTGGCAATAGAAAAATTTAGGACAACTCACTAAGAATGGAAATATTCATTGTATTTTAAAAAAAGATGGATGTGGGGAAAACAAGTACCTTTCCGCTCCACCAAATTTGTTTACGATTGGATTTGCCTATGAAGAGTTATAGGGGAAAATGCCATATTTGATGAGCAAGGGACAACACAGGTATGGTTCTTTACACTAGAGTGAAATTTACATTACAATGCCTAGAGTAGCCTTAGCAAGTTCTCTTCCAAAGTTTAAACAATGATACTTCTATGACATTTTTTTGGGCTCATAAATCCATCATGGTATATAAAGAGGTTTAGCAGTTACAATAACCACCTGATTAATTTTAGAATATTCAACATTAAATTTGAAGAAATTATAATATTTGACAACTATCTCACAATACTTCTAAAGCCACATATTTTCTATGGCCAAAGATGTAAAGAAAGATCTTTATAAAAAAGAGGTGACCATAGGTGGTAAAAAATCTATGTGGGATATGTACATAAAAATTAGTAGTACAACACTTCACAGTTAAGTAAAAAGTTGGAATTATGTTCAAAGTATAATTTTGAACTCATTTTGGCATGGTAGAATAATTTTTTCTGAAAAATCTTGAACTTAGAAAAGTTAGGAAATCAAGAAAAATTTCATCTTAAAAAACTCATTTGATATTTTGAGTCTCCCATCAAAATTTATGGTCAAAATTTACAGAGGATGCTTCAAAATTTCAATGAAAATGTCCCTTCTAATCCATCTCTAAACTTTGTCCATAACTTTTGTTTGGAGATTCAAAATCTCAAATGGCTATTTGGAGATGAAAATTATCTTGATTTTCTAATTTTTTTTCAATATTTTTATATATATATATATATATATATATATATATATATATATATATATATATATATATATATATATATATAGTCTATTATGCCAAAATGAGGTCGGAAATTCTACTTTCAATACAATACCTACTTTAATTTCACTTAACTATAAAGTGTTAAGCTCCTACTAATTATAGTTTATATATTTCCACATGGATTGTTTTACCTACTACTACCCCTTTAGCATAAAGAGCTTTTCTTTTCATCTCTACACACACAAAATAAATGACTTTTGAAGCTATGAGAGATATTTCCCAAATATTTTAATTTCTTTGAATTTAATACTAAATTTCTAAAACTATATTTTATGGAATAGAGATACATCTTCAAAAATGAGTGGAAAAAGATAATAATAATTGTAATCTATGATGAGTTGGACATATCTAACCTAGATTTGACTTCCTTCCATGCCAAACCCAATATACCCAATTACCCTTTACTTTGGCTTAGCTACAAATTGATCAAGCTTGCCAATACTTAATATTTTGGACAAATTTTTTCCCTCCTCTACGGTTGGAGGAAACCTAAAACTAAAGCTCTACAATTCACATTTTGAAGAGATTACTACAAGTGAAAGCTACAAATTGTTGACGAAAGAGGCTTTATATAGAGTATTCTTGAAGTTAGTTATCTATTGGAATTTTTTGGTAGATGTTCCCTAATTTGAAAAAATTCAAGCAAAAAAGTAAAATTAACTTGTGCAAAAGTCTCCCTCAATTAGAGTTGCCTGGAATTTGGATCCTCCTACAAAACATTTATTTCAACTTCTAGTACTATAATCTTACAATTTGTTTTGTCAAAACCTCCCATTTTTTTACAACATAATGAAGTAGTCTACCTCTAGATCTTGCAGTTAGATGCAACAAGATTTCATTCATCATTTCGGGGGGCCTTTGCTATCTAAACAACCTATTTTGAGTGTTTTTTGGTGAAACATAGTCCAAGAATTTTGGGGGTTAAATTACTTAGTATGTAATGTCAATCCAACTTCCAACATTTTGACTAAATTGCACAAGTTGTGGAACATACATATTTTTTTCTAAAAATGTTGAAACAAAACTTCACCTTTGGCAATGTCAACCTTTGATTTGGATGGGAAGTAGACAAATAGGATATCTAAATTGGTGAATAGTAGCCTTGAAGGATGCAACCCACCCCACCCCCCACCCCACAACCTAGGTAGTCACTAAAATGTTCCCATTATTAGACCAATAAGGTTCTAACAATTGATAGTGAAGTTGTCCATCTGAAGAAACTTTGGGTCCGTAGCATCCTTCAAGGGTTAACCCCTAAAGGACCAAGTGTCCATTCAACATACGCAAGAAATCTCGGGTTGACTCCTACGAAGTCATTTTTAATCGGATGTTCATGAAATTTGGACATGATGTGTAACTATATATTCCCTTCCTGAAAATCTAATTTTTTTTCTGATCAGGTGCCCAGATCAAAAGTTATGCTATCGTGAACTTTGCAGGCAGCTTGGGTAGCTTCAGTCAACATGTGCAAAACTCTTCCTATGATATTGAAATTTGGCAGGTGTGTAGCTTACATGATCCAAGATGTAAATGTAAAAAATAACCTTATTTAGTTTCAGAATCTCATTCTAGAAGGAGTTAAAGTTTGTAGGCTATGTTAGGCAAGGTTGGAAAAAAACTTTTTCACCTAACTTCAAACGTTATAATCTTTCAATCCATGAGGTCAAAGTTTCTAAGAAAATTTCCACATGTTCTTAAAGAAGTCTAGATCAAATTTGTACAATTGAATTTTGAAAAAAACCCTTTTTTTTCTTGTTGCCCCAAATGTGCCTCAATCCTTTAGGGGTTAAGGGCTAAAGGTTCAAACATCTTCGCCACCTCATCTATTCTACACTATCCTAATTCCTACGTAAACAAAATGAAAATCCTAGCCCACCATGGCTTTGGGGCGAAATAATGCTAGATTGCACTAGCTAAAATATGTTGACTTCAAAATAGGAACAAACCATAAAGTTTTTCCCTAGAAAATCTCAAATTAAAAAATAAACCTTCAATGAAATCTCTAGATTGTGGATAGAAACAGAATTATGGACATGCGATATTTTCTATCCAAGACGTGGATGAAGGTTGAAATTTGGAGCACCACTATAACATTTTATATCCCCACTTTGGCACATCATAAAAAATGAAAACAAAAACAAAAAACCTGCAATTCCCATGTGCAATGGAGTCATTACTCAGTAGTCGGTCACTCGGTCCCTGAATCCACCAACACAAGAGAGGAAAGAAAAGAAATCAAATCAATTCAACAAAGTACAAGCACTACACCCACTGCACTTATTCGTACATCCGTTGCACCGTACGATGCGGACGGAATCTCCAGTTCTCCACTCCCCAACCTGATACCCATCCTGATACCCTCCCTATGCGATTGAGAACCGGATCCGTCCGCAGTTATGGCGGGTGGGCACCTTCCCCTAAAGAAAAGGAGATCTGAATCTCCTGCTGGTAAAGGTCGTCCAATATAAGGGAGAACCACTGTACTGCATCACTTGTACATACCAGATCTACCTTCGGGGCGGGGGGGGTAAGGTAAATAGTAACCTGGGTAAATTTTCTTACCTCCTGGACCGACAAGGCAAGAGGAGGAAAGTCCACTGGGCTATATTTGATCGCCGCGTCTCTCGGGCGCCGGGAAGTTAGAAATCCTCCTCGAGCTGCTTCTACTAATCCAGTCCTCTCGTTTTAAGTGTGTGGTATAGCTTAATCAACGGTTCCTGTTAGTCGGCATCTTTTTCCCATACCAATAATGGGAATAATATGGAATTAATTAATTGGATGGGTTTTTTTAGGGGAAAATTATTAGTGTGCATCTGGCTACATTATTTCAGTGTCTTTCATTAACCCTTAAATGTCAAATGTCAAAGCGGACGTTTTGTGTTTGATGGATGACAAAGAATCTCTCCATGTACACTGAATAGTGAAATTAGGTTGCTCCTCACTAGTTTCTCGACATTTGACACTGAATGAATATTTACAGTTACTACACTAGAATGAACTACTTTTGAATTTCATATCACTGTATTTGGGACTCATGAACCTCCATGTGTACAAATGAAAATATTTTTAGAAATATTTGTTGACTTTGATGGCTTGTAAAGTAACTTTCTTGAGGTAAGGCAACCTAATTGTTAAGGCAACCTAATTTCACTATTTTGTGTAGGAGAGAACTACGACTATTCATCCTTGGAATTTTGTGAGAAAAGGATAGGTCTTCTATAATAATATGACTTCCAATGAATATTTATTTTTTATTTTTTATTTTTTAAAGTAGATGATTTCAAACGGTTCCAAAAGGGAGGATTTCCATGGTCACCACTTTGTCCTTTAAGGGTTAATGGGCTCTCATCATGTGAATAATCCATTGACATTATATAATAGCCCTTAATTGTCCAAGGCCTTGTTTGAACAAACTTCTTTGAGTTTGCTCAAACCTAAATGAAAAGCCTAAGTTTTGTCAATTTTCCTTCTCTGTAGTTGGTTAATTATGTATCTTCTTTCCATTGATTTTGAGCTGGTTGGAGATTTTTTAGTCTAAAGTTGAATTCCCAAATATAATGATATTGTAGTAATATTAAGTTCTACATTTTTCTAAAGATGTAATGTTTTGTCTATCCCACTCTTGCAATAATAGCTATGGTGCGGTTTAACTTGTATTGTAGACGCATCCGTACAATGCATGATGCATATTTTAACCCTTGAAAGATATTCCATATTCATGCAATGTTGCTAGTGCATGAGTATGGAGATGTGAGTGTATAGGCCTTGTAGGTATATATCTACAACCATTTGAAAGTGTCAATTGTAACATTTGTATCTATAACTTAAGGACATTATAATGTGGGAAGAATCCATAACATACCTATAGCATAAATACCTATAATCACATAAGGAGTCTATAATATAGACTTCTAGGCTCATGGGCTCATAGATTCTATATTTGCATACTACTACTCCCCCATGTTCATGATTAGTCAAACCATTAGTTTTCTATATTCATATACACCTATCAAAAATTAGATATTTATCTCATGTAGTGTTATATATACAAATTCTATATTTTAAAATTGAAAATATGAAAAGAAAATTTATAAAATTTATATATTATTGAATTTTCTAAAATCATAAAAATTACAAAATACCTAAAATAGTATGAAATTTTTAGAAAAATTGAAGATGATAGTGATAAACATCATACTGTAATTGATGTACTCCTTGAGTTTATAATAAGAAAAATTCAATGGGAAAGTTCAAAATCAGTGTATTTTAAGCTTCTAAGATTCTACCTTAAAAGTATTGCAAAAATTATAATTTTAAATTTTTTTGAAAAAAATAATGCATTACTGGAACTTAATTTTTTAGTCAAGTGCCAAGACATTTCAAATCAAGAACTATGTGAAATGTAGGTTTGTCCCTTAAACCATTCCCCGTGGACATGTTTTTTCTTCAAGAGTTAAAAAGTATACTTTATTTGATTAACATTTATTCATAAAGCTCCCATAAAATCATGTAGTATATTACTTAACCCTTAAGGACAAAGGGGTAGTCCAAATTTCCCAAACTGTAAAGGTGAATTATAAAATGTAACTCAAAATAATAATTTAATAATGATTTTCAAACGATAGTTTTGAAATATGATCCATAGATCATATTCACACAATTAGATCAACTAGTGTTCGAAACCAATATTTTTTCGATAAAATTTGAAGCCAAAATTTGAAAATTCCTTCTAAAATTGATTGTACATTGTGATTTTCAAAAGATTTTTTTCCGTAAAGTTCAAAATGTTAAGTTCTAATCATTATGATTTTGGAGATTTTTATTTAACTTTTTCTTCAAGTCATTTTTGAAAAATAATTTTTTGTATTAAAAATGTTATTTTTGAGGCCAAACCTTCTAATACCTACTAGATAATAGAATGTTTGGAAAACAAAGTCTTTAGAATCTATACTTTACAAATGTTAAAGAACTAATATAAAAATCCCCCTAAAAAATGATGGATAAAAAAATGCATTCATGTGAGCTTAGGATGCATTTGTCTTCATCTATTGTTCAAATTTGAATGCATGGTCTTTTAGGGGTTAAATGACATTGAAAGCTTGAGGGGCATTTTGAAATTAAACTTTCATTTCACATAGTTATTGAATTTAGATGTTTTAAAGCTTATCCAAAAAAATGTAGCTCCAACAATCTACTTTTTATTCCATCTTAACTTTTTTCAAAATTGTTAAAATGGTAGTTTTTGCAATATATTTAGAAGATAGCATCTTAAAAACTTAAAATACACCACTTTGAACTTTTCTATTGAACTTCTCTTGGTGAGAATTCAAAGTGAGTACACCAATAACACCATTTTGTTTATCACTATTACCTCCATTCTTCTTAAAAAATTCATACTATTAATTTTTTTGGTAATTGCTATGATTTTTATAAATAAAGTGTTTAAAAAAATCATATGAAATTCCTTTAAATATTTTTCATCATGAAAAAATGAAGATAAATTATGTATTTTTTTATAAAGAAATCAAAATTCTAAAATGTGTGCTTTAATAAAGAAAACTCATGAAATTTGACCAAGTAGAAACATGAATTGTCCTTTTACCCCTATTGTAGGTAGTCTTAGTTTCCAACTAGTATACAAATCAATATTTTTCAATAATATTTGAAGCTAAAAACTACAAATTCCTTCTAAAATCAATTGAATTATGAATATTTGTGATTTTTACAAGATTTTTTCCCTCTAAGATTCAAAATGCTAAGTTCTATCATAGAGAGTTTTGAAAGTTTTTATTTTTAATTTTTACTCAAGTCATCTTGAAGGGTCATTTTTTGAAGCTAGAACCTATTGAGTATCCTTTGAAATATAGAATATTTGCAATTCACAACCTTTAGAATGAATATTGTACAAATGTGAAAAAACTAACACGAGAATCTTCAAAAAAAATCCATGGATGACAAATACATTTTTACTTATGTGAAGGTTTGATTTGGCACTTAGATGCTGAAATTGAATTTCTTCATTAGATTCTGAAGGGTCTTCATCACCTTGCACCAATCACAAGATGACACATGACCCTTTTTTACAAAAATGACTTAATTTATGTTAAATCTGACCTTCATGTAGGGTATTTGAAAATCTGTTTTACTAGGATACCTCTATTTCTGAAAAAGTACCGTGTCTCTTTTGTAAAAACACAAAGGAAACACAGTTTTTTTTTCAGAAACAGAGGAAGTACAATATTTACTTGGAGCACCTTCGGGAGTAGAGCTGCGGTACCTGGAGCAGGTATTTCCCTGTCATTTGCCGCGGGTCGAATCAGAACTCAGGTGGAATAAATCGCAGCACCTGTTTGTTGTTGGTGATCTGAAAAGACGGAGGGAGGGAGGCAAAAAGCAAGCCGGGTTCCTATTTTCCGGTAACGTACTCCCAAGTGGACGGAGGCAGCCGGGCCGAAGCGTCGGGAGTGACGGCCGGCGGCAGCCGGCGGGATGAAAACGAAGCTTCAGCGGCGGTAATAATGGAATGGAATGGAATGGCGAGGGGGCAACTCTCGCAGTTGTTATTAGTACGGAAGGGGGTTTTGAGGCAGAAGTTCCGTTCGTTCGTCCGTTTGTCCGTCCTTCCATCCGTTCGTCACTCTCCATCGCCGAATTGCCAGAAGCCCAGAACAGGCTGTATTTAGTATCCCAGTCAAGCATATTTTTCCAATCTCCCCGTTAAGTTCGAATCCCAGCCGGAAGAAAAACAAAATTTTTTTCTCTGTTCCTTCCCCAGGCGAGGAGCGTGCTGCGTACCTACTCTGGTTGCCTTTTAGGAGGGATGCAATCAGTGAGTAGTAGTGTGTAAGAAGCGGTCGTTGGCCGCGAGACAGAGGGAGAGGGAGGGAAAGAGGGAAACAAATTTGAGGTTGACTAGAGGTTCCAGGGACACTCTGTTTTGCACGCGGGCGGAGGTTTTCCGGAGCTCACAGGAATGCTGCCTGGATCTGATAGTTAGTTGAGTAAGGTATGTGAGGTGGAGAGTTAGGGTGCGGCTGCTGCTTCGAGTTAGCAGTAGTGTATTTTGTTGTTGGAAGTGGTGCGTGAGAGGGAGACGGCCGGATGTTTGGCCGAGGTGGAACCACCGCAGGAAGGATGAGAGGTCGCAACGATGGCGGCGCTCAGAAGCGTCGTGTGCTTGTCATCGTGTGCACTCTGGTGCTCATGTTTTCTCTCGTTTCTTTGTACCACGGCTCCTTCTTCAGCAATCGCAGCAACAAGCTCGTGGTGGAGGATACGTTCGATCCGTCTGCTTCTGGATGGAGCGCTAATCTCGCAGCTGGCTCGAAAGACGAATCTGTGAAAGCTGGACAGTCCAAGGGAGGGAGAACTGGCGCTGATGATGGAAATGCCGTTGTGAAGTCCGATGTGGATGTTGAAGCTAAAGACGAGGCCGGTGGTGAGAAAGATGTGTTTTCGGAGAAGATTGGTGGAAATGACGAGGAATCCTTATTAGCCGACGGTGATTCGCCGAAAGCATTTACCGTAAGTGCAACCGGTTTTTGGATCTTGTTAGATTATCAGCCGCAGAATGACTTCAAGATGTGAATCACTAGGTTTTGTCGAAGATTTCGAGCTTCTTGATGAATTGCTAGCGCATGCCTGAGAATGCACGCCCGCATTGTTATCTTTCGTTTTGATTGCGTTAGCGGATCTATGCTTTCGCCGATCGGCTGGTTCCTTTGACTGTGGATCGTCCGCAGTTTACTACATTTGGTGGACCTCGTCTTCTTTCTCTCGAACGTTCGGGGTTCTGGGTGGACCAGTCATCATAGTGCCTTACAGAGGATTTCTATGTTGCAATGTTCAGGTGTGTGATGCTCAGTTTACGGAAATCATCCCTTGCCTGGACATTAAAATGAATAAGAAGTTGAAGTTGAAGCTCAACCACTCTGTTATGGAGCATTATGAAAGGCACTGTCCTCCTTCTGAACACAGACTCAATTGCATGATTCCTCCTCCTCCTAATTACAAGGTATGCAATCTTTTTAATTTTTTGAACTGTAGTTCTCAAAGAGGTATATAGTGCAATTCATTGCTACCGTTCTTGTTTGTTTATGTTTTAGAATCCCTCTGAGCTGGCAAGATCGGTGGATTTAAACGAGCTGCTCACTGTGTTTGCTGAATGTTTGTTTCTTTACTGTGCAGGTGCCTATCAGGTGGCCGAAAAGCAGAGACGAAGTCTGGCAATCTAACGTGCCTCATACCTTTTTGGCAACTGAAAAGTCTGACCAGCATTGGATGGTTGTCAATGGTCAGAAAGTGAATTTTCCGGGTGGTGGTACGCATTTTCCCAACGGTGCTGACAAATACATTGCGTCTCTTGCAAAGGTATGGCTGGATCCAGCAGCTTACATGGATCATATGTCAGAAGGTTACCTGGTCACTGCAATTTCTGTTTGTCCTTTTTCTGACCTTAGTATTAGGAAGAACTCGACTTCCTCAGACCAATATGTGCTGAGTTTCAAATCAGTTTATCTCTCAATTTTTTTTCAGCGTACCTCTTAAAGTAACCAACCGAGAGGTAGTCGGATTACTGACCAGTTGTTGGACCTGCGGTCGCCTTTAGCCCACTTATCGGATCTTTGCAAACGCCTTCTGAAGTCTGCGTCCAGATAGGATGCCTTGTTCTCCGTCTATCTGGAGCAAAATTCGGAACAGTGAATGATGTATGCGTTCGTCTAGAATTTCTTGTAGTCCAAATAAACATGTTGTTGATGTTGGTCGTCCTACGTAGCAAATCCGTTCCTGAGCGTATTTGGAGAGGGAAGATGAATTTTTTTGGATCGTAGCTCATGAAACTTTGACAATGATCTAGCCTTTGTCCTGTCAGACTTTCCGAAGTTTGACCTTCATCGCACCATCAGCACCTCCTAGTTCAGGATCGTAGCTATATACATCTACACGGTTTTCTTACTGTGTGCGTTCTTCTTTCGTCAGATGTTGAAGAATCCGGAAGGAAATCTCAGTATGGATGGAAATATCAGGACTGTGCTGGACGTTGGGTGTGGAGTTGCTAGCTTTGGTGCTTACTTGCTGCCTTTGGATATTATTGCTATGTCACTGGCTCCTAATGACGTCCATCAAAATCAAATCCAATTCGCTCTTGAAAGAGGCATTCCTGCAACTCTCGGTGTTCTAGGCACAAAGCGTCTTCCATACCCAAGCAAGTCGTTTGATCTAGCCCACTGTTCTCGCTGCCGAATTGAGTGGCACCAGAGGGATGGAATTCTCCTCTTGGAAGTGGACAGGCTCTTGAGGCCTGGTGGATATTTCGTTTGGTCTGCTCCTCCTGCTTATCGTGAGGACCCGGAAGACCAGCAAATCTGGAAAGAGATGTCGGCGCTTGTGGCTTCCATGTGTTGGACAGTAGCCGCTCATCAAGATCAAACTGTTATTTGGCAGAAACCCTTGACTAATGAATGCTATGAGAAGCGACCTGAGGGTCAAGAGCCTCTATTGTGCCAGAACAGTGATCCGGACAGCGCTTGGGGTGTGCCCATGGAGGCTTGTATTACGCCATTAACAGGTTGGATAGAGTGTTAATTTGCACCTCTCACCTACGCTATCAAACTGGATTTACGTTGCAGCGAATGTTACGATGTTTGCTTCTTTAGATTATGAAATTTGTTTCTTATTTTGAGATATGAATTTCTTATTTTTAGTTGTATTTTGGCAAGTCCTTCTTGATCTGAGGAGTTGAGTCTCTCATATGAATCATCGGCAACATAATTGTTCTTGCACATTATATTGGAGTGCGCTTATAAAACTTCTTTGGCTTTGCAGATGAAGGTCGTACTGTTGAACCATGGCCCAGAAGACTGGTTGCGCCTTCTCCTCGACTGAAAGATCTCAGAATTGACGAGAAGAAATATCTTACCGACACTGTAAGTTACTGAACTACCGTTATCTTCCTGGGTTAGTGGATTCTTACTCGAGAAATACAATGGAAGTCCGAGATCAGGTTATTGCAACTGATTGAGACTTAAATTGAACTTTATTGAGTTAGTTGTGACTGAATGAGGGTTTTTTAGAGGTTATCTGGCCAAAAGTCCATGGAGAGAGTTTAGTTTTAATCTACCTTTTTTGAAGACTCTAGCGTACTTTTAGCCCCATACTGTTTGTGCATTACTCTTGAGAATTTTCCAGTTGCTCTCGAATGACAGTAACTGCCGATTTGTATTTGAGTTGAAGGATATGCAACTGAGGCTTGCTGCATTCTTCTCTGTGAAATCTTTGTGCAGACCGTATGGAAGAGAAGGGTCGATTTTTACTTGAGAACCCTGAAGAGTGCTAATCAAATGGAGCAAAATAGTGTGCGGAACATTATGGATATGAAAGCAAATTATGGTGGTTTTGCAGCTGCTCTCAGGCAAAAAGATCTGCCTGTATGGGTTATGAATGTGGTGCCATCAGCTGGCCCTAATACTTTGGGGGTTGTTTATGACCGGGGATTTATTGGATCTCTACACAACTGGTAAGCTTTTGTATCCTTCTCGGAGGCTTTTTCTTTGTCACGGAATTGCTTTCTTCACAATTTATCGAGGATGTCATCTTGGCGGGGTTCATTGGACTTGGTTGCAAAGTAGTAAGGATGGGGTTTATCTAAGATTCCCTTGGCTTAGAAATCTGCTTCTTTTACACCTGTCTCGAGAATTTTAGAGGGTTGTTTTGCCTTTGCAACATGAGAAGAGGACCGTGGTCGTGGTTGATATGGTGTACCTAAGAGGTAGACACATTGAACAACGTTTGCTTTGAACTTTTACCTCGAACTTCTACGGATTTTGTGTAGCTCTCTAAGTCTGCTATGCGTTGTACAGGTGTGAAGCCTTTTCAACATACCCACGCACATACGATATGCTGCATGCGTGGACTGTGTTTTCAGACATTGAAAAGGAACACTGCAGTGTTGAAGAACTTCTACTGGAGATGGACCGTATTGTGCGTCCCATGGGCATTGTTATCATCCGGGATAAAGCAGCTACTGTCGACCGTGTAAGCAAGTACCTCACAGCACTACGCTGGTCGAATTGGCATAAAGTCCTTGACGCGGAAGCGGACGAGTTGTCGGACGAGGATGAAAAGATTTTATTTGCAAGGAAGGATTTATGGCAACCTGAAGACGCGTTGTAACATGCAGGGGGCTTCGTCTCATCGCCTGAGGTATTACAAGACATGGACGAAGGAAGTGTGTCCATCGTGTTCTGGAGTTCGGATAGAATCTTTCGGGACATTTCTTTATGCACTTTTGAATACCTACATCGTTTATGTTGCTTTGGGGATGTCAAATGAGGTTTGCCTGTTTGGTAGTTTGCAGAAGTAATGCTGGAGTATGGATTGAGTACGAATGTCATCCCTCTTGTTACTTCGACGCTTAGCCTGTTGAGTGAAGCCGAAGAGCGGAATATCGATGTTGATACTTGATGGAAGTAGGCTGGTTTAGTGCAGATGCTTGCTTCCTGTCTGGTAGTCTGGCAAAGCCTGCATACTAAGAAAAGATTGACCAGTGACCAGTTGGTTGGTCTCCAAATTTTTAGAGCCTGATTTTTTCTAGGTTAGATACGTTAGGAAGTCGAAAGAGGAGATTCTAGTTTTCATTGTTAGCCCCAGGCGTAATGCCGACAAAAATGTAAGACGGATCAGATTTTCATTTCCATGAAAGTATGGTCAATGCAACTGCTGGAGTAAAAGTTCTCAGCACACTCTCTAAACCCTTTTACATGTTCATGAGTTGTTATTGCAGTATGTAAGCATTCCCAGGTCCATTTCTGAATTCAGGTTGACGTTTCGTAATACCGTCTCCTATATCAGTTCGACACTCTTGTCGAAATAGTATAGTTTTGAAACCAGACCGCGAAATTAGTGATTTTGGAAATTTTTAATTCTGGAATTTCGAGTTCACAGATAGCCTATTTGAAAATTTCGAAGAGGGTTTTGCAACTAAAACTACTGCGTAATGAAATTTGGAATTCAAACTTGTCCGTGTTGTTCACTTTTGCACCCTGAAGACGGTTATTTGATAGTTTAACCCCTAAACGCCGAGGTGGATGTTTTTCGTCTGATGAATGACAAGGAATTCTCGTGTATAGGATAGAAGTGCAACTATTCATCCCCGGAATTAGGGGTGAAAAGGGAAGATCTTCAACAGTAGTTTGACTCCCAACGAGTATTTTTGATTTTTTTTAAGTTGATATCACACGGTTCCAAAATACTTAATTTCCACGGTCACCAACTCAGCGTTCAAGGGTTAATGGTTATTTTGACTCTTCTAGATTAATTATACTAACTCAAATTTATCACTGGAATTTTTCAATAAAATCATTACTAAAAATCTTTTAAGAATTATGATTACTTAAGAAAAATTGTAGATATTACTCATGAATATGTTGTCCTCTACTACATTCTTGTGTAGTAGCAGAGCACCTTTTTGACAATAGTGCCAAAGAACCCCTCAATGCCCAATCAACCATTTTATGGTTGCTTCCCAACTTCAAGGGTTGCTTGGATCCCAAGTTTTTTTATTATTTTTAAATTTCACTTTTTTCTCATTTAAGGTGAATCACCCCATTCCAAGTGAGACCCATTGAAGACACCTAAAAAATGATCCATCAAAAGTTTTACATCAACTCATGATAGACATTTCAATAAATAAGATTTGGGCTACATTAGGTTGAGTTAGTGGACACAATTGATGTCTTGACTGACAATAATTAGTGATCCTAACTTGAACTTCTGCCCTTTTAGTGTAAATTCATTATAGAAAGTGGCTTTTTCAAGTGTTCATGTTGTAGCTATATTAGGAAATATGGTGATTGCCTTAGGTGAATAAGATTACCATTAAAGATACAATTTTTGTTGGTTTGGGGGTAGTCTAGAGACTCTATAAGGTGAATTGGGAAACACACTTCAAAAATTCATAACAAATTCACATTTTGTCCAAAAACAATTTGCTCTTGATAATTTTCACATTTGTCTTTAAGTGGAAGAAAACTAAGAAAATTCAACAGTGCCATGAGGGCAAATCAACTATTTTGTTCATTAGATTATCTTTTTATAGCCAAAACAATTTTTGATTTGGACAAAAACTACACCTTATGTGATTTTTCAAAGTCGAATATTCCAAGAAATGCTCACTCCTTCAAATTATTTTGGGAAAGAAACCTAGCCAATCAAAGACTATTTGAAGAAAAAAATTCCATAGGTGTCCAAGTACCAAGCAAGGGATTAATTGGTTGGAGCATAAAGTGGATGGGCACTATCAAGTGAAATTTTTTATTTCCCAATGTATCTCACTTGATTGCAAGGCTCTTGGAAAACAATCCTCCATTGCTCTAATCCTTGTGAAAATTGGCATGCATGTTCTTAACTATTCATATTTACATTTGGTCTAAAAAGGAAAACTCTTCATTTGTGAAAATATGAGATATGGATTGAATATACTTCAAAATCCTTACGAGCAAATTAAATTCTCAACATTCACATGTAATTGATAAGTTGGTAAGTTACAATATGGTCATAATTTCCTAAGATGCAAAAAGACTTCTTTTGCACTTACTTAAGAATACTATGTCTTAATTGCTCAAATTGGATTCAATTTTGTGAATAATGTGTAATATATCCTTTCCAAACTAATGCAATGGATAATAATCAATTTTATTTTAAAAGTCATATTTTTTACATAATTTCTTATTTCTATTAATAGAAAAATAATTTGAAAGAAAAACAAGCTATTATAGAATCTATTGGTACTTGGTTTATTGTGTTCGCTCTCCATTTCTTGAAAGCATGACTAGAAATGGAATTTCTTTAACAAATTCTATAATTTATAGGTGAATCAAACATTATCTTGGAAGGGACATATTTTCATAATTAGTTGGACTCATTTGGATTAGAAATCAATTTCTTCTTTGCCTAGATACTCAAGTTTTAGATTGGTTAAGAATCTTAAAATTGAATCATAGTTCTTTTTAAAGGGTCTATATTGTCATCATGTGATGATCAATAAAATATTCTAAACAAGGGTGGTACATGTATCATGCCCAACTTGGAAGGCACAATGATGTTTTTAACCCCTAAAGGACCAACAATAGAAATCTTGGGCAAGTATTTGTGACTAGAGATTTCCATATTTCTGGCCCAAATTTTAAGAGAAGGTGGGGACAATGAATATTTTTCATATGCACTAAATTTCATGACATTTGAAAATATGAGTCAAAAGTTAAGGACTAAAATGTTATTTTTTTCCTTGGGCAGGTAGTCCAATAACTTCAGAAAAATTCACTTTTTTCACAAACAAAAATTTGGAATAATTTTTCTAAAGTCATATGTATGTGGAAAGCTTTGAATCATTCCATTTTGATCAATGAGTCAAAAGTTATGAGGATTTTTTGTTTGCGGGCAATTATGGATTCTCTACTCTAAAATAAACTTTGAAGTCCTTTATCTTACTCAATTTTGAATATTTTTTGAAAAAATAAAATCATAGGATGTAGATTGTTTATTACAACATTGCAACCATTGGGATTGGCATTTTTCAATTCCATAACTAAATTCTTAACAATTTAGTATTTTGAATCATTCTCTATCACTATCTACTTACTATTATTTTCCTATATGTTGTACGATTCCAAATGATCTAAATTTTTCAAGAATATGGCCAACTTGTCTTGAAAAAAGAATCTAAAGAAGCACCACCATTTGGGACATTTTTTCATTGAAGAGTGAGCTTGTGAAGTGCAGCTGCCTTGTTTTTCGTAGGGTCAAAAAAAGGATTTTAAGTGAAGTTAATTGAATGCTTATATCTTGCAATCCACAAGGTGAATTTAAAAAAAAAATTTTACCACATGTTCTCGAATAAGCATACTACAAGATCTTATGGTTACATGTGTCAAAAAAAGGTTTAAAAAAAATTGGTACTTGTGCTAGAAATGGTAGTTTTGGAGTATTTTTGGTGAAAACATAGTCAACAAACTTAAGGGGTTAAGCGTAGTTGTGATGTGTGCGGTTTACTATTTAAAATGGACATTTCTCTTCATCTTCATTCAAGTGTAGTATTAGGTGTTGTTTAGATGGTGTTAGTATTATCCATGTTTTAGTTGGTTACTTGGATGTGAACCAATGGTTAGTTGGATGAATGTGTTGGTAGATAGGGTTAGTGAGAAGTTAGGGTTAGGTGGCGACTAGCCCCCAAGGGTTAGGGTTATTTTGAGGCTACTTAAAGGCAAGGACTAGTCCCTTGTCTCTCTCTTGGACCTTAGGAAGTTGTGAGAAAAGCTTGCTAAGTAGTGAGAGTGAAGATGGCATTTTGTGCAAACTATTGTTGGTGACTCTTGTTATTTACAAAAAAGGCAGTATTTGACATTGGATTTTCTGGCTATTGTATACTATTGGTGTTTCTATTTGAGTTGAGATTTTGAGGGTTTGTTTTGACCCAAATACATTATTGGCATAGGAAATTTGAAAACATTATCTTATATAGTTGGTGATTATGAAGCATTGAAGTAAACGGAATGTCTAGTATCAATTGAATGTAAGACAATAAAGTTTGAAGGAACAATACTTGAGAGGGTTTTCATTTTATGGTTATGAAATTTGGTGAGCACTTGACTTACTTCTTCATTAGAATTCTATAAGAATTTCATGAGATTTGAACTTAATCTCAATTAGTTATGGTCAAAATAATAACCGAGAGAGAAGTTGTAAAATAGGAGCAAAAATTTATATGTCAATAGTGGGAAAATGTTCACTAAAGTTCAACAATAACTTAGATCATATGAAAATTGATATCTAAGTATTTGAAGATTTGATCTACATTGTGGTGGAGCTTCAATTCATTTGAAAAGATTGTTTGCCTTTTATACTAGATCAAAGCTAGGTATGATAGTTTGTAGGCTATTGTTAGAAGGGTTAGAAAGTTAGTAGTAGGAAAATGTCCACCAAAGTTGGAAAATATCTTAAATTTGGATAAAAAAATTTATGTGAGTATTTGAATAGTTTAACTACATTGTAGAACAGTTTCAAGTCATTCAAAAAGATTGTCCACCTTTTATTCTAGATCAAAGCTAGCTAGGGCAATTTTTAGTTTATTCACTTTATTGTAAGAATTATAGTAGGGATAGGGATTTGGGGAAAGGGGAATTTGGGAAAAAAATTAGGATTATTTAGGGGATTTAAGGATATTAAGAGATTTTATACAAATCATTTTTACAACAAAGGCCCTATATTATTCTAGATAGATTTGCAAATCTTTGTGACAACATTACATTTTTGGCAAAAATATACACATGTTGGAACATGAGAGCTTAGGGTTGCTTTAGGAGCATGAAATCCTTAAATCCCATTGTCCTATAGTGGAAAAAATGGATATTGGATAGTCTTATGTAACTAGCCTCAATTTTTTATGCAATTTTTTGAAACTTTTCCTTAACCCCTAAACAACCAAGGTGCATTTTTTGGCAACATAGAAATTTTAGGCAAGTACATGTGACTAGAGATTTCTATGTTTTTGGCGTAAAATTTAAGAGAAGGCGTTGACAAAGAATATCTTTCATGTGAAATAAATTTCAGGACATTTTGAAATATGAGTCAAAAGTTATGGCCTAGTATGTAGTTGTTTCTCAACTTGGACAGTTTGGGCAGATCTGAAAAACTCAATTTTTTTGAAAATAAAAATTTGAAATTGTTTTTCTAGATTTATAAATACCTAGAAAGCTTTGAATCATTCCATTTTGATCAATGAGTCAAAAGTTATGAGATGTTTTAGTTTTGGGGCAAGTATGGATTCTCTACTCTAAAATAAACTTTGGAGTCCTTTATTTTACTCAATTTTTAATATTTTTGGCAAAAAAAAAGTTTTAGATTTTTCATTACATTACAACCATTGCAATTGGCATTTTTGTAATTCCATTAATAAATTGTTAACAATTCAGTATTTTGAATTATTCTCTACATCTTTCTACTTACTATTTTTTTCCTATATGTTGCACAATTCTAAATGATTTGAAAATTTTCAAGTATGTTGACAACTTGACTTGAAGAGTGAATCTAAAGAAGCACCACTATTTGGGCCATTTTTTCATACAAATGTGACCTTGTGAAGTGCAATTGCACAGTTTTTCACATGGCCAAAAAAAGGATATTTGTCACTTCAAATGCTAATACCTTGCAATCTATTTAGTAGAAATTTCTGAAATTTTTTTCCCATCTTCTCAATCTAGTGTACTACAAGATCCTACGATTACATGTCCAAAAATGATATTCTAGGACTATACTTAAAAACTCAATTAAACACCCCTTTCTCTTGTAGTGTGTGGATAAGAAATGATTTGGAGAAGTATAACTAGGATTTTTTCTTTAGTGGATGGTTCAAGAAAGAACCAAGGATAGAAAGATGAAGGTTGAAAAGAAGTCCTAGTCTATCTGAAAGACTAATAGTCATTATTGATAGTCTCTATTCTATAAGATAGAGCTTGGAGGTCAAGAGACTCTCTTTTAGAGATTGATCCCTCTTTATGGTTGGGTGGTTGAGCTCCTTGTGAAAACATTCTTGTTAATAGGTATATTTTTTGTTCTTAATTGGAGTTCATTGTTAGAGGTCTATAATACACAATAAGCTCAAAATGGGGGGAGAGTGGGCAAGAAAAAAATGCACAAAAACTTGAAATTATTATTATTATTCAAATTCTTATATATTATATTTTTGTCTAGATAGAAATTAGAAAACTTTGATTCATTCTATGTGGATTACGGGTAGTGATGTGAAGGTTATGGAGCTTCTTGTTTTGTAGGCAATCATAAAAACTTCTTAAGAAAATAACATACTATATTCATTTTTGAATTTAATTTTCACAATTTTTCAAAAAATAAAGTTCCACAAGGTTATTGAATATGCTTGCTAGAGCAATTTGACCATTGAGACTATGTGTTTCACTTCCACCTTAGAATTATTAACAATTGAATTTTTTTTCTCAACCTCATACCAACTTCTTAATAATTTTTTGAAGAATTAAATATATGTTTTGTTTATTATAATTTTTCTTTTCCTAGACTTCCAGTTCAAATTTTCAATATACAAATTATTAAACCAAAATTTTCACTGAGATTTAGAGTTGAATTATATAGCTTGAGATCATGCTCAAGAATATGCCCACTTTCTTCACTTTAACCCCTTAACACTCTAACGTAACCCATAAGCACTTTGACATCCATTTTTTGGACAATGAACAAATTGAAATCCAAATTTCATCCTCTTTATTATTTTAATGAAAGTTATTTTAATTTGTTGAGATATTTTATCAAGTTGTTGTCCTAACTAAGGGTTGGATTTGGTGTTACTAGAATACATATTTTTCTAAAAGTGCAAATGTGCAAGTATGTCAAGTGGTTGACCAAGCCAAAAGTGCATTGACTCTAGATCAAAACTAGATTTGCCTATATGAGGTCATAGATTTTAAGAGCACAAAAATTTCAAAAAATCACCATATGAAGAGAACCTCATTTCAAATCCATTCCAATGAATTTCACTAAAAAAATGATAATATTTTGCTTCTAATCAAATTTAGAATGAATCTTGAAATTTTCCTTTCAAAATTTATCAAAAAATCTTGGTGATAGCATTGGTGAATCTAATCGTGCGGATGGAATGTAAAATTAAAATTGTATAACTTTTATTTGTTTATCAATTCCAATTTTTTTTCCAAATAGCACTTCATAATGATTTTTTTCAAATCGTCAATTCTAAAGATGACTTTGGACATTTTGGGATTAAGGACAAATATCTTGTCTTTACCAAGTAGAAGTTTCTGAAATTTCTTTCCAACATTTTTAGATCACTACACTAATAATGGTATTTAGTGTTATGTTACTAAAAGTGTTACTTGAGCTTTTACTACACCTACTCTAAATTTCAACTGGTTTGCATTTAGTGTTGTGTTCACAACCCTTTAATTCATATATTTAGGTTTATATTTTTTTCATGACAATTTGATGAAATAATATGTAACACTAAATATAATTTTGTAAAAATTTATATCCAATAGTTGACAAATAGTGTCTATGTTGACATTTAGTATTGGTAACATTAACCCCTAATTGCCTAGTCGACCATATATGGTCGATTTGAAATTTTAGGCCCATTTTTGCATGGGCAATTGAATTCCTGCGACTGGTTTAAAAAAACTTTGCAATTTTGAGGGTTAACTATGCAAAACTTTCATTTTTCATTGAGAAAAGTACATATTCTATTATAGAGAGGTCTTCAAAGGCATATGTGTACTAAAGGTTTAGTATAAAGCTTGCTAATTTTATTTCATTTCCCGACTTTATGCAAAGCTTGGCAATTTCATTTGATTTGAGATCTAAGAAATTGTACATATCCATTTGCTTTGAGAATGGTCCCAATGAAAAGTTTAAAGTCTTTTCATGATTTTCACCATTGAAAATTTCAACATACAAGTGTTTATTTGAAGCTATTTGCAATTTCTACTTATAAACAAAAGTTACATGTCAACAATTGCAAGGTGGATTGTGGAATGAGTTTGATGTCTTTTCATGTGAGATTAAGTTTTTTGGAAGTGCATTTTAGTCTACTAACACTCTGTGAAGTTGGTCATGTTACCTCCAATCCCAAAAAACATATATATGCAAATTTTTGAGACACTGTGGACAAAGACAACGTACTAAAAATAAAAAATGTATATTTCCTTTGGTTTAATCTCACAACTCCTAGGAAATTTTGCACTCAAAATAGGTGTGCATACTAATAAACAAGCTCTATTCACATCTATACGGTCAAATTTGAAAAAAAACATAATTTGCTTCATTGAGGATAACTACAAACCAATGCTCTTTTTTCATAGTCAAAACACACTTGAGAAGGTTTGGGCATTTAGGGGTTAACAAGATTGTTCACATTTAGTGTCGTGCTTCGTAATTAGAGTTACCAACTCTAAATACCATCATTAGTGTAGTAGTGAAGTGCAAGATTTCACTTTTAGATACGGAAAAACAAGAATTAGACAAGTTCTTTACTCATTTCTATAGAAAAAGCAGATCTGTTTGATGTTTGATGGAAAATGGGCCTCGGGACTTTAGGAACTAAAATGAGCACTATCATTAAATCTTTTTTTCACATGGTATCAACAGGTGCAGAGCTCAATCTGAAATCTTCATTCAATTGCCCAGAAGACCACGTAAAAGAGTATTCTATGTAGCTCTGTAGGAGGTTAACAGATATTTTACGACAATTTTATAGGATCCATTCCTAGACGCTCATTGAACGCTCTTACCGTAGACTTGGAAAAGCACAAGCGGCAAGTTCAATGCACTGAAGAGTAGGAATATAGCAGTGGTAGAATGGTTTACAGCACAGGTACTGATAGACTACCCAACGCCCGCACCGTCGACTCCGCAGAATACTGCAAATGTTTCCTCATATGAACCGATTGCCACCCTGGCGCACTTCATTCAATGTACAACGAATATGTTGAAAGTATACATGGAAATCTGGAGCGTGACCGTCTTGAAAATACAGCATTGGCACATGCCTTGACAATCTCTTCGTCGTCATCTCTACATTTGATCTTCTCTTGCTTCGATCTCCATGATATGATCCCCCAGTATGCCCAGCTACAGTGAGTGACCATCTGGGCAACCCGACATCAAATGCAATCAAACCCCTAAATAACATACGGTGCAGCCATCGGCTTGCAACTACACTCTCTAATGAGGCTGCCTTGGAAATAAATGAGATTGGATTTAAAGTGGCCTCGACAAATGCACGTTCACATCTTGACATGTGGGAAGTTGATTAATCAGATGTAGGCACAACATGGGGCAGGTTCTGCGAACATACAGGTTGGAATGTGCAATTGCGGCGTGTCGCTAGTTAGAGAGGATTGAGCACATCATATAAGGGCCATTTTTCGGAGGTGGCATTCGAAGCCTCACTTCTCAATTCGCCTCCTCATCGTACAACTTCGGCATAGATAGTCCAACTCTGTTTGCAGTGTCTTTCAAACGAGCCGCCTGCTCAACCTCCCTATCAACGCCGATGTTGTAAGATATGAGAAGATCCTGCACATGGAAATGTTGAGGGCCGCAAAGTCAGACATATGTAAGTAAAACCATCCCGAAACCCTAAACCTAATTCCTGAGATTCAAAAAATCGAAAGATTAAGCGATACAATATACCTCTCCTGGGCTGAAAGCCACAACCAATCAAGAACCGAAAAAAAAACACAACCGGTTCTAGTGAGGAGAGGCATTCAATATAGCATTGCGTTCTACACCCCTTGTGAGGAGGAAGCTCAGTAGGGGCTCTAGCAAATGCACATTCCGAAATATACTACAATCAAGGACCGCTATTGTGGCGTCATTTAACTCTGCATCTCATGTAAAGAGAAGAGAGGTGATAAAAACGACACATCCGGAGGAGATCTCCATCCGTGTTCATTCTGCGAGTTCGTTCAGCCGCCGGCCCCATCTACAACAGGAACTGCGGATAGTTATGAACTCAAAGACGATTGACTAACTGCACAGACACGACCACATAGGGACATCCCGCACCTTGTGCGCGTGAACACTCTTGACAAGATAGGCATAATCCTTAGCTAACGCGACGTTCTTCTGCAAGGCCTCGACGTCTTTGCTAGCGACGCTGTCTCGGAACTTCTGGCAGATGAAATCGCTGAAATGGTCGCCCTTGGCATACTTGCGGACCGTCCTCAGCAGATCCCTGTACGTATGCTGTGCTTGAGCCGCCATGGCTCGCTACAGGCAATCTACGGCAACATGACGAAGCGGACGGAAGCAGTAAGGCGCCACAAGCTTCCGCAGTGGAGATAATTAGGGCTTTATGGAGAGTGACACTCGAGCTTCAAACCCTAAATTCGAACCCTAATTGCAGGAGGGGGGAACTCGAGGGAACTTCTCGAAAGTCGTGGATGAGAGCCACAGGGGAACATGTACAGTGGGCTACAGTTCATTTACGAATTGCCAATTTGAGCCAATCAAATTTTCTTGTACAATGTGGATTGTAATTGGCATATTTTGGTAAGCATAATGGCATCCTTACGCAATCCAAATCACACATACCAAATTTCAGTTTCAAAAAATCAAAACTCCACTTTTGGTTAATTTTTTCATTTAATTTTCATGGTTTTATATGACAATTCATTGAAAACCCTCGGTGATGAATTTTTTTTAATTCAATTGCATAGATATGTAGGGAACATCCATACACCCATGTTTCATATTAAACACCCCCTTAAGTAACAAGAATATTGTCTATGAAGAGTTCAACATTAGGTGTCATATTATCCAACTTTGTAAAATAGATGTCTCTATATTTTAACAAAATTTTGGTGAAGTTATTGTACCATCATGGACAAATGTACAAAGCTAGTTATAGTGTAAGGGTCACATGGCAAAATGTAGGGTAAAATTTAAAGATTTCTATTTCACAAATGACACTTTATATTGAACTCTTTATATACAATATTTTTGTTACTTAAGGGTTTTTTTTTTAATATGAAACATGTGAGTATGGATGTTCCCTACACATCTATGCACTTCAATTCAAAAATTCATCACCAATTTTTTTCAAAAAATATTATGTAAAATCATGAAAATTGACTTTTAAAACTCACCAAAAATGAAAATTTTCTTTTATGAAATTGAAATTCGGTATGCTTGATAAGGATAGGTTAAGGATTGAGTATTAATTATGCAAGATGAAAAATGCCAATTTTATTCATATATTATGTACAAATCTTTGAATGGCTCAAATTGACAATTCATAAATGAACTATAGCCCACTATACATTCTTGCCTAAAATGTACAGCCTCAATACATGAGAGCCTAAGGTCACTTTTTGGTACATTTATTTTCAGCTCTTTGAAAATCCATAGTTTATTTATAAGAAGTTCCATTCAAATAATGCATTTCAAGAGAATCTAGAATCTCCTTTTGACTACCAACAAGATTGAACAAAATCTTTTTCAATTCAACAATAGGAACCATGCTCACACCCTTACTTATGATGCATTTAAGGTGTATGTACCCATTTCCACCCTTGCATCCAATTTTGTCCTCATGTATCAATAGAATACATTCTAGAAAGAAAATATGCACCACTAGCATATGATGGAGGAATTCTTGAAGGGACATGAATGGGTGCATCTACCTTAGGCCTTGTTACTTTAGAATGATCTATAACCATTCATTTGGGTTGATATGTATAGATAGATGTACTATATATAGTTAGAGTCAAAAATTTAATTAGGGGTTATTTGGAGGGGTCACCTCACACTACATCTCAAGCCCCAATTCTTCAAGTCCCAGTTCAAGGTCAAATTCCAACTTTTGTAGGTTGTAGAGGATGAATAAAAAAATATCAAATGTGGAACTTGGGATAACTAAAACCAAAATGACAAATTAGACCAAGTGTGGAGCTTAAAGCTTAGTTTGTGCATACCATGTTTCTATTTGTAGGACTTAAAACTTGGGAAGGTCACAATCCCAATTTATCTCATGTACAATATTTTCATAGCAATTAGGTGCCCCACTAATGAATCAGAAAGTCAAAAATCCTTTTAGGGGTCACTTTTAGCATTAACTTTGCAATGGACAAATTTGAAGAAATTTTCTACCAATGAGGATGCTTTACATGGTATTTTTCTCCTCATTTTATATTCCAAAATATCTTTAGGACTCAAAAGTTGAGTTGGGTTTCTTTTTTTATTCGATCCAATTTAACCTCCCAAATCCACTTTTGGGGCACCAAAACTTGTTGAAAGTGACATTTTCAAACATCCTCTCTAAATTATGTCCATAACTTTTTTTCAGATGGTCAAAATCACAAATGAAATTTTTGAAATGAAATTTAGCTTAATTTTACAAATTTTTTTAGTTCAAATCTTTTTAAACAAAATTATTCTACTATGCAACAATGAGGTCTGAAATTCTACTTTGAGCACAATTTCTATGTTTTGATAATGAACAGTCAACCCCTCATCTTCAAATTATCCCATACCCTTTGAGGATTTCATGAAGGACAAAGGATTTGATTCTAAATACAACCTCTCCATCTTTTATTTCTTCAAACGTCAAAGAAGCAATGGTTCCATTCCATCATCAAATTTACTTGGATGGTACTTTGCCAAATGACCAA
Organism: Straminergon stramineum; assembly: GCA_963920665.1. Classification (NCBI taxonomy): domain Eukaryota; kingdom Viridiplantae; phylum Streptophyta; class Bryopsida; order Hypnales; family Calliergonaceae; genus Straminergon; species Straminergon stramineum. The sequence continues at coordinate 38,006,381 of OY987263.1, read as the reverse complement.
CTATTGATTGATTCAATAGATTCTTTGGGCGTCTCTTTGTTTGCTTTCTTTAGTTGGTAATTAGGAGTAAACTTTGTATGTCAGACCAAAGGAAGCCATTACTACCACCTACTTCATCAAAAAAGTTGGGCTAGATTATTTTGGTGCCATTTTGACACCAAATTAGCCTAATTGCATTTCAATGCACCATCATGGCACCATGTTCACATGCCTTGAAGTTCTTGATGTTGTATGTTGTGTCAAATTTATTAGTTTAGAAAAGTGTCAGAGAAGTACCTCGGTTTGAATTTCAAGTGAGAGGCTGCCCAAGGCCCTATCCAAGCTCCTCTAGGCATTGTAGTGCAAATTTCAATGTAGTGTGAATTACCATGTCCACATTTCCCCTATTCATGAAAAACAACATTTTCCCCCATAACTCCTCATGGGCACATTTGATTGTAAGAAAATGTGGTGGAAAAACAAGGTACTCCTTGTTCCCACACCCTGAAAAAATTCAAAAAATCTACTAAATTTTTCAATTTGTAGTGAGTTGCCCAAAATCACTATGTTGCTAAAAAACAATGTCTGGTCCTTTAGGGGATTAGGTCAAACTGGAAACACTTCAACATCCATCTACATGATAGGATTGGAGGACAAACATAATTGAAATCTAGAACTTCTACTTTAATCCTTGAAACTCCTTGCAACCACATTGTGGTTTTTGAAGTCTTGGTGAAGTATTGTCATTTTAATTTTGACGTGTTCCTATGCACCATTATATTTTTTGATGTGCATTTTCAATATAAATCTAAAATCAATGAATCATTCCCTAGATGCTCATCATGGGTGGTTTGCTTGTCAAAGGCTAGTTTACCTTATTGCAAATTCCCTCATCATGATATTATTGACTTTTCTAAAGTAGGAGATGTTTAACCCCTAAATTCCCAAGGTACCAGATTTTGGTGTTTCAAAAACTTTGAAGTCAAGTAAAACCCAACCAAATTTCTATTATTAGAAGTTTATATTTTTGAAAAACTCTTTTTGAAGTCTAGTTTTAGGATCAAAAAGTTGATCTTAAAAATAAAGGATTATCATTTTTCTATTGAAGATTTTGTGCAAGGATACCCATTGCAATCCTGACTTCCCATAGTGTTGAGGCCTCTTGGAAATGAGCCTCAAATACACTAGATCTTGGAGGAAAAATCACATTAGAAATTCATTTCAAAAAATCGTAGAATAGATTGTGAAAAACTGTAAATTGATTGGGTTTGTGCATGCTAGGCCCTATAATCTCATATTTTTTTAGGGAACAACTTTTTAGAGTTGACATGCAAAAAGTGAATTGAAAAATTTTCATAGTTTTAACACCCTTGTGATCAAACATTATAATCTTTCAATCTATAAGTGATATTGTTATGTTTTTTTTTCCTATGTGATCTCTAACATATCTAGTTTGAATTTGTATGGTTCAATTCAAAAGAAATTGGTACAACTTATGAAAATGTTGACTTTTTGTTCAATTTAGAGCAAATTTCAAGAAGCTCCAAATAGACCTTGGGCATTTAGGGGTTAATCCATGGATTACCCTTGTAGTGTATTTCACTAGAAGAAATCTATGTTTGTCTCAACAAAATCTACTTCACGTGTTTGTTGAGGCAAACGCAAAATCTGCACTAAAAATCTCAAAAAAACTCAAATTTTGCGTTTGCCTCAACAAACATGTGAGGTAGATTTTGTTGAAGTAAATCCAAATTTCTTTGAGTATTTTAGCCATTTCTTGCTATTTAGTCTTGATGTGAATTTCAACTACAAAAATGATGTTTTGAATTTGAATTCAATTAATGAAATGAAGTTTTTCCAGTGTGGTTTCTACCTAATTGAAAAATTTGGAAAATTTCAAAACTTCAAAATTTTACAACAATACAAACTTTGGGCCTATAAGCATGGTTTGTTGATTTTCTAATTATAGAGTGAGGTAGTAACTTTGGTTTCTATTATGAAGTTATATGCTATAATATACATCTATCATGAGACTTTTAAACTTTTGAGTATATTCTATATATACTATGAATTTTCTTCATTTTTTCTTAAGAAATTCATAGTAATTTCAATTTTTTACCTAAAGAACTAGTAAATTTAATGACTTGTAGTAGACATATGACTTCATCACTATAAAATATAAATATAAATTTGCATTCATATCAAGTTGGAAAATGGAAGCAAAAGGAGTGATGGGTAATGAGGCTCGAAATCAAAGGTCATAGGCCCATCTTTTAAGGGTTAAAAGGAAAACGGATTCATGATTTAAACTACTCATTTTATTGTTCATGACGCAAAAAATATAAATTACATGTAAAAAATCTTCATATTGGTAGATTAATTGAAGGTAATAGAATGTATTGGCTCAAAGAATCAATTATTGGAATAAAGAGAAATCACCATATTAACCTATAAAGGACCAAGTAACATATTTGGGAACATGGTGTTTTCGGTCATTCACTTATAAATGAAATTTTCATTTTTTTTCCTTTGAAATTTTTACACATGTAGTTAAGAAGTAACTTTAAGGTGCAACAATTTTCATAACTTTTGACTACTGTATTGTTATGTAGTTTCTTTTAGAGTCCAGGCAACACATGCAACTCATAAAAAATCACTTTTTTAATAAATACAAATTTAAAACTGAAGATAGATAGATAGATAGATAGATAGATAGATAGATAGATTAATGTGATAAAAGTCATGAGGAGTTTAAATATGAAGGTAGCTATGAAATCTCTACTCTAAAATAAACCTTTGAAGTCCCTTACTAACTCAATTTCCAATATTAAAAAAAATCATAGGATGTAGATTGTTTATTACAACTTTACAATCATTGGGATTTTTCAATTTCATAACTAAATTTTGAACAATTTAGTATTTTAAATTATTTTCTACTCCTTTCTACTTTTTTCTACTTCTTATTTTTTGTTGAAATTTCTATTTGTATCCACAACTTATTTCTTCAACATATAATGGAGAATTGCAAGTTATAGGATCTACACATTTTGGGGTAAAAAGTTTGAAAGATGTAATCTCACCATCTAATTGGGAAGAGTTGAAAATACTTCTTTTTGAAATCCAAGCATCATGATCTTGCAATTGGTAAGGTTTCTTATTCTAAAATTTTAGGAGGGTGTACTCAAGCAAGTTAACTAAAGAATCCTACAATTAGATTCATTAAATTATAATCATAGATGAAGATTTTAGCCTTGCTTTGGAGACTAGTATTTCAAAGCAATTTTAGGCCTCTAAACATGAATGAATTTTAGGAGGTAACACTTCAAAACTAGATTATAGAATAAATTATTTGAATAGAGAGAAATCCCCATATTGACACTTCGAAATTGCTTTAAAAACATTAGGCCAAGAAAGTGGTCTCCTTCATTCCTAAAGGATTAAGTATTGGACTTTTGGTAATTTGGTCATATACAATGTGTATGGGGGGTTTAAGAGATCCTTTCCTCAAAAGCAATATAATTTTTTTGAGGGAATCTTAGATGATGTTTTAACCCCCATTTTTAGTAGACGAAATTGTTGATTTGCTACATATTCCAAGAATAATAATGGTTGTTTTGGGATGAATGTACACTCTTTTGGATAAATGATTTGAATTTAATTTACATTTTGCACATTCAATTGCATCACTCCAATGAAAATTGCTTCCTCCACTACCCCTATTAAGGTAAACTAGCCTTTGAAAAGCACACCATCCATGATAGGTACTTAGGGAATGACCTATTCGAGTCTTACATCAATCTATAACAAAAAAATTCTTATAAATGAGATTAGGATCAAATTAGGTTGGTTAGTGGCCAAAATCAAAGTTGTGGGTAGTGGTGATGGAGTTACTACACTAAATAGGGGTATTAAGGGGACCCATACTAATTAATTGACATTCCACACTATATAAATATCTACCTGTATTGTACATTAGTAATTATTGAAATGTGCGGGTGATGTACATCATGTTTCAAACATCTACAGTTTTCAAGAATCAGTCCCTTTAATTTTTTGGTCCCTTTAATACCCCTATTCAGTGTAGTGATTGTTGTAGGAACTTTCTACCTTTTCAATGTAAATTCATCATAAAATGTGATTTTTTATTCCATCATGTTGTGGCCATATTAGGAAATATTGTTATTGCTTTAGGTGGTAGATTGACCATTATAGAAGCACTTTTTGTCCATTTGGGGTATCCTAGAGACTCTTTTAGGCCAATTGGGCAACACACTTCGAAAATTCATAACAAATTCACACTTTGTCAAAAAAAACAGAATTTTAATTGCTCTCTTCATTTCTCACATTCTTTGTATGAAAAAAAAACCTGAATACTTTTGCTAATTGTGCCAAGGCAAACCAATCATTATGCCTAGCATAGGCTGGTTTACCGTACTATTCTGAGAAAATGCAAACATGCAACTTCAAAAAAAAATGGATGAAAAAAATGTTTTTTTCCATCCTTTATACTTAGATGTGATCATCCAAAGGACAAAGAAAGTCCACAACATCCTTTGACTGATAAATCATTAATAGGGAGGCTACACACCAAACCTAGCATCATCTCCACTCTCTAGTCTCTATCATGTCACAGCCTACTGGGTGCCCCAAAGTACAGGACACTAGACATGATTATCAATGTAGTTCTGTGACATTGAGACAATTCAGAATTGCACGAGAAAATGAAATTAGAGAACTAACTCAAGTCCTAACAGACCATAAACCATGTCAATCCTTGTTATCTCAAACAAATGCAGTTTCCTGTCCGATAATAATTGAAGGTAGTGTCCAGGCTCTAAGGTTGATGAGCATTTCAGGATAAGATAGAAGAGAAAGTGATTGTGATAATATAGAGCTCTACGAATACACGTTAACAATAAGTTCAGAATGGCTTAGCAATTTCGGTAACTAAGATTTCAGATACATCGAGTTCAATCAACATACCACCTATAGAGGAATAGTAAAGAGGCTGGATAAGAAAAACAAAGCCAACGGCATTGCTGAAACCCCTCCCTCCGATGTGAAATCCCATGATTCGAACCATGGTTTTAAGGAAATGTGCCTCTCATCAATGAGGAATTCACAAAATATAACCAACAAGGAACGACACCCTCGCTCTGCAACCCTCCCAGAATCCACACGACGCCCCCCTCAAAGATCCACACCTAGTCATCAAACATACAACCATGCAGAAGAAGACACACTGAACTCGCCCAAAGGAAACATCAACTGCAGTGCGAAGAATGCGCCCGAAGAAACTAGAGACGGAGTGAACTGCAATTGGCAAAAAATAAGAGTACTACACTAAGGGACAACTCTCGTGGCCCGCATTCTATTGGGTGACAACCGTACTGAGAGACCCATTCCAAGAAGTAGGCATCAGTTCTGTCCCATGAATATCACTATAACGCTGCCTCTAGAGGCAGGGTTGCCAAACGTTACATCTACAAAACAGTAAATGTCCATAATAAGCTGCACATGGAAGGAATATTATACTGGCAGTGACCTCCACACCGCTGCTGTCTTAAGTACACCCCCTGCGGGAAAAGGGCGGGCTCCTCCACTAAACCAAGTGACTGGTGAAAAAGGATCACTGAACAGCCCGAGGCCGAAAGAAAATGAAGAAGAAGAAGAAGAAGAAGAAGAAGAAGAAGAAATAGACACAAACCCTACAGATTCATCTACAAACTGTAGCAATTGTTCAAATGTACTGGCCGAACCTTGCTTGCATGCGGGCCAGGGACCTGCTGCAAATCCAGCCAACACCTGGAAATGCACGAGGATAAAAAAACGAAAACGCCGTCATCTTATGATGATGCGAAGCATGCCAGCTTGGGGCTCCGTGAATTGCAAATGCTCCTCCTCCAGCAAGTACCTCTGCACAGCTGCTGGTAACCGAGAGGGAGTCCGAGAACCCTTGGTATGGTGACCTGTGCCCACGCAGATGAACACATGCGCTCGCTGCCTCGTGCTTCGGACGTTGTACCGCAATTGCGCAATCTCACGTTTCAACAACGGGATTGCTTCACCCACGTGCAGGCCGTGTAAGTCGATCAGCTGCGGCTGCCCTGGCGCGCTGTTGCTATTTACAAAACCGTTCGAGTTTCTGCACGGATCAAAACCCACAATCAAATCGAAAGTTCGCCTTCACCATCAAACCCAGGACATACATACATACATACACATAGAAATATCTCAAGTTCAAACAAAAACGGCCAGTGGGGGCCAATGCCATCACTAGCGAGAGAACCCCAGAACCAAAGACCCCAGCACACCGCAAGACGAAGATTCCACGGGGAGGAAAAAGAACCTTTGCCAGAAGATGGCCTCCCCGGCCTTACTGTGGGCAGCTTTCATTTGCTCATTGTGCCACTGGCCCTTCGCACTCAACTCCTTGGCCAGAGCCTTGTTGCCAGTGAGATACGCCTGTCTCGCCTGTTCAACCAATCATGACCCCGAGTCTGAGCGCACCATTTGCCAAAGCATTCCAGAAAACACCAACGTGAACGTTCGGGCATCACACTCAGCAGGTCAAGCCGATCTTTGTAGACTCCCTCGTCGAGATGGGGGGATCCCAAGTTCAAACTCACTAACAATATCAGACTCTGTGCAGGACGCTCTGTGAAACGCTCGACAGAATTCGTCCAAAATCAGACGCAGTCTACCCAAATCGAATGCACTGACGACAAAGAGGGATCGACAGACGGGATACAAATCACTCTGCAACAAGTCAAATACACATCCGACGATAAAAGAGAGTGGGAAGGAGGCGAATGTCTCAGAACTGGGAAACTGGAATGGTCAGCCCAGAACCCATCTCCTTCCGGAACGCTTTCCGAATCTCCCCAGAGCGTACATACCTGATCAAAATACGCATTTCGGACTCGTGCGTGATCCCGAGCTTCTTCTCTCATATCTGCATACATGTTCGCTGCAACGCAAAGGACGCGTCAACAGACTGCTAGAAAGCCTGGAAAAATCTGAAAACAGATGCTTCGTGCATTTCAAGATACGGATACTCGGCAGACAGACTTGGAGGGCGCTCACCAACAGAGTCTCCGGTCTCCAGCCAAGTCGTAGGCGCCTGAACTTCATGCCCATGCAGGTGAAACGGATCCAGCCTTTCACTGGGGGCAACCCTAGATTCGCGTGGATATCCGCCAACGCCGGGACCTTGCGACAGGCCCCGGAGAGAGAGGTCCACTCCGCCATTCCGCTCAAACTGGAGCTGGGCAGCTTGTTGCTTCCTCACAGCCGCAGCAAAATCAGGGACCGGCCTAGACTCTCCCACCGACGCTCGCCCAGACAGTTGTGGCCGGCTCGCGTTCTCAAGCCCTGACAAAGCCGGGAAATCTCGGGACGAAGGAGGCGCGGGTGCAGCTGGCTGCTGAAACTGCCGGACCGAGGCGCCCTCGTTCTGCAACTGCAAACAGGCGCAAGCACCGTACACGGCATTCAAATACAGGCAAACACAAGGAAAAGAAGAACATACCATCATCCTAAACCTTCGCCTAAGCGAGACGCACACCAACAAGGACACACCAACAAATCAGCAAAGCTTCCCAGAAAAGCCCACGGTCTGTACCTGAAAGATGCACGAGTATGGCACACAGCATCCGAATCGATTCAAGCAGAACAGAGAGGCGGTTCAAACTCTACCATTGTCTACACCGGAAAAGAACACACGAGGAGACCCATCCTCCAACTTGGGCTCTGACCAATCCCAATTATGTCAAGTCATTGGAAGCACGACCAGAGTACTAAGCGGGTTGATCCGTACCTCAAGCTCGGAGAGCATATCCATGGTCAGAGCCAAATCACCACCATTCGCGTAGTAAATCTCCGCAAGACTTTCAGACGCAAAACCGGGAAACTCGGTAGCCAAAACAGTCACGGGATCCACCACTTCGCTCAAGTCTTCGGGAAACGTGAGATCGGAGCCGCCCCACTCCGTCAAAGCGCCGACGCTCTCGTTGCCATCACTCCAACCGGGCTGCTGCTGCTGCTGCTGCGGCCTGCTCACACCAGAACCCCGGAGCTCCGGCATGTACGGCCGGGCATAGCCAGTCGAGCTCGAACCCTCGGCACCAACACCGTAACGAGGGCTGTAGGGGGCCGCCCTCACCGAAGCAGTCGAATTCACTCGCTCGTCGTAAACGAAATGATCTCCTGGCACCGCACTTCCGACGCCTCCACCCGACCAGTTGCTGGACCCAGCAGGAGCCTCGACAGACTCTTCGTAGTCTGCTGGTGTGCTCTCCACGAAGTCGCCAAAATCGAAATCAGGCATCAGGTCATCTGGAAGCTGAGAGCGGCAGAACCGGCGATACTCGTCGTCCGAAGCGTTGGAGTTGCTGGAATTGGTCCTATCCAGCCGGGAACCTGCACTCTCTTTCGTCGGAGATTTCTCGGGCTCCCAGTCTTGGGTCGTGGACGGAGATTTCCAGGCGCTCGGGACGAACTCCGCAGCATTCGGATTCAGATGGGTACGGGCAGTAGAGCTGGAGGTGGAGGTGGAGCGAGACAGACTGAATTGGCTAGGCGGAAACACCGCGCTCTGGTGGCTGGTGGTGGGGTGAGGACTCGGATCGACAGATAAGGTGGACATACTGGCAGCAAGACCTTCGTCGGAACCCAAACCATTGCTCGTTGCTCCCATTTTATAAGACGACTCGCGAACCTCTCGACCATTATAACCCATGGCAAACATAACAACCTTCAACCCTAAACGAAGCTTCCGATTCCAGCTCCGCCCTCTGGATCTTAGTTCTCAGCTACACCTTCTTCGAGGTACATAACGCAATCCTTACGCTGACATCCGGAGCTCCTGCAACAACAGAGGAAGCGTGGAAAAAATCAACACGGGGACTCAGAAACTCGACATCGCAAACAGAGCCCGATTCCAACAAGGACTGCGCGTCCCAGCGAGAGCATCCATCCAAAATGGTTCAGGCTAACAAAAACGTTCACAACCAAAACGGGGCATTCGGAGGGCCAATCCAATCCACCCACCAAACATCGGCCACTTATCCAACCAGACCTCGGACTCCCCCAACAAAATCAAAATTCACTCCGAACAACAATTGATCAAGTGGGAACTCCACAGCACGAGACGGAACACTAATACACATCACACTCCAACACTCCAGCTTCACAACAAACGGGAACGCAAACCCCGAAACCATCAGAAACCCTAACACATCCCGCGCGAGCTCACACCTCGAAAATTGGAATCCAAACATCTGCGCGGCAGCTTGCTACTGCCCCTGCCGACCCAGAATCTCTCGACCCCACTCCAACATCAAATGCATCCCATCCTGCCCGGAACCCAAAACACAGCTGCATTCTACGACCCAACAACAAGCTTCGTCTCCAATTCCAAACCCCCACCGCGGAAAACCACGTCTCCTTCGCCGAAATCGAAGATCACACGCATCCCTTCCAAATGCAACCCCCGAACCCACCACCCCAGACGAAACAGAGCTGCGGGGGAGGTCCAGTCGACACCCTAGTGACGACCCCACGGCGGCATTGCTCCATCCCCCGAGGGACAGAATGCGAAGCAACCGAACAGCACTAAGTGACGAACGAGCCCCGAGAGTCGTTTACCTTATCTGCACTTGCGGTCACGCTGCCTCCCTTGCTTGCCTGCCTGCAGGGCTGGCTTGATTGAATCTCGTCCTCCGCTGTACGTCAACCGATCTTGAGAGGGAAGCCCCTCGCCATGACCAAAGGAAAGGCTGTGCGAGGCGAGGCCGATGCGATGATTTGGGGTCAAATTGTTTGGGGATTGGGAGTCTCTCGAAGTGGGGACGACATTGAATTGGCGAGCGATGGCGATGTTGTGTTCAAGGGATGATGATGGTGTGCTCCTCCTCGTCGCCGCTTGCGGCCACACGAACGTACCTCGGACGAAGGGAGAGCAGGCGCCTGTTGCGGGTCGGGAACCGGGGGCTTTCATGAGCGGGGAGAGGAAGGGAACGGGGTTCCCTTCTGTGGGGACGTGGTTCCCCGAGGCGCGGGGGCATCTTTGCAGCCCCACAAGACGAACCCTCACTCGCACTTCCCCTCGTTCTAGGGTGCGGCACGTGGCAGGTGTTGTCGCTCGCTGACTGGACTGACCAGTAACTTCTGGAGTATTCGGGAATGGTTTCATTCACCCCTAAGGACCCAAATCAAGGGACCATTTTTGAGCTGCCCGTTCTCAAATTTTGAGTATTTTTGAAAATTAAAATCCCACCCCCTAAACAAGAGACTACATTATGAATCCAATGGCAATAGTTTCATCAAATTCCAAGTCAAACTCCACCTTGTGCAGTTTTTCCAAATTGAAGTGGTATGAAGTAGTTTATAGCTCTTTCGCCCCCCCCTTCCCATGTACAAAGTTTAGGCTAATCTATTTCCAATCAACTTTATTTATTGTGACACCATAACTCTTTTTCCCTCACCAAGGTCATCTTGCAACTATGTTCAATTTCTTAAATGGTTGGAAAAGGGTTGTAAGCTTCTAGGGTAGCTTACAACTCATTTGGAGGGGGTCAATTTAGGCATGGAATAAAATGTCAACCAACCAATTTGATTCTTGCCCACCTCAAAAAGTTCAAATCTATCATAAAAAGGGCAAATCCAAGGAGTCCAAGGAGAAAACAAATGTACTATCTTTTTTTTTCTTATGAAAACAACTCTAAATTCAATAAACAAGTTGTGCATTGCAAGCTCAAGATTTGATCAATTTACAATAGTGAAAAGGATCTTGAAGGGAGGGATGAATGTATTTATTTGAAAGCAATAGATTTGTCTAGTAATACAAAGAAAAGATATAGAGCACGAAGGAAGTGAAGTTGAGGAAATGGTTTTGTATGGAGGTTTAAATTTTTTGTCTGTCAAACATTGAATATAGAACTAGTATTTTGAATGAACTTTGGTTGCAAATAGCTTGTGGACTAGAAAACATATTTATAACAAATGATTGTTGTTTATTGTTTTCAAAAATATTCTCAATAGAATGGCAAGGTGAATTACAGTTGTTAGATACAATGGCCTCTATTTGAAGTTCTAAACTTCCTCAAGAATTCCCTTGTCAATTTATAAAGTAAGCGAAGGTACCATTTGTGAAGGACCATAATAGAAACCTATTTGTAATAGAGCATGAAGAAAGCGATGGAGGCAAAGGCTCATTGTTGAGACTTTTATCTTCACCCCTATTCATAACTTGAAGGACTCTCTTGATAATTAATGCCAAAAAAATTACAAAGACTCTATATAGGACTTTCCTAACAAACCTAATAATCAAAATGCAAGATAATATAGGTTGTGGCAAATGAATTAGACTAACTTATGAGTACATCATATAGCTTCACAAGCCAACCAATGATTCAATATAGAAAAATTATAATTTTTATATACATATAGGGCAATAAACAAATAAGGCTTATTTTTTGAGCCAAAATTTGTCCAAAAATAAATATTTGGAAATTTAGGAGGAAATGTGGCAATATATAATTCTCAATTGATGAAATTTCTAAATTACTTCAAAAATCTTAGGATAGTATTGCTTTCTATAGATGTAAATATCTTCATTCTTTTATCTAATATATTTCTTTTTAATTTAAGGCTTCAAATTACAAATAAATAAATAAAATTTTACTAATTAATAAAAATATAAAACTTATATACATGTTGGCTACGAAAGGCTTGATTATAATGAGTTAACAGTATATTTTAAAAATATGTTGTTGTATTGAATATGATCATATACAATCAGATAGGAGGCAATGATGCTAGTGTGTGAGTATGAAAATGCAAGCATGTGAATCTTGAGCATGTGTGCAAATATATATCCTACCACCATTGAAGATGCTTACAATATAAACACCTATAATATAGGTACCTATAACATAGTTATACAATTACCATGGAATATTTTTATAATATAGAGACCATAATATAGGTTTATAGTCTTCTAGGTTTCTAGGCTCATGCTCCTAAGCTCACATAATATCACCCCTTAGATAGGAGGTATTCTAATTTGTGAATATTTTGGGCTCAAGAAAGTTAATGTATCAAAATTATGAAAAATAAAAATCCAATATAATTGTACAAATGATTTGAAAATTGAATATTCGATTCATAACTCTAAAGATTATAAAACATAAATTTGAACAACATACATGCTAATATACCTATTGATGAATACCAAGTTATAAACTATGGTGTTTTAATGAGTACTAGTCAATGATTATATTGTTTGTTGCTTGAATGACTCTAATACTCATTTTAATGATTCTCTTTTTAAAACATGATTTACAAAGACCTTTACAATATTTGTCTTTTAGCTTGCATTCAATACTTGATATTTAGAATGCCTCTAAAGTCTAATTCTATATAATGTCTTGTTTACTTTTAGTATATTTTTTAATGTGGTTCTAATGATAGGAGTCCAAACTTCTTCTAACTCATAATCATATAAGAAGTTAAAAAAGTGGTTTCTAGGCTATTCAACTATATTAATTGAGAAAGCTCTAAATTGTTGGATTTGCCATACCAAATTAAGCACTATAGTACCATGTGTGAAGGCTACATTTGGCATAACTTAAATCAATTTTGTTCAAAAGTGCAACATAGTCATCTTATGAATGGTGTGAAGAGACATGGCCCCTTCAAAATTTGGCTTCGAAAGTAAATTTTCTGCACTTGAATGCCAAATTAGATCTTCACATACCATTTTAAAGTAGACTCATTTTTTAAGTCCATCTAAGGTAGCCAACCCATTCATGATCCCCTCCTATTTGGCTCTATAGGGTAGTCTATTTTTGTATGTATAGGGATGAATAAGTGATCATGTATGGTGCAATATGATTGCCCACATGACTCTCAATTTTGCAACCAACCTTTGGTAAAAACATGGTGACCTATATCATCAATATGGAATGAACATAATTTTTACCTTGAAAATTTATGGTGATTTTGTTTTGGGAAATAAAATTGTGAAAATTATCTAATCCATCTAAAATCTATTTTTTTACACTCAAAATACCAATGCTCTAGATATGCATAATTGCTTATCTAGGTGGAAATGGGTTGGCTACCTAACCCTACTATCCCTTGGAGTTGTACTTTCAAGATGTGCAAAAACTGAAAAGAAATTGAGCAATTGTTTTGCTAATTTTTTTTCGAGATCGGATAGAATGTGACTATACGACCTCCACTTTAAAATTGGGAGCAAGCACCTCAAAAAAACTTTTAGCTTATTCGAATATAGGGTTAAGGAAACACTTAAGTTTGAAGTTTTATTTGGGTCAATGGAATAATAGGGTAGTAGACTTTGAAAAAGCAAATTTTTGTGAGAATATTTTAATTGACTTCTGTGATCACTAAAAGATGAAGAAAGTTCAAAACATACATGTAAAATATCAGATCATTCCAAACACTTTTCAAATCATTCTTGAGCTTGCAATGCACAACTTGTTTATTGAATTTAGAGTTGTTTTCATAAGAAAAAAAAAGATAGTACATTTGTTTTCTCCTTGGACTCCTTGGATTTGCCCTTTTTATGATAGATTTGAACTTTTTGAGGTGGGCAAGAATCAAAATGTGGTTGGTTGACATTTTATTCCATGCCTAAATTGACCCCCCTCCAATTGAGT